>JAOVYW010000080.1:76673-98709 GCA_025775045.1 Hiodon tergisus | reverse complement strand
TGTAGTTTTCTGATGAAGCTGATGATGTAGTTATCTGATGAAGGTGATGGTAAGCTGATGATTTAGATTTCTGATGAGGGTGATGATTTAGATTTCTGATGAAGGTGATGATGTAGTTTGCTGACGATGCTGTTATCACACTGGCAGTGACGGTCTGTGACTCTTTTCTTCACAGTGCCATTCAGGAATCTTGGGCGGAGGCCACTATGTGACATATGCCAAAAACCCCAATGAAAAATGGTACTGTTACAATGACAGCAGCTGTAAGGTAAGACGTGTCTGTAATTCACCACCCCAGAGTGCTTTAATGCTTGTTGGTTGTAAAACTTAAAAATGTCTGTGTTATGTATTTATATGATCTTTCAAAATGACACCTGGTGATAAATGCATTGCTGCCACTCAGGAAACATTCAGTCGAAACCGATTGAAACGCTGTAGAAGATACCTACAGAAGCCATTTAAAATCCAGCTGAACTGAAACTCTTGACATTTCGTCTCTCTAGGAAGTGCATTCTGAGGAGATGGACACGGACTCTGCCTACATCCTCTTCTACGAGCAGCAGGGAGTTGACTATTCGCAGTTTCTGCCAAAGACGGACGGCAAAAAGATGGCAGACACGAGTAGCATGGACGAGGACTTTGAATCCGACTACAAGAAGTACTGCGTCCTTCAGTGATGATGCATTCTTCCTCTACAGCCTTCGTTCATCCACACGCCTGCGCCCAAATGCGAGAAGTACAACTACAGCTACGACTCCAGTCTTTTTCGGCTGCAGAGGGGAACGGAAGCACAAAGTGTTGTTCATTTCCTTAGAATTGATTCAGCAAGGGTTGCTGTTTTGAATTGCGGTACTTTCCGGCTGTTTTTTCTTTTCTTTGAAGGGTATGCGACGGAGGTTATGTTTTGGGGTTGCCAAGCGAACAAATATGTCCTGCTCTAAGCACTAACTGGACCGAGGTCGGCGCGAGACCCGGTGGCAGCGCCCACTCGCGCTGACCCAAGAGAACCTCCACAGCGCTCCTCTCCGTACGAGATGTGACAAACTCATACATATTATCTTGTATGTATTCCACTTTACGTCCACCAATGACATGTCAGTTCCCCTGGGGGCGCGATTGCTTTAGGCTGATGTCAGCATCAAAGCAGTTACTCAAATGTGGCCAAAACTGTGCTTCAAATATGAAATCTGGTATGAGGTGGCTGGTTTGTGATTTGATGGATCCGAATGGCTATATGTGATGCTGTATTTGCATAATTGACGGACCCAGAAGGGTTTTTAGGTGGTGTAGAAAACCTCATACACTACCTCACTTTTGTTTTTGCAGTGTACAACTGTAACCGGTTTTTAAACACCAAAATCAGATCTGTTTAACGGTGTTGTAGCTCCTCCCAGAGATGTCTACATACTGTAATTCCACTCTCGATCTCCCCCACTCAGATACGCGTGAGTACACATGAGCTTATCAAATAGGAATTCTCTGAACATCTAAGGAAATAAGATATTTTTTTCTGCTTAGCAGCTGACATAATGTAGGCTTTTTTTTTTTCTTTCTGGGTGAAGCTGGATTATGTATCAAATTTATGAATGGAGTTGAATGAATTGGGTGTGCATTACATTTTTCAGGCCTGCAAGCTTAAATTAAGATTTGTTAATTTCATATTCGGTGTAGGTGCCATGTGGTATGTTTCAGAAGAGTCAACATTTAAAGTACATACTTTTAATATACCCCCCCCCCCCCAAAGTACTTATTTTTTATTGATTTATTTATATTTTTAAATCTACAGCTTTTCTCAATTTCCAGATAGTTTTCCAGCACAGCTGTTTTTGTTTTTTTCTCCAGTTAATAATATTTTTTAGTCCATTTGTCAGAAAGTTAAGACCATTAAACGGTGTTATGTGAACGTCTGTCATCCCAAAGGTTTTATGTTGATATTTCCGATAAGCAAATCTATTTAGATCGGTGACTCGGTTGGTCAAATGAAATGCATGCGAACCAGCTTTATGACTAAACGTATAGTTTTCATGCGGAGTTGTGAACAGCTCACGTTGTCAGGTCAAAGTCTTGCAGGTTGTGTGGACAATGAAAAAAGGGGCCATGTTTCCGGTGAGAAATGAACCTTGGAGTGTTAGGTTGTATGAACAGTGTTATCTGAGGGTACAAACGGCCATCTTACCTACGCGGAGACCTCATTAAGACTGTGGACGTTGGTACAGGAGTGCAATATAGCTCAACCTGGTGTTAAAGGCCCATCTGATGTCTTGTATTTAATCAGAGACTACGTTAGTTAAAGCATCTAAAAACTGTCCCTGGGATAGGACACTGCGTGTTTTCCTGACACATGTAATGTGTTTGTTTAGAGGACATTCCCCCTGATTTTATGCGTCTGCCAGTACGCCGCAATAATTAACTAGTTGACAGATACAGTGTGGGCCAGTCGAACATCAGCTCCTGTTAAACTGCTTTAGCTACGGACTTTATTACACTAGATGTACTGGCGGTGAGGTCCATCACAGTTGTGACTAAATTTAAAGTTAGACTTTTCTGTAATTTAAAATGGTTTCTGTGGAATTAATGCGATTTGGTTACTGTAATAGTGTACTTAAAAGTAAAAAAAATAAAAATCTCCAAAAATTGAAAAATTTATTCAGCCCCATGTGTTTAAACTGTAAAGTGAAAGTACTGTTGAATGTAAAGAATAATTAAGATTTATAAAAAGGCACGAGAAGTGTGTCAAGACCTGGATTTCGTTAAAATTGAATACGCTGCAACCTACTTTTGTCATTCTGTTTAAAGCTGTTTTGACTCAGAACGTACATGAAGGTGTGTATCAGAACTGTTTTTAGCTGGTTTGGAAGAAATTCCCACCTGGCCTTCCAACATTGCACATGTGTAATAGCAAGGATACAGATGGCTTTTAAAGAACACACTCATTTAAGGCATTTGAAACCCTTTCCTTGTTAAAATAGTGCATTAACAATCTCCTTCTTTGGTAGAAAACTTTGATCTGTTGGCTGGTAGTGCAATCTACTACTGAGCTGTATGTCTTTTGTCTGTTGATAGTTGTAAACGTTTTGTTAAATTAATTCTGATGGATTGGATTGGAGGTGTATTAATTTAATGAGCTTTATTTTGTACAGTGTTGTTTATGGAATAAAAATTACATTGCACTGACATTAAACATGTACATAAAGTGTTTTGTAAATAAAACGATGAAACTGATGTATTGGAATATGAGCTGTAAAAAATGTACTTGTAGTTGTATATGGAGTGACAGCGTTTATCTGTAACAATTATTCAAGCAACAAATTAAATAAGGCGGATGCAATGAAATTGATTAGATTCTTCTCAATTGTGTTTTTGCCTTGGGGTTAGTCTGCTATGGGGGGGGGGGGCATAACCTTTTAGCATTTCTTCAATGACTGTTTTGGCATCTATAATTAATTTCTTATTTCAAATGTTGTTGTCTCTTGGCTCTTCTTCCCAAAGTCAAATTCAAAATTGCTACTTCAGGTATGGAGAATCTTTGAAAAATAACTTTTAATGCTTAATCTTCTTTTTTCTTCCTATTTATTTAATTATTCCTGATATTGCATTAAAAATTCTCTCTGTCCCTACCTTAAATATAACTCATAACCATTCATAGGGACACAAGCTTATAGCTACTGATAGAACGTCACATTCAATTCCAACAGCCTATGAAAATATGGGTGTGCTTGATGTATGATCTGGTGAGTAAAATAAAGTTTTAGACTGTACACTAAAGATGGCCTTCCATTTCAATGTAATAATTATAGTTTGCTACAATAATTTTAAAAAATAAAGAAAAAACATTTCTGCCTTTGCCTTTCACAACGTGAATGTCTTGATGTAAACTTTTCACCTCGTGGGGCTTCCTTTTCAGTATTTATAGCCTGTAGATATCTGATTTAAACGCTTCTGGTTAGTCTTTTCTTCATGTGGTTGCTAAGCCCCCAAGAACGTGTGAAATGACTGTATTCTTAGAAAAGGAGGGCGTTTCAAAAATAATGCCCCATTTATATCTGTGTATGAAAGGAAAACTCACATTGCACTGCACTGTGGTGAAATAACTACATTGGGACCTTTATAAACTGGAGCGATTGTATCGACTTTGAACTTCAAGCTTAAATGTCCAACAGATACCATCTTTCTTTTTTTTCACCTAACATTTTTTTTAAATCAAGGACAATTGGGTGCCAGATATTCAGTCACGTTAAAGCCAAATGATGTGCCCTGAAAATATCTTTGAAAAAGGAAGTACAGGTAGTCAGTTCTGCAAGGCTTCTGATGGTCTGTCGCTGTGACTTCTTACTTGGTCTAAAAGCCACACCTGCTCCATTTCCTCTCAGCTCGGGGTAGTTCGGACGTTTCAAACCATTCCATTGAATACAACAGCAGATGAAAAGGCTTTTTAAAAAGCTATTTCCAGGGGTGAGAAGGGCAGGGCAGTTAATGTCTCTCCAGTTTTAAATATAAGACACAAGTTAATGCGTTGTCAGACTGCATGTCGATAGAATGGCTTTGAGGCTCTTTAAGGGACATCAACGCATCGTTTCTGTGAAGCGCATGGACAACTTGGGTAAGATGTCTCCTCTGTCTTCCGTGCGCCGTTTTGGTTGAGTTAAACCACACGCAGGGTTTATTTATATTAATATAATGGAGTGAAATTCTTATAAAATCTTAAACTTTCCTGTAACTACGTGAGTCCTTAATGCACATAGATTTTTCAGTTTTCGGTTTTTGATTTACTTAAGAAGTTAATGCGCAAATTTCACATCACGTAAATGTGATTGTGGGATCAAACTTTTTCCCCGAGTTACCAAATGGATGCATGTAAATTATGCTTGGTTTAGAGCCAAAATTATATTAGCCTGCAAATTTAAACAAAACAAAAACTACACACTTTAGTTAAGATTTACAGGACTACGGGCGTTATTCACAATATCCTAACATATATCAACGATGTTGTGGACTATAATAGTATAAATATAAAGGTTTTACTGAGAGTTGGGATGTCTTACATTTTACATTTTTAATGTAGCATCCTTCCCACATGATTATATTTAACATACTTTAAACACATTGATCATTAAAGCAGAGAGTTATATTTAAAAAGCTGTTTAAAAATGTTCCCTTAAAGGTTTTAAGGTGCAATGCAAGTGCAATACAAAACTGAGCTATCTTGCTCTATTGACAATGACTGAGAGCAGGTATAAGACTAATGCTAAAAAGAGATAACATGTCAATAAACATGCTAAACTAACACAAAATCTACCCGTCATAATCTATGCCTAAACTGCGGAATAAATAAACAACAAAAGTATTCTAGGCATCAATAAAACCATATGAGCCTCCAAACAGTTCCAGGGGGGGAGGGGCTTTCAGGACTGAGGCGTGAGGTATTGGCAGAAGAGGTACGTTTTAAGTTTCCTCTTGAAGATGATGTATCTCACGTCGTCTGACATCCTCAGGAAGGGCGTTCCACCATGACGTTCCAAGTACTAAGAAGAGTCACCTGGACAATGTTCGCATCCGTAGGGAAAGGACCACTAGGAGTCTGGCAGTGGAGGATCGCAAGGCTCTGGTGGGATTGTACACCGAGATTAGAGTGCGGAGCTGATTAGCCAGGAGCTGATACAGTGGTAGCTTAGTGGGTGAGGGTGAGGATCTTGTGGTGGATCTGAGCAGCAACGGGGAGCCAGTGGAGTTTGATGAGGAGAGGGGCAGCATGAGTGAACTTCCTTTGTTTGAAGACCACTCGAGCAGCAGCGTTCTGAATTAGTTGGAGAGGTCTGATCGATGAAGCTGGCAGGCCAGCCAGAAGAGAATTGCAGTAATCCAGGCATTATATCACTAGTGCTTGGACCAGGAGCTGTGTGGATTGTTCGGTTCAGAAAGGATGGATCCTCCGGAAGTTGCTGAGGATGAATCTGCAGGATCGAGTCACTGAAGCAACGTGGTCCTTGAAGGACAGGTCGTGGTCCAGGGTGACTCCCAGATTCTTGACTGTGCGGCTTGATGAGACTGTGGTGCCTTCCACTGTGATGCAGACATCATGGAATTGAGTGTGCTTGGCAGGGAGGTACGGCAGATCCGTTTTGGCCACGTTGAGCTTGAGGTGGTTATCAGACATCTACATGGAGACATTACTGAGGCAGGCAGAAACGTGGGAGAGAATCACAGAGATCTGTGAAGGATGGAATGAGAAAAAAGGTGAGTGTCATCAGCATAGCAGTGATATGAAAACCTATGAGCAGAGATTACTTTGCCCAGAGATTTTATGTATAAAGAGAAGAGGAGGGGGCCCAGAACTGAACCCTGAGGAACTCCAGTAGTAAGATTGTGCGGGGCAGAGACAGCACCTCTCCAGGAAACCCAGTGAGAGCGACCAGAAAGATATGATGCAAACCAGCTCAGTGCAGTTCCTGAGACTCCCATCTCGGACAGAGTAGAGATGAGCATCAGCTGATTGACAGTGTCAAAGGCAGCAGAGAGGTCTAGAAGGAGTAGGACAGTTTAGTTGCCCTCCGCTCTCGCAGAACTTGATTAGTGATTCGCTAACAGAGAGGAGGGCCATATCCGTTGAGTGTGTAGCTTTGAAGCCGGATTGATGAGGGTCCAGGAGATCATTCTGAGATAGGAAGAGAGAGAGTTGGTTAGCAGCGGCACGTTCAAGGGTTTTGGATAGAAAAGGTGGTAGGGAAACGGGTCGGTAATTATTTAGTACAATGAAGGTCTTTGACTGTTTAGGTACCTACATGAATAAAATTTAATCAAAAATCTATTACTCAATAAATTAATAAATATGTCCACCTTAAAAATGTAACTTTGAATATATGGCATCTCGAAGCTGTCACATGCACGTGGACAACCTGTAAAAATAGCAGAAATGGTTTTCAATCTATGCAATTGTCCTTCCTAAACCTCTAACATCAGATAAACATCAGTGTTGTGACTACAGTAAGTAATGGCAAACAGTTATTAGTGTATACCACACACCCCCAAATTGTTATGCTCTGTAGCACAAGATGCCACTTACAGCTTACATTTTTGATCTTTTTGAATAATTAAACCTTATACCCTGTCACCAAAAAATTCACAACAATATCACTTCAAATGCATAATTTTCTTGGAAATTCTCTTGGGTTTAAGAACGACTGTTCCCCAGATGCAGAGTAAAACGTTTCGGTTTCTCATTAACGTGCTGCAGGCGAACTGTTCCTTTCGTGCATCTGCACCAAAAGTGAAAAAAGCCACGGTCACTTTCTTTATTTTATGCACCACAAATAAACCTTGGTGCACTTAGGTCATGTATAGGTGCTTGTCAGATATCTAAGGGCTTCGGGGAGTTGAACTTGAGTGGATGGAGAATCTGATGCTGTCAATGGCGAAGATGGTCCTCTTCTGTCTTTCTGATTCAGTGCGTCTGTTCCAGATTTCAGCGCCTCGCCTTAACCACTTTTCCCCTGTGTGCCTCACTTTGAAAACTGCGCTCAAAGGCATCACCATCAGCATGACCTCTTCTATGAATGGTACAAATTTAAACCAATGCCCAGGTACGTAATATTTCACTGCAGGCGGTATGCACAAGATCCCTTGTAACACGTTATTTCCAACCGTTGCTAACCCTCGGGGCCCTTCTGCTTTGTAAATATACCTTTAACTGTGATAGATTTGACAGGTGAATAGCTCAGGTCTTTTTCTTCATATTGAACAACTGCAGCACTGCGACTGTGGTCCACTGGCCGCAACTTCATTTGCAGAATCTCTGCGTCCTACTTTTCCTTCCTGCTCTTGCCGGTGTGGTCGTACTGAAGTGTGTGAACCTCTCCTTTCAGAACTCTTCGTCCTAACTATCTCGGTCAGCACCATTCTGGCTACCGTTCTACTGGTGTTGCTGTGGCGACACAAGTAAGTGCTTCTGTGAGCTTTTCCCCGAGTGACACGTTGGATGACGGTCGGGGCAGAAACTCTAGTGTCACTTTGTAGTCAGCGTGAAGGTTCCTTCAAATTTTCTATGTGGAAATATACCCACGATGTGCAGCCTCTGGACACACATACTGTAGGAGACTGAGGGCCAGTAGGAGACTGAGATTTGCACGTACACAAGGCAAAAGCTAGCTATCACACAACCACTAGAGCTCTTGTGTGGCGCTAGGAGAGCCACAACAAATGGCTACAAACAACATTAACTCACCCACCACAATCTTTATTTCCAAACACCAGCATGTTAGAAAACGTGTTTTTCGAGGGTAAACATGCATGAGACACCCCTGCAGTGATATTCACAAGCTCCATCTCTGTCAGATATCGCTCCTTGGTTGCCATCATTCGGGATCTTCAGTGGGGAGGATCAGTGGTGACAGGTACGCTCCCTGAATCGCCCGCTTTGGTGCCCTCCTCGCTGGAAGCATTCCCCGTATCTCTGGGACAGGAAGCTCCCTCTCACACTCCACAGCACAGGCAGAAGCCCAAGTCCATTTCCGGGTCTTTATGGAGGCGGCCCCAACAGGTGAACTTCTACAACTTCACTACACAATATCAATGTCCAATAACCTGTCAATCATTAATGTGTCCTTCAAGTTATTGCCCACATTCCTCAGGAACCAGATATTACCGAACATGCGACTGTTGCATAATGTCTGAGAGCAGAAACCCAAATGACTAAAATCAAGATAAATTTGAGATAAAACTAAAAGCCCCCCGCTTCCAACATCATTGCTACTCGCTAAAACACTGAATTCAGTTTTACAAATGATCTCTAAATATTGAATGTAATACCATTTATATTTTTGTGTCTGTTCATGGTAAAACATTCTCTTGTGAACCAAATAACTTTGCCTTAAACTTTATTAAATGTGAGGTTCATTCCGGATTGCCTGTATGTATGAAATCTCACAGGGCCCCCGTTTCACAAGGGCTGACCTGAACCTGCAGCAGCTCATCAAGGCTGGCAAAGAGGGGATTTTCTACAAGGCCATGATGACACGAGGGACCTGCAAAGGTCACACCATGTTCACCTGCAAGATCGCCAAAGACGGTGAGCATCTGCAGTAACCTGCCCTGCCCCAACATCAATCCAGAGTCACAGTGGCTGTGAAAACTGACACCAGGGTGGCACAGAATGTCTCAATTTAAATTTGGGCTGCTGTAGGTGTCTCCAGCAAGTGGGTGGAGAAGGAGGTGTCCATCATGAGGAAGTTGGTACACCACAAAAATGTGCTGCAGCTTCTCGACTGGAACATCACTGAGGGTGGGGGAATCTCTCTGAAATCAGGACGTGACGTGCGTTTGATTCCAACAATCCATGGGTCCATTTGAAATGCTTTTTAACCCTTTGTCTTCCCAGAGCCCTATGTGCTCCTCATGGAGGTCGTGGATGGGACCCTGCGCAGTCTTCTACAGGCCCAACGAGAAAGTCTTAGCGTCAACAGTGAGCTGCAGCACCTTTTCACAATAGCGTCCTACCACATCGCTCTGGCTATGGAACACATCCACTCCAAAATGGTAGCTCGCAGAACATCACCACATTGCATATTGTCAACTGCTTCTCCATGTGGGTTTAAGCAGAGGCGCATGTCAAGGTCAATTCATGTTGCTCTACACATGGTGCGATTGATCTCCGTAGGGGGCGCCTCATTGCTTTTCAGTCTGCAGCCTAATGTCACAGTATCATTGAAAAAAAGGGTTAAGCGACCGTATGCCCAGTGCTACAGTTATTATTAATTTAACCATATAGTAGATTAAAATAACTTGATACACAAGGATGTATACTCTTATACAGTATCTTATAGCGATATTGTAATGATAACACTATTATCAATACCATTAAAGCCAGATTTGGGATACAGTATAGTGAGGTAAGATGTTGTTTTGCGCTATTAGCATTGTGATGCCTGTAACCCTCTGTGTGTTCACTGTCCAGATAGTACACTGTGACCTTGCCCTGCGGAACATCATGGTTGGCCGTTTCCCCATGGAGGTGAAGGTGACTGAGTTCGGCCTAGCCAGAGATTTGACGCGCACGAGAGGTCGAAAGAGCAGTTGCAAGATACGGCACAGGGTGAGACCTCCGGGCCAGAAACCGTCCACTGGGGAAACACTGGGCGCTCCCGGCCGAGCCACTGACATCGCTGTTTTTCTGCTCACACGAGATTAGGAGAGAGTGCCCCTGCGATGGTACCCGCCGGAGTATTTCCGAAACAACTTCTACAGCTTCGAGGGAGACGTTTGGGCGTTTGGCATCGTTCTATGGGAGATGCAGACTTTTGGTGAGTTAAGCACCGTTTAAGAGAGCTTTGAGATGTCACACGTAAAACATCCTGTGGTAAGCCTCACCCGTCTCTCAGTGGGTAAAGGTGCTCGGTCAAGCGTAGATTATCTTTATGATCTATAGTTTGCCGACTTTACACCCCTGGCACCCCCTGAATCAGAGAACACACAGACCCCCTGTGTGGTGGCAGGATTTGTTGTGACGTGTCATGGTGCATTAGCTATTGCTAATTCCAAATAAGGGAGAAAACACAATAATAATTGGCAGTTCGAAATAAATAAGTCTTCTGTAGTCTGAAAAAAATAAATTGGTACAGACCCTTGAGATTAATGCTCAAGAAGTGACATATTAACTGTAATTGCTAACCTGTATCACAGGCAGTTTACCATATCCCAGTCTGGAGTCATCAGAGGAAGTGGTGTACAACATCTGTGCTGGACAAAAGAACAAAGACCCTGAGGGCTGCTGGCCAGAGACGTGAGTCCAAATCCTAACATGACCAGAAACAAACAGCGGAAACTAAAGTTCTAAAAACATCTCCACCATTGGACCCAGGTCCCTTTGAAACGTTTGTCTGGTTCTGGTTTAATGTGCGGTTTCCATCACTAATGGAGGGCTGCTGTTGAGACACAACTTTGGCCATCGTGTCTTTCCCTTCTCAGCCTGCAGATAATAAAAGACTGCTGGGTGGACCCCTACACTTCGAGGCCCTCTTTTACCGACATTCTCAGGACTTTGGATAATATCCTGGAAAACGATGCAGTGAGGGGCCTCCATTTTCACTCTCCTTCACCTTAGACTCTCTGAGCTGTCTGCTCTGAACTGACAAACTTTCAGTCCATTTTTTTGACTGTGATTACTGTACATTTGAGTGTGTGCTTGTTGTTATTCACTATTGTATCTACTCTTTACTGCTTGCATTGCACGTAAACGTGGTCATCTCTAACATGTGGTTCACATTAAAAGTTCATTTGTAATCTTTTAAAGCACGCTGGGTAAATCTCTCACATCCGTTTGCATCTTACAGTGAATTATTCTTAGTGGGGCTGTCTGAATAGGCTAAGTAATTTTTATTGACAATCGTGTGTCTGTCTTGTAGGACTATGTGGAGGTGGAGAACCAAAGACTACTGGTTTCTGGGCCGGAATAAAGGTCTCTGAACAGAAGCTTGGCTTGTGTTCTGGTCAGGAACCCTGATAAAAATCCACACTGGCGGGAAGTACTCTTCAGAATTTAGCAACAGTGGAAGAACCCGAACCTGAATTTCACTTACTGAACCTGAACATAAAGGTATAAATAGGAGTCACCAGGAGTTTAGAAATATTGGCCTGGTTGTTTGATGCAGTGAGGTCACATCACAACCCAGAGTGATAATAACAATAATCAATAATAACACTGAACACTGATCCTGATCAGGATGTGGTCTTAGGGGTACTAAAGAGATAGCTACTTCCCCAATTTATAAAACAAAAAAGAGAATATTTAAATACTTTTATTTATTTCTCACTTTGCCGTCAATCGAATGTATTTCTTAGAGATTAGGTATCCTTGTTAGGAGTACATTGCAAAAGCAGTGCGCATCATCAGATCAGAATCTGCCACCTACTGGTTACAAGCTGGTGTCTGGTGTGCATGAAATAACGAAACAAGGTTTTTGTCCATAGACTAAATCTAATGTAATGTAAATTTTGCAGCATTCATTAAAACCTTATTTGATCACTTGATATTCGGTGTTTATTACCCTGTGAATGATTGCTCAAAACTAAAACAGATTATGCTTACATACATCAAAAAAAACAAAAAAATATGATAAACCGATACTGTCGCATGGAATCTTCGTCACGATTCTCAGCCAACGAGTCGATTGGACTTTCTTTAGATAGCTAACTAACCCTGCTTTTATTGCTAAACTGACGAAAAACGAATGGGTAGCGGTTTGTCAGAATATTAGTAGCAGGAAAGAACATACAATCAGGTTATCGTCAGCTAAATGGCGAATAGTCTACGGGTAATCGAACAGTGATGCGACAGTTTTACTAGTTTTAGTGTCAGTGTTCGCATGGGGCAAATAATTGTTTTTGTGGTAACAAAGTATGTTAAAACAGGCCTCGCAGGTGTTTCTATATATATTCACTTATGCTCCATTATTTAAATCCCAGTGGTTATTTTGGAAATTTAATTCTAGTATAATCCAATGGTTTCACAGTGCACCTCCCATCGAACCACCTCACACTGCAGCAACCTACTAAAACGACCAATGGGATTAATGATACAACACATTATGTCTATCGGTGCTGGACTATTAGTTTATTTGCTCACGTTAAATGGAGTCGAATGTGGTTAGATAATCACACATTTTTAAGAACATTAAATATCTAAATACTTTTATTTACACAACTGTGAACTGAAAAATAGGCGTGTCTTTCTTAAATCCCGTAGGTTTCGATTGCAAGAGATCTTTGAGTTAAAATGTGTACTCGCATTTTGGAGGTTATATTTTTTATATATTTTGCCTCTCATATTCCCATTACTCTGTTTGTTGATCTTCAAGCTCTACTGCCTACACACGTGTACCCACAGGCTGTAAGTACACCTTTTCAGACAACCGCAAATTTCGAAGTTCGAAATGTCACAATTCACAATTTACTTTAGCGCATGATTACTTCAATGTAATCAACATTTCCTAGATATGTTTTTCCTTTATTTCTATATGTACGCTCGAGTTCTAACTGTTTATTATATGTAAACTAAATCACAGACGTGATGCAATCCGCATATTTGATTAACCTCTTATTACTTGTTACGGAAAATTAATGTATTATTACGGTTAGTTAGCATGCTTTAAATGAGACCTTTAATGAGCGTTTCGTGGTTTCGTAGCTGAAAGATCTACTGAAATGGTACGCCGCTGAATTTAAAGATCCAATGATGATGGACCCCCCTGTTTGGTTCAAATCCTTCATTTTCTGCGAGGCACTTGTGCAGATGCCATTCTTCCCCATTGCAGCATATGCATTTCTGAAAGGTTAGTAACCATTTACCGTAATTGCGCAATAGTTAAATTGAGTCCATGTGACGTTTGCTTTGGGGCAGTTGAACTTCCCGGTCTTATTATTCGTGTATCATCATTATCAAATCGACTTGGAATCTGCACTTTGATATTTTAAACCATATCTTTTATGGTTTAAGTCAACCTAAATTGAATTGCAATTGATACCAAAGACTGTCAAGATAAAATTGCATAATAGTGTATATATCTAGTGTATATGTCTTTCCAGGAGGCTGCAGGTGGATCAGGACACCTGCCATTATCTACTCTACCCACGTGGGAACCACTTTAATCCCCATTTTGGCATACATTCTGTTCAATCAGTTCCCTAAGACCCCCCATCCTGGTCCACAAACTTCAAGTGAGCGTTTCACACTGGTGACCATCTATGCCCCATACCTGTTGGTTCCCATCATGCTCCTCTTCACAATGCTATACAGCCCAGTGTACAATTCAAGTGTCCATGGCGGAAGTGTTCCGAAAATGGACAAGAAACTCAGGTAGCTGCAGACCCTTCCAGTCATTTCACAAGCAGTTGAATGCAGAACTTTATAGAAGTATCAAGATAAATCGAGATAATTATTTTGTGTTATGCTTTGTCTTGTTAAAAACTGTAAAAAGTTAAGGTGCCTCTAATTTTTGGTCTGGTCAAGAGTTTTTACAAGTGACTGTATAGTGAGACTTATCGCAAAATTACAGGTCCAGCAAAATATTTTATAACCAATCATGATTAATTCCCAAAATGATGTGGTGGTTATGGTCTTACTACAAAATAAAATTTGTTTTTGCGAAACATTTAGTTTAAATTTCTTCTGTTAAGCTTATGCTCAGAGCATTTTCTTGTTTGCATAAAACAAGGAAGATTGTTAGATTTAACTTTAGAATTGAAATCAAGCAAATTAAAATATCAGTTAAATCAGTTTAATATAAACATCAACTTAGCTGACCATGATGTGTAAAAATACATTAAGCTGCTAATTCCTCAAAAAACATTTAAACAACTAAAATTGAAAACAATAAATCGTTTATGGTAGTCATAAAAAGTCATGAAACATAATCAAGTTGTATTCAAATGCCAGCCTAATATTTTAAGAATAAAATTAAATGTATACTGTATATTCTGTCATTAAACAAAAGGGAATTATTTATTCAAGTGCAATGGCTGAAAATGAATCCAGCTTCCAATGAGCTTTAGAAAACTTAAGAAACAGTTGATTTTAGATTTTGGTCCATATAGTTGGTACTGTCCAGAACGTAACAAATTGTTACAGAAAAGAAAGGTTCTTATGACTGTCAGTATTCACAATATGCAAGAATATATGAAAATTTACAGTACCATGCAGCAGCTGTTTTCCACTGGTAGAAAAGGTAATAAAATATCTATACAGAATAACCAGTATAAATAATATAAATAAGTTTGATTGTAGTTAAATAGTTTTTTCCCCACTTTAACAAAGCATAAACTGCCATGCAACATACATAAGTTTGGGTTGTAGTATGTAAAAGACAGTAGCATGTGGGAAATGTTTTCACTCTTCTTTGGCAGAGGGAAAAATGTGAAATTTCTTACATTCATGTTATGTTCTGATAAGACAGCGGAGCCCGTTGTATTTCTGATTATAACAAGCTCCAGTTATAACCCTGTGAGCCAGAGTCATAGGGGAAATACATAGATATTGTAAATGTGGCCAATTGAGAAATTATTGTGTCCTAAAGGTACAGCAGGCACCCTAGAAAACACAGACACACACAAAAAACAAACAGCAAACAGTCCCCAACTGCACTCCCTTATTTCTGTAAGATAAACTGGTCAATGAATTCAGTCTGCTCTGCCTCCACTTTGGACAGCGCTTCGTACTCAATCCGGTACCTGCCAAAGACAAGAAACGACTCGGATGAAATACAGCAGTGATGTTACGTACGTTAAATGACATTTTAGTGCACGTGACCGAATAAAACGCTTAAATGAAACGCCTGGAGACCAGAGACAGCCCTGAACCCCTGACCCCCACCTCTCAAGCTGCATTTTCTTTTCCGCAATCAGAGCCTGCAGCTGCTGCTGCTGCGCCTCTCTCTGCTTGGCCACTGATTTCAGCAGGTTTCTCGCCCCTATCGCCTAAAACAGGAACGAGGGAATCCATCTGTAATTAGACTTTCCAGACAATAACAGTCTCTATGCTTTGCTATACAACTAAATGAGGTCCCACCTTCATCTTCTCTCTCTCCGCCTCCTTGGCCAGCTCATCCACAAGCTCAATCAGACCACCAACTATCTTCTGAAACTCCCCTATTTCTGTTTTAACACAAAGTCAGTGACAACAACCCTGAATTCACAGGGCATTTGGTAGGAAATTACTGAAGAATTCAATAGTTCAGCTTCTTAGGTATACTGCTTAAGAAGTATTACATCAGTTGTGTAATTATATATAAACATATATAGTTAAATAACAAGTGGTTGGCATTTTTAAAATCAGGTTTAATTGAGAGTATTTAAACTCATATGGCGTCATATGGCATTGCAAAGTCATAGCCCAGCACTCACTATCCACAAACACTTTGCATTCCTCCTTGAGTTCTGTAGTCTTCTGGCCCACCTCTGGGTCCAGCACGCGCAGCTTGTTAAGCTCATCGAAATGGAGGCCAGCTTCCACTAATGGGTCTTTTTCCATGGCGACTAGGCCTAAAACGGGAAAGGTAATGATAAGCTCTCAACATATTTGTTTCTTTCTCTGCTGAAACATGACCAGAAGACGATAAATGCTTTACGCACCTTCCCTAACGGTGAAATTTACATCACGTTGCATTCCCTTTAAGTGGAGTCCAGCGACATCTACTATGACATTTCATCATTTATTTTCATTTGTTCTCCATTCTGATACAGGATGGTCCTGTTATGTTAATTTTGACCCAATCTACCTGCATTTATTTAATTAAATATGTTGACATAATCTGTCTTGTGCTGGTTTTTGTTTAACATTGCATGTTCAATTGAACAATTTATACCAACAAACTAAAATGCATTTCACATTTACTCAAGAGTAAATTATTTTTGAAAATCAGAGATCAATAATACAGCTTTTTCTAAACAATTTTAAATGATCAGGTAGTCTGGTACCAGAAATCATCATACACAGGAGCCCCATAACATGATTTATATTAGCAACAAGTCAATAAACAATTCCCCATTGAGAAGAATGTGCTTATCCCTCATGTCGTCCATAACATGAAACGAACCAACCGAGGTAGCTGGCGAGTTGGGCCACTATTTCACTATTTAAAACTACAATTAGGCTCAGAAAAACGGTCAAACATGTTTTTTATTGCAGTTGACTAGGTTAACTATATGTTTAACTAACTGCTTGAGATATAAGAAGTATAAATTAAATAAGTAAACATTATCAAATCTGCAAAGTATACATCGTTATCTACAAATTCAACTATTCGTAAAGCTAAAAAACGGCTGAACAATAATAATAATAATTACGTGAACTAAATCGATTAATAATAAATATACCCACCTTTGAATGTATTGTTTTGTATTGACTATTAAGCTATTAAGATAGCTAACTAGTGCAGGTTTATAACGCACCGCCGCTAGCTACATCTAACTGTGCATATCCCTGTTTTTGTGGCTGCTAGGGCGATAGCTCGGGTTGCCAGTATCACAACTGTTCCCACGAATTTGTATTTAAAATCATCTCCACGTTTAGATAGTCTCCTCTATTTGAAATTAAATAATATTATGGGTATATTAAAGAACACAAAATCAGTAAATAACAGTTTTCCGTATTTCGTTTTCTTCCACGAATTTATTCCCGAGGAGTATTTTAATAATAATCTGGCAACCGTAGAAACCATAGAACCAACCTATTTCCTGCAGCGATACCAATGTCCTCTACGCTCCACTTAATAAATTATTGTTTATCATAACATCCCTTCACAAGTCATTCAAAACAAACATTTTTCTTCATTTTCTCTCCACACGTTTCAACAAATTTGAATGGTAAGTGTTTTCATTTTAATATTTGTTGTTAATATTAATTGTATTCAATCGGATTCTCCTGAGACTGTACCATCTGTAATCTGGAAATGGGGAATATACATAAAAAATAGAACTCAATTTCTGTATTTATTGTTAGTGTTCTTGAATTAAGTCATCGGCATATAGGTTATTATGCAACTTATAAGCTAATTTAATAAATTATATTGCAATACTTTACATCGAAGGAGTTTTGTTCGAATAAATTCATGTTTCTGGGACTCGTAGTTCTTTAACTTTAGATACTGTTGAGTGTTGAACAAGAAGGACTACAAAACCCTGAATTTTTTTGTAATCCCATGAGTCGTTCGCTGTGTTGTTTGAGTGATAAGGTCTTGCGTTTGTAGAAAAAATATCAAAAGTTCTTAAATCTTTGAACAAAATAAGTTACAAGTAAAGAGTGCAAAGCGTATATAATTAGCTAAACATAAAGTACGACGATCTCGGAGTAGGTGAGTGGCATTAATGTTATTTATAGATGCTGTGAGAGCTAATTTTACGGTCAGTCATCGTAGTTTTCCAGTCGCAATTTACGTCGTCATTTTAAATAGTTTGTTAGTGGTTAGAAAAAATATTATTATGAAACTAGCTGTTAGCAGTTTTTCTGTGTCGCTATGCCAGTCGTTTGACCCTGAACAGGTTTGTTGTCACGCTAGCTAGTATGCTAACTAGATTTTCCCACCTCTAATCAATGATGGACAAACAAAACGTTTTGCTTGCTATCTTAGACGACTATTTGTTTATTGTCGCATGGACGTTATCCTGACCTCAAGTTTATTATTTTCTGTATGACTGAAATATTGCCATTGCTGTTGTAACACCAGTCATATATAAGTCTAATATAATATTAGTCAATTGCTTCTGCTGACAACCTCTCGTGATGGTGGACAGTGTATATATTGATACATGATTAACGTTATAAATGAATCGCTAGATTTCTTAAAAGTATGTAAAATATATTTTCAAATGGGGTTTGAAACGGTGCTGCTTTTATTCTGAGGCAGGTATTCTGAAAGACAACTGCATTTGGGGATTGTAACGTTTGTTTTTGTTTTTTCCGTGGGTAATCACATTTCGAACTGAGTATGAAACTCATGAAAAAGGTTGTGGATTCTGATAGTCAAAGAGTCATGGAGAAAGGAACAAACTACAACAAAAATATACAAATATTAATTCATAACTAAAATCTGAACTAGTATTTCCTACTCCCCTTGTTTCTGGATTGTTCTCCGCACAGTATGTAGCACCACATTCCTTTCCACTGGGAAGGGACATTGAGAGGAAGATACTATTAGGGTGGGTGGTTTCCTTCCTATCGGGGCAGCACAGTTCGCTAAGGCTGAATGGACCGTGCTCGAATCTCTCAGCTGTGAATTTTTAGATTTTAAGACCATCTCTACTGTGAGTTTCCGACTACATATGCAGTGAACTCAAAGAGAAAAGACAATAGTTATAAGGCAGGACATCAATGCTTGCTTGTGTGGGGGGAGGGAGGGAATTGGGCAACAAACGTGAATGTTTGTTAGAATGCATTCCAGGTGACCGCACTGTTAATTGTGTGCTGGTAGGTATGAGCGACGTCGGCAGTGAGCGATCGTGGCCGTCCCCTCAGTAGCAGTCGCCACGGCGGGAGACATTAGGCCCGCCGTCTGCAGGGTGGTCATCTACCTACAAAGGGAGATGTCAGGGGAGGGCTGCTTGCGCCAGCTGTGTCCATCGACTGGATCCATCTCTTCCTCCCCAGCTTCTCGTCCCAAGACCAAGACCTGCGGCTACCAAGAGGCGGTGGGCCTGGCAAACAAGTATGTTCGCCTTAATGTGGGAGGCACTCTCTACTACACCACACTGCAGGTGCTGACGCGCCAGGACACCATGCTCAAGGCCATGTTCACTGGTCGAATGGAGGTGTTCACCGACAAGGAAGGTGAGTGCTGCCGGGACCCCTCCCTGGGGAGTGGAGGCCAGTTATACTGGGAATGCCTAGCAGGATTCAGTGGAAACTTGAAGGAATGTTGTTTTTCCATATCGGTGTTTCTTCTTGCTAGAACTCCTTGATTTATGTTGTGCACGCGTAAATCAAACAAACAAAATCCTGTCCGACTCCTGCTTGTCTGAGTTTCCACAGTGAACAGAGTGATTGTTGCATGACCTTTTAACACAAGGCAATGCTTTGTTGATGTTCTGTTGTGTCCCTGCCTCTGGATAGGCTGGATCTTGATCGACCGCTCTGGGCAACATTTTGGTGCTATCCTGGGCTACCTCCGGGATGCCAAGGTGACCCTACCCAAGGGCCGACAGGGGATCCTGGAACTCATGGCAGAGGCCAAGTACTACCTCATTCAGGGGCTGGTTGACATCTGCCAGGGTGCTCTGCAGGTTAATAAGACTGACCTCACTCACTTCCCATTTTTCACAAAGCCTTATCTATACAGATTAAAATGATGTGATGCTTTGTCATTCTGTATGATCCAGTTGGTTGTGATATGCCTTAGGTGAATGTCTTATCAGGACTACCAACACAGTACACCGTTTTGTCCCTATAGAGCCTGGTTACAGTGTGTGCCAAAAATATCCCGTGTTTGTCTTAATGTTAGCTATTATATTATAGTTAATTATTTATTGATCCATCTGTTATAGATGCAAAATGTATGACAATCTAGTCACTATACTGATGCCTGACTACATAGATGTTGTTCGCAAAAATGTAATATTTAATCACCATATGGTGGACTGTGTTTTTGATTTGTAATGTCAAATTATGATAATTGACTTTGTGGATAAATTAAGTTTTTAGTAGATTACAATCATGTATTTTCATTTATCGAAAGAACGGCTATAGTGTGCATAGAATTGCATGCGTTGTTGCTGTAATTGCTGTAATTCACTGTGCTGTCATTCACAGGAAGATAAGGTGCATGCGCTGTGCGTGATCCCAGTTGTCACCTCTCTAAAGGAGGAGGAGAGGCTCATCCAGTCCTGCAGCAAGGTAAGGAATGACTGGGTGACCACACACACACACACACACACACACACACAGAGTGTACAGCACAGTCGACATACTGGGGACGACACACACACACACACACACACACAGAGTGTACAGCACAGTCGACATACTGGGGACGACACACACACACACACACAGAGTGTACAGCACAGTCGACATACTGGGGACGACACACACACACACACACACACAGAGTGTACAGCACAGTCGACATACTGGGGACGACACACACACACACACACGCGCGCGCACACACACAGAGTGTACAGCACAGTCGGCATACTGGGGACGACACACACACACACACACTGATCTTTGAGTTCTGATCTTTGGTTGTGGTCAAAAACTTTATCAATAATATAGTTTCCCTCTTGGATTCTTATATTAAACAAGACGTGGCCTCTGCTCTAAGCAGATGGATTTGCTGTTACACATTGTATTTGTATTTCTTTCCCTCCAGCCTGTGGTAAAGCTGCATTACAACAGAAGTAACAACAAATACTCATATACCAGGTAATTTACAACAGAAGTAACAACAAATACTCGTATACCGGGTAATTTTTGGATTAAATGTAGGGAAGATTTGGAGTTATTTGATCTAGAACTGTCCCTAATCTCCACTTGCTGAGTTTAAATATTTAAATGTGAATGTTGCTGATTGTGACATGGGAGAGCACAGCACTGCCAGATCAGCTAGCCTACCTCTGGCTCCCCGCTAACGAGGCTCTCCATTCGGCTTCCCGCGCGCCTGCAGGCTGGCAGTGCTGTCGAGGGGGACATGCCTTTCTTTCGATCGCCGCCTACTCGCGTGGGCTATGTAGCCAGCCGTGTAAATATACGGGTGGCTCGAAAGGGATTGGATCAGAGAAGACCAATCGTGCATCTTCACCCTCGCTCTGTGTTTGGGGGCAGGCTCTGTTTTGACAAGGCGAGATGCATTAGCATAATTGGTGATCCCAAATTGGGGAGGAGGGAAAAAAAAGAAGAAAAAATAAGTTTTTTACATTTAATTGACTCTTCTTAATTGGATGCCCCTCTTTTGGCACTGTGTCCCCAAAGTAACTCGGATGACCACCTGCTGAAGAACATTGAGTTGTTCGACAAGCTCTCCCTGAGCCACAATGGCCGTGTGCTTTTCATAAAGGACGTCATTGGAGATGAGATCTGCTGCTGGTCCTTCTATGGGCAGGGCCGCAAGCTAGCTGAAGTGTGCTGTACCTCCATCGTCTACGCCACAGAGAAAAAGCAGACCAAGGTAGGAGTCAGTCGCCATAGATCTGTTCCGGAAATTACTACAATGATTTCTTACCAAACTTTGATCTCTTCTGTAATAACTGCGGCAATGTCGCTGCACGTATTTTATATTTGCGATACAAATTGCTTTGTTGTCTGGCGTAAATCACAAAACACTCAAACAGGTAGGGTTACTTCAGCTGATTGGTTGGAACGGCTGCAGATTGCATTTCATGTTAGTTAAGAGCTGATTCATTTCAACCACCAAACCCGTTGACGTGGTTTTGACAAGATATGCATGTTGTCTTTTTGTTTGTTTGTTACTTACGGACATTATTTTTTTTAAAATACGTTTCATATCACTGAACTCACGTTCTTGGGTAGGGGGGGGGGGGGGGGGTGAGGGTTCCTGAA
>JAOVYW010000080.1:34128-46011 GCA_025775045.1 Hiodon tergisus | reverse complement strand
ACACAGTAGCATGGTATAAAACTAAACTAATATCCCAAGTAGACCCCCCCCCCCCCACACACACACACACACACACAGGAGCGTGGTGGCATGAAGGAACAGGACAAAAAACGTTTTTCTTTGTTATGGTGATGCAGACTGCTTAATTCATTAATGCATAGGTTACCAGTGGCCCGGTTAAGACACAATTCATAGGGTCAATACAGAACTGAGGACGATCTTTTTACTTAACCCCTCCCGCCATTGAAGGACCACCAGTGACTAAAAATCCCTGGTTTACATCAACATTATGTCTCACAACAAATTTAATTATGAGCCCAGGGCATCTTTTTATGTTTATACCTCAACACTGACTAGGTCTCATAAGCTGATGTTGCTCTTATTTTTGTATCATTGTAATCTTTGTAAAGGGATTGATGCAGCTAATTCTACATGAAGAGAATGAAAATGCAATCAGTAGTTATCAGTCACCCTAACATGTTTAAGAACCCAGTATTATATTTAAGAAAGATTTGTTTGTTTTCGTGACAATTAATAATTATTTTAACTTACAATCTTACAATTTGTTTTAATGATATTGATAAACACAGAGGAATTTTTTTGTTTTTTGGCAGTTGGCAGTTTCCCTAACAGCCATGTGTTCTTCGGTAGCTAGTGAGTAGGTCATTTAAATCCAGATACGGGTGACAGGGCCCAGGGGGTTTACTCGTGTCGAATTCCTCTAGCTCTCGAGACTATTCTTTAAAGCCGTGTTCAAGGTTAAAAAGTTCATCTGAGAAAATAGCAGTAATCCATAGGAAAACAGCCTCTCGAACCCTGAACGGTACTTTGATTTAAAGCTATTAATCCTTTTTATACCGTGACTACATTCCACATAATTTCGGTTTCAATACGCAGAGAGATACAGGAGCACACACACCCCTTCTCTCAATAAACTGATCAAATCTGTTTCTGCCAATCTGTAAAAAGTGTCCTCAGTTTGTGGCTTTAGGGGTCTGTGGCTTTAGGGGTCTGTGGCTTTATGGGTCTGTGGGTTTGCTAGTGACTTTGGAGGCACGGAGGACAAACAGCCGCGGTACTTTTCTAACCCGTTAGAGAATTTGCGATTTGCCAACTGGAAGGCATTGCTCTGTGTGAGCCTAAATAAAACATCTAAATAAAACAAATATGTATAAAAAAACATTTCAAAGGCCACAGCATCTGTGGTGCCCGAGTAGCCATTTCTCCAATATCATTACAGTCTTTTAGGCTTCATGCAAAACCTCACGTGACATTTTCTCAGTGACATTAGGTGAAAACTGGGAACCATCTCTCGCCCTCCTCATCTTGACCCCTTCCTCGCCCATCGGTCAGAGCGTGAGCAACAGCTTTGCAAGATCTCTTAACCTGCTTTAATCAAACTATCACTTCATATCACCCTAAAAATAAATGGAGAAGAGGAATTTACGGCTCATTTGTCTTTGCATTACCTCAAAGAAGAGGTGGCTCTCCTTGAGGACCAGCACAGATTCATCAAACTGATAAAGTGCTCTCTGCTGTGTGCCAGGCCTAAAGGAAGGGGACACGAAGTCCCACAGATATCTGCTTCCAAAATAGAGTGCGTTGAGAACAAGCGGGACGGGCCAGGAACTTGGAAACCCCTGTGGGTACACGGACAACCAATCAATGGCGGTGTGCATTAAAGCGGTATGAGGCCTGGGACTTCGCAGTAATTCAGTGCTCAGACATTCCGGCTTGTATTCCACTGAGACTTTTCAACCCTATTAGCTGTAAAGTCAAAAGCAAGGTTGGGATTTCTGATAGCATTGGACACGAGCGTGCCGGCATGGGGGAAACAAGCACTGAGAGAAGAGGAGTGATGGACAAAATCATGATGAAGGCGTATTTTCTGAAGCGCCGTAGCCCTAATGCTGGACTGCAGCGTAGCTGGTGGATAGGACCTGTATATAGGGTTACGGATCAGCACGCAGTCGCTGCTAGCGGTCGCCGCTACACAAACCCGAGCTTGGACTGGGGAGGAGATCGGAATGCACGGAGCGCTCTTCGCCTTTGCTGTCGGAGCCTGGCAGCCCTGAAGGTTGTTACAACCACAGGGGTGGCCGTTCAGGAAGACGAGCTTGGCTCTGAGCGTTGCGTAACCTCCGCCGCTACGTCCCAATGTGCAGGGCATTCTACCGTGGTTTCCCTCTCAGCCCCGGCACGGCACACTCCTTCAGTCACTCTGGAACCTAACAGGGGCAGCGCTGTTTTTTACCTTCCACAAATCGTGGACCTTTATGACTCACCGGTACTTGCTGGGTGACCGGAGGACGTGGGGAAAACGTGGGGGAAGACGCGAGGAAGACGTGGGGAGGACGTGGGGAGGACGTGGGGAGGACGTGGGGAGGACGTGGGGAAAACGTGGGGAGGATGTGGGGAAGACGTGGGAAAGACGTGGGGAGGACGTGGGGAAAACGTGGGGAAGACGTGAGGAGGACGTGGGGAAGACGTGGGGAGGACGTGGGGAAGACATGAGGAAGACGTGGGGAAGACGTGAGGAGGACGTGGGGAGGACGTGGGGAGGACGTGGGGAAGACGTGGGGAGGACGTGGGGAAGACGTGGGGAAGACGTGGGGAAGACGTGAGGAAGACGTGGGGAAGACGTGGGGAAGACGTGGGGAAGACATGAGGAAGACGTGGGGAGGACGTGGGGAGGACGTGGGGAAGACATGAGGAGGACGTGAGGCTGCTGAAGGCCGAAAGTTGGCGTCTGGGCTTTAAAGTGAGGGAACAGAAAGGAGAGACAGAGCTTTAGTCAGAGACTGCTTCCTGATCCAGCACAATGAGCGCGAACAAAGCCGCCTCTATCATCCGTCCTTGCTTCTTTAGTCCTGGGCGCAGGAGGTTTGAGCTGACTGAGGGAGAAAAGAAAGATGAGGCCGTTGTCAGGGATGAAGTCCACCCCCCCACCCGATCGACGAGTCGAGTCACGCAGCCCAGAGCCGCTCTCCTCCGCCTCTGATGGAGTTTTCCGTCACCACAAGGAGGAAACAGCCTTGCTCCCCTTTGAATTGACAGGTTGAATAATCGTGCTTTGATTGCACACTTAGTTAACAAGGCTCTCGAAGAGAAAGGGGGAAAGGAAAGAGAAGCTGCCTATTCCGAGCAGGACCACTCAAACGCTGCAAGGTGAGGGCTTGTATCTGTCCAGAACACACAGGCAACACTCATGTGTGCCTACTCTTATTTTAAAGGGCGATGGACCTCCATCCCTGCAAAACAGCTGTCCTTTTCTCCACACCCCTCAAACTGGAATGAATGACAAAAAATTAAGGGCTTTTCATCTTTCCTCCTTGCTGGGCTCATCCACCTTTCACGGAGATAATCACAGTCGGTGCTAATTGATAACCCGCCGAGACTAAATGCTTAAAAAAGGTCAGGCTGTTTTGCAAAGGGACAAACACATCGGAGCATGCTTCTCGGCTGCCGGGATAAACCATCCAGGTTAGGTAAAATGTGAATATTTCAGATCTACTTGGCAGTTACTTCATGGAGGCTGCAGGCACCTCCTACTGGGCAGGTGGGGAATGGCATGCATTTACTCTGCAAAAATCTTTTTAAAAATCATACAAAAACAGTAATAATAACAATTATGATATATTATTAATTATTATAACATCTATTTATACAGCACCTTTCATTTCATCTCAAGGTGATTTCATACAAATGAGACATATAATAAATAGGCGAAAACTGCAGAAAGTAAAAGTTTGGTGGATAAAAATAAAATAAAATGATAAACAGACTTCTTCTCTATTATTCTCCCTGCAGGTTTGCATTTTATATTTTTATAAGACAGAATTTCAAAGTCATATCCCCGTCCCAGTATAAATAAAAACAATAAAAGGCAGGAAAAATAAAATAATAATGAAATAGCACAGAGGCTGAGATGTGTTTTGCTAGCTAGCATGCGTGTGTTGTATATACAAGCAGTACACAGGTGGTTTCTGTCTTATGTACAAGAACTGGAGCTAGACATTGAGCTTTGAAATCATTCCCCGACGACCCCCAGCTATGAGTTCCGCTTTTATTACGCGCAAGATCATAACTCTCCCCAAAGGAAACGCTCCCTCCCCACAGGACTTAGTACATTTTCACAGGATGTGAATCAATTACTAAATATTAAATACTGCAAATGCATTCCTAAGTGAGACACAGGAATTTCTGCAAGATTAATTAGATCACACTGTTTTAGCTTCTGCCCGCACTGCTTTTGCTACCTGTAGGTCGTCAGGGAAGGCACACTGAAGCTAATTAAAGCTGCTTGTGTTACTCTTTAACGATTACAATTTCCTCCCCATCAACTCACTACTCCACAGTCAATTAGCTAACGGAGGTCTCTGTGATATTTATTGCTTTAAAAAGATGCTATGGAGAAAATGCATGATTTATACATTGTCTGGGGCTTTTATCCAACGCAAAGGAATTAGGCAGAATTTCAAAAAATGAATGGTAAAACCAGCCCCAAATTAGATGTTTTTTCTTTTCCTTGCTATATACTTTATATAAAACATAGAACAGTTGTTCCCTAGTTATCCATGCTGATTTCGCACCATTCCCTTGACATAAGAGGAGTGTTATTTAAAAAGAAAAGTAAAAGAGACACTTTTACCAGGCTCTAATGTACCAATTGGTCCCCTGAAGACAGAATGAGCGAAGTGTCAATCCTACTCAGATACTTTCAAGAAAGCGGTTTACTGAGGGGGTCCTGAAGGTTTGGAAAAGCTAAATGGAGCCAAAGTAAACATGTGGAGTCCACAGCTCAGGTAAAATACACCTGAAAGGGGGTGCTGGGCAGGGGGTTACTCACATTTCGATTACTCAGAGACAATCCTGGCATATGAATTCAAGATCAAAAGGTCCCCTGTGTTCTGAAGACACGCTGGAACTGTATTGAATTGGCTGGCTGAATTTATACTCCTTATTACCATCACAGAGGGTTCTGTTTCGCGTAATATGACACCTAGTGCTTGGCCTGCAACTTTAGAATATTATTTATTTTAGAATAAGTTTCTGACAAAGTCTCTGTCGTGAGTGAAAGGTGCATGTCTTGATGAATGCAGAGGAGGTCAGTGACGGTATGTTCCACTTACTCCTCAGATTCTTCCGTTTCTTCGGCAACTGCTCAGTCATTTGAACTGACTTTGATTTTGTGTAGTCGTGGTGGATAATCCTGTTGTTCTACAGTCCAGCTGCTAGGATCGGTAAATGTAAACGTCACACTTGACAAGATTAAGTTCTGTAAGTCCATAATATTCAGATTTGTGAGGAAACGTGTTTGCTTTCCAAACTCCAAAAGGACTGACCGTCCATACAAGTGCCAAATTTTCAGGTTTGTTTTAGGAAGTCTTTTCACCAAAGGCAGCTGCCTACATCCGTTTCACATACAAATGAAAACACGGTGGTTGTAGCACACAAGGTCTCTCCAGGCCCACGTGACGGAGGATTTTAGGGGTTTGTTCAGCTACAGCGATATCCAGACAGTGAACGTGCCCATCAGGTTTATCAATACGTGCTTAAGAGGAAATGGCGACTAAATAATAATTTAAAGCTAAATAAAATAAAGTGATAAGACTCAAGAGGGTGTGTGTATCGTGATTATTGGCACGTGCCTGTATGTCTGTGTGCTCTCAAAAGTGTTGTTGCTAAAAACCGAAACCCAACGGGCACCGTGTCCTAGCCTCAACAAACACTGCATTTTTGGTAGGGCTGCTTTTTCGGAACCCACTTCTAAGCTTGTAACCAACATGGTGCAATAAGTACAAAATCTTCCCATAGTGCAAAAAACAGAACTGCTAAACAGATTAAAAAACACCACTATTCATTAAAATCACAATGGGGTCAAACACCTTCCGCTGCCTCCCAAATCACCGGATCTAAACACAATTAAAACCTTTATGGAAAGTTCAGGAACGTAGAGTGCAGATTTACACTTCATTCCTCACTCAATGAACAGAATTCCCAGACAGATTGAAGCTGTTCTGGTTAGCCCAACTCCTCATTAGTTAATAAATACGAATATATTGGTCGTTTACATTATTTTGTCTACCCCCTGAAATGGAGTGTAAAAAAAACAGATGGTAGAATAAAATCATGTCTACAAGGCAAGCGTAGAAAAGCTTTAAGTGTGAAACCTTTTGCATATTCTACTCAGGCTATCCGCTGTAATAAATATTGAACTAAAAGACCAGCATTCTTTATTTCCTCAGATTATTAGATGTCTAGATGTTCTTTTCATTTTACTGAAATCAATATCAATGACACGGAGGCTGGATAAAGTAAGACATTTGTTTTGTGCCCAAATTGTTTTTGCAGATTTCTTAATACACCAATTGCCAGAAGTGCTTGAAAGAGCTTCTCGCACTCGCCCAATCTCAAATTTAAACCGTTGAGAAAGTACGGGACTTGCTGGCTATGTAAATACGGACAGAGGCAGGAAGAAGGTGAACGGAGAGGGAGAGTAGATGCACGTTAAGAAGAGGGAATGGGGAATCTCCCTGCAGAATTGGAGGCAACACGCCAGGCTCCTAACGAGGAGACGGAAGGGTGGGGGAGAAACGCCAATCCGCTACCTTCAGACAGCCGACTGACGGCGTGTAATTATTTCTTCAATAGCCGACCATGTGTTTATCAGAATGTTAATGTACGCATAATAACAGGCTCCGCGCCGCTGCTGTGAATGTCAAGCCTGTCGACCCGTCAATCAAGCCTCAAAATAGAATGGCAAATAGGCGCGCGCCTCTGTCACGGCGAGTGACAGACAGAGCCTGGCACAGCCTTTAAGCTGACAAATATCAACCTGCACAGAGCAGGAATTATTTTATCAGGGAGACGGCGAGCGAGGGCATTTCGTCAGAGAGGAGCCAGCACTGGGACTCATCATGCCATGAAAGCACTGAACTCCAGAACCCCACCCTCATGTGCACCACCCCCCCCGACACACACAACATGCCAGGCACTTTGGAAGTAGGCAGAATGATTGGCCCGGCTTGTTACCAGGGATCTACGCTACGGAGCGCAGAAGGGAACAAAGCACCACAGTGCCTTCCACTTGTACACGATATTGATTACCGCTCCACCTCCCGGGAGCTGAAAAACACAAGGAGGATCGTTTCTGGAGCACACGAGAGCAGGAGGGAATTCAGTGAAGCCATTCTCAGCTCTAATCCCTTCTAACTAATGGCCTTTAGGGGGATAAAAGTTGTTGGGTTCTCCTGAAGTAAAACTGTTGTTTGAGAGGAATTTTGGAACCAGAGATACATTGGATACACATGGATATGAATTTATTTTTTTCTTTTCTCGTCTTCCGGCTGCTGTCTGAAACTCATCTCTAATTTAATTCCTACCGACTGCCTCGTTTGACACTATCTTCCCCATCCTGCCGGTTCTGACTCGTCCAGCTATCAACATGGAAATTATAGCTATTTTTAAAATCTGTGGATACAACTGGCCTTTCGTCTCCATCGCCTCTTAACATGATGATACTGAAGAAGGGACTTTTTTGGTCCTTTGCACGCCTTCACTGTAAATGCTTGTCTTTGTCTGTAAAGGTCATTAATCATTAGGCCACTTCTGAAGACCCAGTGTTCCCACTTTACATCCGGAGCCAGGCGCTGATTTTTCATGATGGAGAGGTTCAGTAAGTGTTTAAACAGGTACAGTTTGCCAAAGCCCCTACTCACGTCTACATATCAGTCACATATATATAGCTACATATATACTCCATAGCCTCTCCATCAACGATCACATCTCCACTGCTCTTAGGGTCTCCTTGTGGCTTGGGGTGCTGCTAAACCAACAGGCAGACAGCCGATTACCACCACTCTTATCAGCTTTATCCTAATAACAGATAGAAGACGATTACTAGCACCTTCAGGACTGAATTGCCCCGATTACTTCAAATATGACACTTAAGGGGACCCAGACTGGAGGGGAAGATGGTGGGCCCACACTTCAGAACCAGACTGGAGGACGAGATGGCGGGCCCACACTTCAGAACCAGACTGGAGGACGAGATGGCGGGCCCACACTTCAGAACCAGACTCACCTACCAGCCTAGCACTTCAGCCCAAGCTTCTGGAGTACATCTTCCCTCCCACCCCCCCGGATTCTCGAGAGGCTTCAGTGAAGACTGGAAGGCCTAGAGAACACCTGCCTCCATGCACCCCTAATGGCAGAGACAAGCAGGTCCACAGGCGCACATTTCTTATTCCTCTGGGAGTGCCTTTGACAAGTGGCTTTTTCACATGTTTCTCACTGAACTCTACAGGAGTGCTACCCCCCCGGTGCCATTTGAAAGGCTCTGCTAACAACAGAGCACATCTGATCTTTGTTACTGGACGACGCACTCTGTCTGAGTGTTGCACCTGCTGTATAGCGAAGCTGTGGTTCCTGTAAGACAGGTGGCGGCGTTGCAAAATTATAGCGCCACTGACCAAACCAATACATCTATAATCTCCAATATAGAAATACATGCACGCAACTCAGCTGGAGTAGAACTTCTCCTCGATTTCAATTCCTCCACTAAACACAAGTTTATGAACCATTTCGGCGAAACACGGCTATGTTCTCTCCCAGGAAAACAAAAACAGACAGAATAAAAAAATAATAATTTAAAAACAAATTGGTTCTGTATAGCTCTAGTAGATAGACCGTAATAAAACCAGGATAGCATATCTAGAGATGATCCACAGCAGCACGATTGCATTATGGCCAGAGTCAAACCTCCTCACCATCTCATTCTGGGCTGTGCAGGTGCAAATTTACAGGGTTTGGGGATTTCATGTGTCTATTGATAGCATGTTTGTTGCACCACCCCAAAGGTCTGCTTTGAGTAAATTGTGATTGCCGATGGGAGACCAAATAGCAGGGATTGAATCAATAATCGCCATCAGACTTGGAATAGGAGGTGAGATGGGGTGGGTTGGGGTGAGGTTATGGGGTGAGGTGGGTGGGACAATTTTACCTGCTCTAGCTGTGGCTTATTTCTTTAATTCGCACTGGCAGCCGTGTACTCCCTCGACTGGATAAGGGCGCCCAAGACAGATCATGCAGGTGTACTTATTTAAAACTACAGGTGTAACCTGCATGGATTTTGGGTAATTAATGGCTGGTTATGGGGGAAGCCGTCAGTTTTCCTGCATGCGGAGATGGCAACGAACTGAACTAACCAGGAGGAGGCAACTCGTGATAATCGATTCCTAATTTCACGCCAAGTGAATGCCTCGCGATTAATCCGCTCCCTGGGGACAGGGGGTGAACTTTGGTTGAAAGGGCTCTGGTTATCCTTGTGTTGGGGGTGGGGAATGGCAAACAGAAAAGTTATTACAGGCCTTTACACATGACTGTTGAAGCAAGGAATTCCTGGGATACAAGTTCTGTTATAAAGCTGAAATGAAAAGACCAATAATATTTATTTTAGTGCATTGTTTTATAATGCAAGTGTGGTGTTTGTATTCTTTTATCGCAAGTTTACTGAAAGGCTTTCCTTGGCATTATGCTGGCTTTCAATGACAGCGGGGAAAAATATCAGGAAGGGTAGAAAAAGTGTACTATTCATCTCTTTGTCTGGTGATTAACGTCGCAGCATTTCCTGTCAAACGGATGTGCCGTTTTTCGACAAACTTATGATAGCCAGCTAACAACTCACTCTGAATTGTTGAAATAATGCTTTCACTGATCTAATTAAATGTAAGTAATTGGAGTTAATTTGAGCATTTTGCCTTTTAGAGACACGCATTTAAATACAAAATCTACTTTTTATTTAAAAAAACCAAAACATTTTCAACATCAGCAGCAATTAGTCCACAGTTCCTTTAACAAAAATCCTTCAATTACCTATTTATCAAATATTCGTAAGATAATTGATTTAATTTGCTTAGCCATCTTCAGGCAGCGAGAAAAGATGGGCTTCTGCTCGTGTGGTCCGTGACAAAAACATTTGAGGATGAATGCAGTGAAGACATACGATGTAATCTGGCTGTGGGGAAGAGACGGTTTGTGCGTTGGTTGTCCCTTAGATAAAAATATCCTCTTCGGAAGCTGATTTTAGAGAAGAATTTAATTGGATCCAGCTTGGGAACTCCCTGGGTATCACCTGACAAGATCAGCCCAAAAAGAGACAGCCCAAGAAAAATAAAGCAGCTCAGCTCTGAAAAATCCCATAGGTTGCCAGACTTGACCCTCCCCTCTCCACTTCAGCCAATGGCAGCACTGCAGCCCCAACCCGTCTCAGGGACATCAGAGCCCCATCCACTAACATGCATACAGCACATGCCTTTAGACGATGAGCCCCTTTGCCCTGACAAAATGGGAAGACAAAGAAACAAAATCCTTACTGTGTTCCTCCACCATTTGTTTGAAGAAATGCCCATTAGAACAATCCAAACGGCGTGCATTAGGCAACAACCCGCCAGCGGCGTAGTAAATAAAACAACCGTTATGATGAATGCAACATGCACGGTGGAGAGCCCTGAGGCCCACCTGTGATGAGTGACGCCGTTCGGGACCACAGATAAGACCCCTCTTGAACCTGGGGCGGTTGGATACGCTTGGTTGTCAATCGCAGCGAAGAAGATGGGCGAGTGAGGACTATCATCGCCTCCGATTCTCTTTGGGCAACACCGTCAGAGGCAGAACCACCTGGGCTCTTTGACACACAATACACCGATAGCCAGGTTAATCTTCAAGCTCAATCCCACTAAACAATCGCTTCCTTAATTGAGAGTAGCAGCTTAGTGACGGAGAGTACCCTCTGTGAGGTGTGTCTGTCAGCCGGTGTGATTTATTTACTGAGTAATTTCTCTTATCACTAGGAAGTTATGAACAGATAGTGTGGGAATGCAATCTCCTGAGTTGTTCAGTAACATTATAGCACACAGGGAAATATTTGTTTACAGACAAGTCATACAAATCTCCTGTACATGATTGACAGGCAAAGACCTGACCGCTAAACCGTAAGTAAGAGTGATATCTTCCTTGCGATTTCTGTCTTGTTGCAGTTATATCTTCTGAGGTTGTAATGAGATCTGCAGAAAATGCGCCATGGGACTACCTGAAGATGAGAATGCATCTCAGTTAACCACCAATGGTGCCTGATGAAACCAAACTTGTGTAAAGTTGGAAAGTGACCGAGATGACCCGATCTGAATCACAGCTAATTTGGGAAAAAATGTCTCCCTCTCCCAATTATCAGCATATCTGCTGTATGGGTGTGACGTTTTCCACGGCGATATCCGAAGCTTTTTGCAAGACGTTCACTTCCCATGGGAAATAAGATTAATTATTGAGTGATTTCATATAAATTAATAGCCCATAAATCAACAAATGGGATGCCCCCCCCCACCCCCTGCTGCTTAACGAGGGACGAGAGATTTTCTTGGCCTGTGAAAGGCAAGGCAGAGCTAATTCAAAGTAATGGCAATGTGGCATCTGCGCTAGGCTATATCGCGCGCAACTTAAACTTCACTTTGAATTAGGCCTTTCTGGTGCATAATGCTATCGTGGGGGACAGGAGATTGCCAGGCGAGGAAGCTCTCTTGGAAGATAGCGCTCTTATCAACGCCCTGGGCAACCCAGTGACGACTCAGAGCGGAGCAGCCGGCAGGGCTGAAGTGCACAAATCAAAATATTTTAATTCACAGCCAGTCCTGCTGCCACCAGGGTGGTTCCTCGCAGCCTTTTTCATTTAGACATGAAAAAATCTAAATAAATAAAAATCTAAAAATACAATTTTTTTTTTTTTTTAAGCTGAGAAAAAAACGACAGACTTGATCGGAATGAGAATGATACGGATGAGAAACAAACAAGAATCTGTTCTTGACAGATAACCAGGACAGAGAGTCA
>JAOVYW010000079.1:124089-155014 GCA_025775045.1 Hiodon tergisus | reverse complement strand
CATGTTTCTTTCCCCTCATGTGTCCTCCATTTTGTTCTTAAGCCACCTTTGGTGTAAATATATTATTCAAATATTGAAAAAGTCATCTAACCACTATTCATGAAATTTACGCCAAATTTGACCCGTAATGCAAATGAATACAGAATACAGATTTTAATTAGACTAATTCATTACTATTTTAATATAAGACTGAACTGATTAAGCCCCACTACTCCAACACCAGCCATTCCATTTTTGGTAATTTAATACACTTAAATAAAAGTTAAAATAAACGTTGCCGTAATTAATTGCAGGATAAAGGTACTTCACTTTAAATAAGTATATATCTTTTTTTTTTTTTTTAGGAAAAAAAAACCTAATCTGCATCGGTCTGTTAGCCTTTTGTTCGGGGAAGGACCATAAAAGTTATATACATAATTTTATTAATGTGCAACATAGCTAATAGCTAAGGTTTAAACCATTTTCCTAAATTATCTGAACTATGTGTGTTTTCATTTTTACAGGGGCCATGCTTTGGTCAGGCCTGTTTGCCATGGGAATTTGTTGAACCGATGGGCTGACCAAGTACAGCCACATTCACTCTGACTAGCATGCAAATTCCTTTCACCATAAAAAGTCACAAATCTGCAGATAAAAAACTATAAGTAAATAAGAAAAATAAAACCCTCCATGACTGTGATTTTGAGAAGACGATGAATACATATGTAAATATACACAGATTATTAACTTGTGAGTCAAGTTTTCGCTGGAAGGGCTAAGCCCCATTAGCTCGTTGTGATGATCCGCCCCTGCAAATGATGTTATAAATGACTGTCTGGTGATTATGCCGTCTGCATATTTTCAAAAACTCACTTCTGAGTTTTCGACTTTCTGTGACTCCATGCATTTCTTTTTAGTTTCCCATTTATGGCTTTAGCTCAAGTGGTGTTTGCAAGGTGGCCATGATGTTGTATCAGTCGATAAATCAGGAACAATTACAGCCTAACTGATCAATTGCATTTGAAAAACACACTATAGGATGTTCAATCAACTTTACTGAGTAGATTTTTGGCCACGGATCAATGAAGTTCCTGTCATTTGTGTTGAACTACCCCAAACAGTTAAATGTGTCATAAACTGTCATTTTCAGTCAGTCATTTATTTGCAAACGGAGAGTTTAAATTTTCCCTCACAGATTTAATTGCCTTCAAACATATGGCACGTCAAATTAATTTTTTCCAAAATGGTGTTTTTATTCATGCGCAGCTGTGAAAGAAGAATAGTGAAAGTCAAATTGCAGTGCAGCACACATCTCATATATGTCTATGAAAAGCTATAATTCAAATTTTTGTGGATTTAATTTCCATATACTATATACTTTCTTTTGTAGTTATTTATTTTATGAATAGGGGGATATGTACAAGCACAATTAATTGAAACAGTTCTGGGTTCAGTACGTGACAACATAGACTTTTAGTTAGGATTCCTAGAGGAAATGCAATCTTGGATGAGGACCAGCACCCAATAGAAGTTTATATCAGCCCCTCCCCCAGGCCCCCACACTGGTGATGCTACTCTGCACCACAGCACATCACAATTGAATTGAGGAAACACAGATAATTATCTCCCTTTATGATACCACAGGGACATTCACAAAGCACATATAATGGCAGACTTATATCAATGGGTGATGTAATTATTTAGGTTTTTATATTAAGGGCAGGTAACTCCTGCAGCAACATAAATTTTATGCAGGTCTCTCTAAACAGTAAAATACTGGGTGTCATTAATTAAGCCTTCGATTGCAACAAACTAAAACATGTCTGGAACTCCTGGTCCCATGTTCAAGGATGCATATTTGGATTTATCGGTGAAGCCAGAAGATTCAAAACCTTTAGAGATGGCGTGCGTTTAACTGTTTGAACATTTATTATTTATTTGTTTTTATAAAATAAAAGCTCTGTAGTGCTAAATGCATTACAAAATAACGAGGAATAACAGCCTCCGGAATGTAGCTCAGTGCACTCACGGATCACCAAATCAGTCCCCATGAAATAGTCCCTCACAAACAGTTTGTATTGGCAATGTCCGTGGGAAGGTGTCTCGGGCATTGCCTGAGACAGATGTTTTGGAGCATTCACAACACTCATCTGATGCTACGTTATATTCCATGGTAATCTAATGTCTACCACAGAGTTAATGTTTTCATATTTGAGGTCTCTTTTTGTTTGTATTACCTCTTACTGGTCATTCCCTGCCGTAGCTTGAGTTAGGGGCAGTCCGTCAATAGCAGGACTGCACCTGTGAAACATGAAGGGACATGCAGAGGTGGTTCGCAGAGACTGTGTTTATAAAGACAGCACAACACGATATCTTGGGTGGTGCGACACCAGCTGTCACACAATGTTTTTCCTCTCTTTAAAAGCATCTTCCTTGGTGAATGGCAGTAATATGAAATTCTTAGGATGATAAATTGATACATCAGTCTGTGAGTTATCTTTTAATTCTAGTGCGATAGCTTTGGAATATGATAAATTGCATGCAGTCTTAAAGTCAGTTTGAGTTTAAATCACATCTTTTTCTTTTTTTCTCTCATGAAATTCACATATAGGTGGGCAAAAGGTGGAAGTTTAATCAAGGAAGTGGCAGGTGACACCTATGAGGTCATTGTGGACCACTCCTTCTTCACAGAGCCCGTGTCCTGTGAAGTCAACAACCCATTGGGAAGCACTAACATCAGTCGAAATGTGGACGTCTACTGTGAGCATCTACAAACTTTTCTCCAGAAAACCAATTGGTCATCTAAGGACAGATGCCTGATATTATGTTGTGCACTGCATTCAGAGGTGCATGCTCATCTGCCCACACACGGTACAATCCTGGACGTTTACCCACTTAACCAAACCCATTATGTTAGTTGTTCAGCAGGCATTCGCATAAAGTGACATGGTTAGATGGTTGTATGTATTTACTGAAGTCATTCAGGTTAATTACTTAATTTCACAGCAGCACTGACTGAGCTCAGATCTCCTGCTTATAAATTATGACTGTGAAGTAAAAGTAAGATCATCGTCTTGCTTTGACCTTACTATTAGTCACTAATTGTGAAATATGACAGACCTGTGGTCCGAAGAAATGTTAGATATTGTGCCATGGTCTTGTGGTCTTAGGCCAACTCTTCTGGGTATTGTGTTTATTGAGCCTTACTTTGTCTTACAGTCGGACCCCACATGGCAGCAGAACCGCAGTCTCTACAGGTGGACCTGGGATCCGATGCTGTGTTTGACTGCGCCTGGACTGGCAATCCCTCACTCACCATTGTGTGGATGAAGCGTAGCTCGGGCGTGGTAAGCAAGCAGTCCACAGAATTACTTTTATCATCCCGCCAGTCTATTCTCACCTCAAAATCACCATCCAATAGAAATCTTGTGTTTTTTTTTGTTTGTTTTTTTGTTTCAGCTTAGTGCTTTTGTCGAATGTGATGCAAATACATAGGACACATGCTTCTTCTGCTTGATATAGAAAACTTGCTCTGTGTATTAGAGAGGGTTAAATTGGATTTGTGGAGTAATTTTCTCCTTGGGAAGATAACCATTTTAAGTTCATTTATCACATACATGAGACCAGGAATAAACAGACCATGACTGCAATGAGGAACAGGTCTGAACTTTTTCTAAAAAGTTGCTGGCTCTTAGTAATATCTCAGTCCTGTCTTTGTGTCACATTCCTCAAACCATGCATCATGTTTTATTGTAAACATGTATATGAGATGTGTTTTGTGACAACTGCGGGAGGGCAGATAGTTTTTAGCATAACCCCCCACCCCCCCCAACCCAACAGGTTCTGAGCAATGAGAACATCCTGGCGCTGAAGGCAGTGAGGCCGGAGGATGCTGGGAAGTACGTTTGCCGGGCTGTGGTCCCCCGAGTGGGAGTCGGGGAGCGGGAAGTTTCCCTCACCGTAAACGGTGAGTGACTCTCGCAGGAAGCTGCCCTGCCTCAGACATTCCCTTCCAAAATGCTTTCCTATCCAAAAACCCAGCCGTCCATTCTGAAGTTCATCCACCAGCTGTTTAATAAGCTCTTTTCCTTTGCTTCCTTTCTTTCCAGCTATTTTTCATCGACAGGCCTTTACCTGAGGTCATGATCATTTCTTCTCTGGTTTTCATACCCTGTGGTAAAATGTTCTGTATGCTACAGAATATCGAGAAAGAATATTGTATATTCTTTGTGACAAAATATTTATTGTTCGATTAGTTTGAGCTTAAACCTTGCATTGATTTTGCTGCCCCACAAAGGTTGTATAGACCCACCAGTGGGAAGTCCTTGCAAGGTCAGCGAAAATATCTGGCCTGGTTTATTTCTTCCCGCATGCTCTTGTATATTAGTTACAGGGGATTTATTTTAATTCTGATTAAATTGTGGAGAATTCACATGAGGCCAGAGACACTGGCTGCGACTGGCTAATGAGTGTGAAGAAGAAGCCGGAGACCTGACAACTTTGCAGACAAATTACTCCATTAGAGGCCGCTTGATATTCAACATGCGTGGATCAACATTGCCGTGGCCTTCAACTGTGCAGATCTTTAAATAATCTCTCACTTGGTCCGTTTCCACAAAGTCCAAACAATGGTGCTGTCAGTGTAAATCGCTCGCTGCGCCCTCAAAGGGAAATCCAGGCAGGGACAGTGTGTCACTAACGTGGCTGAAACTTAGATTACACACACCACTTAGATATTATTATTTTTTATTTTTTGCTATTCACAAATAGGAAGAGTTCGTAACATTAAAGCTGACCTTTTGAAATAACTTTTAGCTAAAAATCATGCACAGAAATTTACTCCATGCACTCTATTCCAGAGTGCATGTCACATGTTTCTGCGACCTATACACTGTGTACACATTGAAAGTATAGTAGGATTAGAGATCAAATTGCTTTAGAGCAATATTACATGGCCACTTACAGCACTGTAATTTCCCTGTAAGGACGGTGACGTGAAGTGTCTGCAACTGCCTGGTATTAAACATTGTTGCATAATGCAGGTACACAGAAACAATTACATAAAGAGGAGTAGGTATGCGGTTTCAGCTAAAGGGGGTGGGGGGGGGGGTTCTTGACATTTGCATGGGTAGTTACATAATTGCGAGTCACACAGTTCTTACGAGAGCTTGATCTCCTTCAGCCAGGCGACGGCTGTCGTGCCATACTGCCGTTTATTTCCTATGTACGAATCCCACGGCGAGCCTCCTGTCGCCAGCGTGTTGGCAGCCAACCCCCACCACTCCCGGGCAGGGAGAGAAAGGCATTGAATTAAATTCCTCATTTACAGGGCTGATCCCCAGCCAGAGTTGTCTACCGGCTTGAGAGGAATTGATCTGAATGCTTTTTACTCCCACAAACTCCTTAATGCTATTTTAGCCCTCTCCAGTTTAAGTTGCGTCGCCTCACTTAATTAAGTAGGCGGAGTTGGTCACGTGTCTCAAAGTTGCAGAGAGTGAACAATTGGTTTGAACCAGTCCATGCTCCAGATTGGCCTCGGTTTTGATAGACATGATGGTGGTCACGCACAGACTGTCAGAATCTCATTAAAATGCAAATATCTTTTAATTGGAAGCCAGTAATAAGCCACAATTATGAGTGCTCAGAGAGACACAAAGAAAGCAGTCATGGGGTACCTTAAAAATGTCCAGCTTAATTTCAGTATTGGACTATTTTTGAAATATTTATTTTTTTGGGGTTGTGACCCCCGTGCTTTTTAAATGTAAATGTTGACTTTCTGGCAACATCTGTCAGCATTCTTGCGGTTATGGGTTATTCTGTATATATGAGAACTTGAGGCGGTGGGAATGCGTCATAGGAGGCCGAAAGATCAGAGCTGCGTGTTTGGAGAATTAAGTGAAATTGTTTTCAGCAAATGCCTCGTGAGAAGGCCAGCTCTTCCTTTCATCCGCGCCTCCTCATTCCAGCCTGTTCTTTCGCTCATGGTTCCTGTAATAGAAATGTCCTGGCTTCGCCTGACCCTCGCCTCACCTTGAGAAATGAACGCTTCCTTAAATCATTTTTTCTTTCATCACTTCAAATGTCGTCCGCTGAAATCGGATTCCTGAAAGCTGTCCTTCAGTGTCCTTCTGCCCTGTATATGTAAGTGTCGGGGTGGAGGCACCAGCAACGGCGTGTGGCTGAGCACCGCTGATGTCCCAGCAGTCTGACAGATTCTCCTCCATCAATCTCCCACCATGACAGGCCCCCCCACCATCTCCAGCACCCAGACGCAACAGGCTCTGCACGGAGAGAAGGGACAGATCAAGTGCTTCATCCGTAGCACCCCTCCTCCGGACCGTATTGTGAGTAACCCCATCTGCTCACCTTCCAGGCGGAGTGATTAGAGTGTAGTGGGACTCTGCACGGCAGGTGTGACGGACAGATTTCTGGCCCAGACTACTGTAGTCACCACTTCCGTGTCCTCAGCGGAGTTTGCCCGACTGCTTTTTACAACAGTCCTGCAAGGTGCCAAGGACAAGCTTGCAGTGATGTGAAAGGACGGGTGTGGTCCACTTAGTAATATCCAGGGACCATTTATCTACAAATGAGACACCACTAGTGTCTAATCGTCACGCATTAGTGTGTGTCTAATTCAAAGCGTAAAAAACGAGAAGTGCATCTTCAGATATCCTCAATTCCGCTGTTAAACATTTTCATGACATGCTTGCTTTGGTACTGCCAGCTGATGGTTGAAAGCGCTGCAGAATGCGATGCTGTCTGTAAAACCCCATAATGAGGATACTGATAAAATTCATACCGTAACAGATCCACCGTCGTGTTTAAAAGTTGGGAGAAGGCAGTTTTGTTGCAAGGTTTCCTTTGGCTTGCTCCAAACATAAACCCCATCAGATGCAGAAAAAAAGACTAAAAGCTCACTTGTAAGACCTTATTACCATCTTCCACGGCTCAGTCCAGGTTTTGTGCTCATTACAGCAGGTTATGCATCGCCCTTGGTTACAAGCCGTTTCCAAATGGCTGCACTGCTAAAAATATATGCTTTGTGAAGCTAACGCTGCTCGGTTTTTGTTGAGACTGGGCCATGGAAGTGTGAATTCAGTTCTGTGGATTTTTTTGTGGTAGGTGTTATTAGCAGCTATCCTGTTTATTGTCTGTCTGTGAGCTTCGATCACTGTTCCCCTTTCCCAGTGCAGTTTTTTCATTGTTTGGTGTATTCCGTCGTGGTTCTCAACACTTACACATTAGGAATTGACACATTAGCAATTTCTGTAACATAACTGACACATGTCACTCAAAACCTCCCATGTTTGATTTTGTATATACTGTGTGTATACATGGATACATACAGCTAGTTCCATGTTTCTGTCTCAGGCGTGGTCGTGGAAAGAAACAGTGTTGGAGTCGGGGACTTCGGGTCGCTACACGGTGGAGACGGTCAGCACAGAGGAGGGCGTCATCTCCACCCTCACCATGAGCAACATCGTCCCTGCTGACTTCCAGACCATCTACAACTGCACCGCCTGGAACAGCTTTGGCTCCGACACGGAGATCATCCGTCTCAAGGAACAAGGTGGGAGCCAAGGTTCGGCAGTTCACTTTGTCTATAACCTCCCGTTTACTTCCCCTAGTTGTGTAGTTTGTGCTTGTGTGTGTGAAACTGTATCCAGAGAAGTGCCTGTATGTGCATGGTCTTATTTTGCTATGATGGATGTGTATGTGTGTGTTTGTCTGAGCATCTTTTACTGTTCTTTTTGTTATCTGAAACATTGTAACCAAGCCTAATAAATCTTTAATTGTAGTTTGATATATCTTGTTTAAACCACTGTGAATAATAAAAAATATAAATGTTTAATCCCTCTATTAATGGGGACTATTCATTGATAAAACATTTTCATTTAAAGTTGGTTAAATAAACTGTACGTAGCTTAAGCCGCTGCAAGTCCAGTTGTCGAGATCATCCTGTTTACTCTTATTCTTATACAATTTACTGTAATGCCATTGCGATGCGTTTGAGGGTAGGGTCTCTGCTTATCTTTGTAAGTCATTTTGTTTGTACACCACAAAGGCCTACAATTCTGAATACGTTTGACACACACCTCAATTCATTAACGTGACGCAGAAGGATTGCAGCAGAAAAGGGAATTATTCACATGCGTCACAATGGGCGGAACGCGGGGTGATGCACAAGCGCTTCAGTAGGCCTACAGGGCCGAAGATTGGACAAAAGCACATGCCTTATTCTCGATTCTACTTCCCTCTTCCTTGACAGAGTCGCTCCACCTGGCGGTCATCATCGGGGTGGCTGTGGGAGCCTTCGTGGCCTTCATCGTCCTCATGGCAACCATCGGAGCCTTCTGCTGCACCCGCTCCCAGAGAAGTAAGTTCCTCCTCCACCCAACTGAAAATACCAACCTTCGGGCTGACTGTGGCTCATATCAGTTTATTTGGATTCACTACCACTGAAACGTTTTTTTAAATGTCTCTGGGAGTGCCACTTTTATGATGGTTATAAGTAACTAAGAAGCTATGCCTGCCTTGTATGTACATCGCAGGAATGGATTAGTGTTGTTTCATTGAACATCTGGCTCAATATATAATGAACGTGTAAATCTGTCGGCGGTTTCTATTGCCTGTTAAGCCGTTGGCAGGCGGGTGATGGGGAACGGGTTTGTGGCACGTGATGGGTTCCACCACTTCTTTATTTTCTACGCTCACCCCCCGCCGGTGTTTCCTCCCGGTTCACATTACATTTTTTGCTCTTATCCAGAGCGACGTACAAAAGTGCTGTAATTTTAGGGTTAAAGTGCAATACAAAACTGAGCTATCTTGCTCTATTGACAATGACAGAGAGCAGGGTCACCCTCACGGGATCACAGAGGAACAAAAAAAATCAAACAAACAAAGAGTCCCACGAACAGGTCGGCCGCAGTCTCACCCCCAGGGGAGTCAGGTTCCTGGTCACGGGTTCCAGTCGGGGGCGTCTCGTTCGTTTGTTGTGGTGCGGTTCGTTTCAGCGTTCGCTTCTTCCTCGTGCCAGCTACCAAGACCCTCAGCCTACTGGGAAAAGCAGGTTGTTAATAAAGGCCGTTAATCAGCCGAATTCCCAGCAGGTGACGGCGGGCGTGCCCGTACTTCTCTCGACAGACGCCTGCCACAGGGTTGGTGCTCTGAAAGCACGCATTCGTGGGTGGGCCACTGCGTGAGGAGATTTCACCATCTTTGTCCATTGTATTAAAGCTGCATTCGTTCTCCATTCAGACCTCAAAGGGTCCGTGTCTGCCAAGAGTGACATTCGGGTGGAGATTGTGCACAAGGACCACAACCCTGCCAGGGACACCGAAGAGCACGTCACCATCAAGCAGCTAATGGTGGGAGAGCACCACTCCCTGTCCCCACATAGGCTTACCCGTCATCTTTACAAAAATCTCATCAAATTTTACCTCACTTCTGCCTATAAAATTAACAGCGTAATGGTGTCATTGTTTATTATTATTGATGTTTTTATTATTTTGAATCTATGGACACTAAATATTTACTACTTATTTTATTCAGTTTAGAGCCTCATGAATTGTAACTTTTATGTTTCATTGCACTAAAGTGCAATATTTTGATTTCAAAAATATATATTGCCAATACGGTCCCTAAAAAAGTATTGGACATTTATATTTGAAGATGGTTGTGTATTATTTTATGGGTACCAGTTTTTCATCTATGTCCCTTATCTTACCTGTTGTATATCAAAGAGAATCCAGCTTAATGGCTGTCTCCTGACCCCAGCGCGTACTCTGTCTTCCCAGATTGAGAGAGGCGAGTTCCAGCAGGAATCTGTGCTGAAGCAGCTCGAGGTTCTGCAAGAGGAGGAGAAGGAGTATCAACACATCAAGGTGGGTGCCCTATCAGAGGCGGGGAACTTTTGATGGGGGGAGGGGGCAGTCCTTCACAGCCTTGACTTCACCAGTAAACCCGTGTTACCCCCGTTGCAGGTTGTCTTGGTGCCATTTACAGAGCCATGTGGTTCATTTACTACTAATTTATTCTCTCAAGAATAAGAAATCTGTATCTAAATGGCCAATGGAACATTTAAATCAATATAAAATGCAGTGATTATATATACACATATTTCTGGGTGTTTAAAATGTTGATCTATGCTAATAAATTTAGCTTATTACATTAGTAACATTAGCTAATTTTACATATGTTGGCTCATGTGCCTAGTCATCTAAATTAGGGGTGTCCAATCCTGGTCCTGAAGGGCTTCACTGTTAATTACCATTTACACCTGGAACACCAGCTGTGATCTGTTCTAATAGAAATAATGATTTCAATTAGACATTTAACAGGAGCGGTAGATTGCAAACATGCAGACTCTTGAGGACTAGGATTGGACACGCTTGATCTTAGTCATATGATCATACCAATAATACTTGGCTCCAGAATAGGAAATACTAGGGTTATCTGGTATTTTGCTGTTAAGAAAAGGACAAAATCTTGTATGTAAAAAGTATAAGGTCTGACTGGTGCAGCGTTTCCATATGTTGAATACAAAGCAGAACATTATAGGGATGTTTAATGATAGTTAAGTTTATGTTAACGATAATATTACCATAGTGTTAAAAACATCCAATTTCGAATAAAATAACATTAACAATAACAATATCATTTCCTCTAATATTTTTATAGTATGTTTACTTTAAAAAGTAGAGTAACCTAAACAGTACTATTTAAAAAATAATAATAATCACTGAAGCAGTTCAGGTTTAATATCCAACTCAAGGACATATGGGCAGTGCTGAGGTTTAAGTCCAACACTCAGCTAACCATACCATACAGCTCCCTGTTAAGGTTTGTGTGGCTTAACCGTCTTGCTAATTAATGTGTCTCTTTCTCTTAATGTGTTCCCTTACCACCTATCAGATGGCTGATACCAGCCCAAAGGCTGCTGCAATCTGTCAACGTCGTCATAGTTACACTCCCTCTTAGTAACTGGCAGATTGCAACGACATTCCATTTGTTCTGTTAGCTCCCTGCTATGCATCCTGGCAACAGCATTGCGTCACATGAGTAGTCATCGGCTGTAAAGGCAGAATGTGTCACAAACCTGCAGAATTCTAAACTCCACAATGCCTTGCAATCAGAATACCAAATTCAGTTAAATCATAATTAAAAGAAGAATATTTTTTTTCAGATGTGACTAGGAATCGAAACGGGTACAAACATTCAGGAGATTACTTTGCAAATAAGGTGTCAAATTGCAAATTACTAAGGTTCTTATAATTAGCTGATAACAGGATTTTTTATGTTCCGTGGTGGGTGACTTTCACACTTCTTATTTTTGCAATCCCGTTTTTTTTTTTGTGTGTGATGCACGTATAAGCCTGTTTTCTTATTATTTTCCTGGCATTCCGCTTGTAATTAATGCCACTGTGACCTTGATGTGCTTTCAGTTTAGATGAGAATGAAAACACAAGAAATATGATGCGTTTTCTTGCAATTCCCTGTGAGTCGCAACCTTCACCGACATGTTGATGAACTCCCTGAAAAAACTTTTTCACCACTGTCTAGGTAGTGTTTTCGATTGTCACAAACCAGCACTGATACAGCCACTGTACTAAACTTCCATAAAATATATGGTAGTGGGGAAAATAAAAAAGTAAAAAAAAGAAAGTAATGCTGTCCCACCAACTCAACAGGACCCAACCAATGGCTACTACAGCGTCAACACATTCAAGGAGCACCATTCCACACCCTCCATCTCACTGGCGGGAAATCAGGCTCCCGAGGTCCGCAACACCGCCGCCTCCACCATGGTAAAACAGCGGGTGCCGACGGGCATGTCCTTCACCAACATCTACAGCACCCTGGGCGCCGGGCCCAACCGCCTGTACGACTACAGCCAGCGCTTTGTCCTGGGCATGGGCAGCAGCTCCATCGAGCTGTGCGAGCGGGAGTTCCAGCGCGGCTCGCTCAGCGACTCCAGCTCCTTCCTGGACACGCAGTGCGACAGCAGCGTCAGCAGCTGCAGCAAGCAGGACGGCTACGTCCAGTTCGACAAGGCCAGCAAGGCCTCCGCCTCCTCATCCTCCCACTACTCCCAGTCCTCCTCCCAGAACTCGGACCTCACGCGGCCCCTGCAGAAGCGCATGCAGACCCATGTGTAGCCAAAGAGGTGTGGGGTAGGTGAGGGACACAGGAACAGCCGCAGGACACCGCAGGGGCTTAAGACCCGAGGCGAATGGTCATCTGAACTTTACGTCTTTCTGCGTGTTGCTCGGTGTGTGGAATGGCATTGGAGGGGTTTGCCTTACTCAGATTTCTATCATTCAAGATATCTATAAGGTTTAAAAATGTCTACACCCCTTTCAGGCCAAAACAAATCTACATTTTTGATGCACATACCAGAAACATAGGAAAATGTATATGGGCCATATCAATGTACTTCAGTGAGAAAAATGTTCGTTTTTTGCCAACATAGGTCAAGCTTCAGGGGACAGCTTCTTTATATGTCTAAAAATAAATTCTCCCTCGAGAAAATTTTGTTTTTTTTTGTTTTTTTCCTGCAAGAAGGAGATATTTTCCTTTATGGAATGCTACCATAAGACAATCAAGAGTGTATCCACTACATGTCCAATGACTTGGTATTCAATGCATCTGATCTGTTTCACTGACAAGAAAGGGAAAACTCCCAGACTGTAGATGCCACCTCTGTGAGCCGATATTCTTCTGTTTCCTTTCATCTGAAGCACAACTGATTTTGTGAATTGCTAAAAGCATCTCTTTTAATTGAAACAGACTTGGGGACGTGATCAGATCAATAAATCTCTACATGCGGTCATGTTGTGAGGGTTTGGACTACAACTTCACCCAAGTTGTATTTAAATGGAAAAAAAAGCTACTTCTCTGTTTTCACAGCTCCACCCCACAGAACACCCCGAGTTAAATTTCGGACTCATGCTTCAGCAAGACACAGTGACTGCTACAAGCCGAGGAATATTAGGAATAAACCTTCATGTATATTTTCTTTTATTTCCTTAGGGTAGCTTTATCCCGGTGTGTTTTTGGGGGATTTTATTAAAGCCTTGGGCAGAACCGTTACAGCCCCACATAACAAATGAGTCCAGTCTTGCATGGAGCTCTGCGCTTACATCTGCGCTTAAGCTATTGTTTCATGGTCATCTTCTCTTGACAAGCCGAATGTGTTCTTCCCAACTTGATGGTCGTATGTACTCTTAAATGTAATGTGAAGCCTTTCGCAAACTGCTTGAAAATGATCAGATTATGGCCAGTGTCTACCGGACACCTCTGGGGCTTGTTTGATGGCCAGCAGCCTTGTTGTTACGTGGCTTACCCGTGCACAGTTGAAATCATGTTGTTTACACTGGTGCTCTGTAAATCCAGCATTTAGCTTACTGTGATCTGACTGCTGATCGATGGGGTGGATGTAAAAAAAAATAGAAGGTCCAATGTATTTGCTTCTCTGTCTGTTCCTTATAAGGTTACTGTAAGAGTCAATCCACTGTATAGGGTCAACTACGCTCTTACATCAGGCCAACGCATGAACCTACTCACACACGGAAGTGCGGTTTTGACTGTTAGCCGTTTCACAGCAGCATGTGTGAAACCAGTGGTGATGATGTGTGCCCCGCACAATTCAGCGTGTCACCTACAATGAGCGACCTGCTGTGTGTTGTGAAAGGGTTGGGTGCCTGCAGGAGGACACATAGGGAAAACAACCTTCGCACTTTGCCTCCTAACTTAAATAAACCCCACCAAATCACCTTTGATCATAGGCTGAGACGGCACGCCAGCTGTCAGGGTCCAGAATATCTTCATCCCCATAGCAGCTATCTTAGGCAATTCTTTCTCCCTATCCTCAAGAAGGGCAAACAGCTAGAGTCATCACCTTCTCATCGCCTTCTCATCTGTTTCTCCCCACGTAAAAGACCAGAGGGCACTTTCTACGATCTCCGGCCTGGAGATTTAACAGCCGGGCACTTAAACTCCCTAGCTAAGGAGACCTGGACTCTGGTTTGCGTTCCACTTAAATACTTCATTACCTAATTGCATCATTTACTAATCTGATTGGAGAAGATTCGCTCGCTTCGACTGCCACTTGCAAAGCTGGGAGAGTAAAGAAACCTCTGTGTTATTTTGTCGAAATCAGTCCTTCTAAAGCCCATTAAAAACTTGGCTTGTTTTGGCAAGATGAAACACTCTAACTGCTCCTTTTGTTTCACTCCAGCAGTTTGTACTTGAGTATCCAAACAAACAGACTATTTCTGCCATTATAAACTCAGCTTTGTCAGCTCTAATCAACTGTTTGGGTTAGGAGAAGAGTGCTGGATCACCATTCCTGGGCTAGCTTTGCAGAAGCAACATGTTTGAAGCGGAGGCAGCTGTCATGGTGAATAGACTGCTTTTGCCTGTTAGCTATAAATATGTTTTCAGTGAATGGGCTTATGTTCCACTAGTACGGAGAAATTCAGAAATGCTAATTTAGCAATCATGCTAATTTAGCCATGCATTTAGTCAACTGTATATAAACCCAGAAAAAGAAAAAAATAACTTTTTTAACAGTTTGGTATTTTTCGGTTTTCATCATCACTGTACGAACATTTACATTTTTTTTGTTCCTTCTAGGATACTTGTTTTTGCTGAGATTCTTGTGTAAAGTTTGGAACATAGCATAGGTATTATTTGTATTATCCCCTGGCTGTCATCACTGAGTTAAGTTGTGTGACAAGCTGTGTACCTAAGCCCAGATCATCTCCATTACTGAAACAGCCTCTCTGTCAGATGGGTTTGAATTGTCTGTATCAAATATTAGCTCTCACTATGAGCACTGTGCACATGGAGCTACGCTGATACAATCCAGTAAGCCCCTTGGCAACGGGAAGATTATCATCACCCTGTATAAGAATAAAGTTCAGATTTCCCCTCCTGCCTCCTATAACAATTGGCTTTACAGTACCTATACAATTCTTCTGTCCTACTGCTGATACATATAGATTTTTTATTTTATTTTTTGTTATTTTATTTTATGTGGACATGTCCATCATTCTCGGTCCCAAGATCCGTACGAACAACATTTCAATAAGGTACGACCCTGTTTATAACAAGCATCGTGACATGGTACCAGTAGGGGATCATTTTGAGATAGCATTCCAGGCAGAACAAAGCAGAACCCTTCCACCCCTCCCCCCGTGTTTGACTGCCCCAATATGCGACATTTCCACTGTCACATAAAGTTCTACTGGGAAAACAGAATCTCACTGGAACACCACTTATAGTTTGTCTGTGTGTTTACGCCACAGACAATTTCATTCTTATTCTAGTTTATTCCATACTTACCAAATCGAAAGATATTTGACATGCCTCAATCCCTTTCGATAGTACTGTCAAATCCTTAAGATAAAAAAAAAACTAATATCACATTGAAAATTACAATGGTTTTCAAGAAACTTGCTGGTCATATCCCATGCCAGGGGTCATCAAGGTGTTATGATTTATGAAAAATGCGTTTTTTTCTCACTGACAGTCTAGAATGCTTAGCCATGTGACTATCAATAAAGCCCTAATAATGACCAGCTTCTCTAAAGGTTTTATTCACTGTTTCTCGCTATGAACTACTAAGAAGCGGTGCATTTTGGGTCGTTTTTATTGACTATTTCTTTATACGTATCGCCAGCATTAACGGACGCAAGGCCTCTGCGAGCCCTCTTGCTTATGTGCCACTGTTTTTCCTGATCTCTTTTGTTTCTGCAAATGACAGCAGTCATCAGATGAACATACTCTGTCTTGCTATGCTAACAAAAACCTCCTTTTCTGCAGGTTGACATACCTTCGCCTTTGGTTGCTTGTAACGTTCATTTAATGCACCTTTTCTTGAAATGTGGGCAGTCCCTATCGTTGAGTTGAATCCTGTCGTTGTTTCATTTCCTGCCCACACCATATATATTTCTTTCATTTATTTTCAAGGCAAATTAAGTTGAGATGCAAAGGTCTGATTGTAAAAGCGCTGCTCTCGTTTTATCTTGCTAATGAATAATTATGTGCATGTCATCCTGCCAAAAACAATGAGAATGTACAATGTTCAGCACCAGTGTTTACATTCCGCATACATCTTATACAGTTCTACAGGCCCAGTGCAACATTAGCTGATATTTTAGTACATATGACAAAAAAAAATTTAAACCTTAACCTAAACTAATTTTTCCGTTTGGGAAAATTTTGCTACGGACATGAAAGACCCTGTCACGGACACATTTGTCCACGTACGGAAACACATTGATGACCCCTGCTAGGAATTTCGCTTTTGCCCATCATTTTATAATGTGTGACTGTAAATTTTATGAATCTGAAGCAAACACAGTCCATCCAGATTCCTCAAGCCTGCAATTACAGTATGCAAAGGAGAGGCTGTTTCTCAAAGTGGAGCTCATGGATGAAACGAGGCAGACTGGCTGAAACGTCTCTCTTTGTGATCTTTCTTGTTTACCGGGCACTGGATTGTGTGTACTTGTTGAAAAGTCTGAGATGCGTTTGAAACTCTAATCATTGCACTTTATCAATGCTAAACCAGAAAGTTGTGGCTTATGAGATTTGTGAAGGAGATGTGATTGGGGGGGAAAAAAAGTAAAAGTTTAAATGTTCTGCTTCAAAAGCATTTAGTGTATTTTATAACAGTCCATTTCTTTTTTGGTCTTTTAACACATTGCCATAGTAACTCTATTTCAAACAAATAAAAGGACAACAACAGGACTATTTATTGATTGAATTAAATTTTTTGAATGTAGGATGATAGCAGGTAAACCACTATTTTCATCCTGTATCAGAAATAAAAATCATGTTTTTCTCTTTTCTTTCCTAGAAAGACACAGTTTGATTTAAAAAGCTGAATTTTACCTGTACTGGACTGTGAATCTATATTGCTTTTTTCTGTATACTTGGGGAAGAAAAAAGGAAAAGAAAATAAAAAAGCCTCTCTCTTTTTCCTGCACTACTAGCAACGGTTTTCACTCAGAAGCATCAATCTGTCTGAGAATAATTCCAGTTCAGTTTGTATCCATGGTGATGGGTGAGACTACACTTTACTGGTAAACAGATTTAAGTTTTGTTCTAGCTCTACTGTGCTCTTTCTGTATGTCGGACCTCCGCAATGTTAATAGTTGATATAGGGAATTAGGGGGTTAATGGATGAGTTAGCAAGGAAAAGTACATTTTTATATCACAGATTGTCTCTTGTGCAAGCTGCAGTGGTGAAAACCTTATCTGGATACTTCTATTTTTCTACTGCTCATTCTTTTTTTTTACTTTCAGGCCAACCAAGTCAGTATAGTCAGTCGCAAATCCAGATTTTTTTTTAATTAGCTGAACAGACACAACTTGATCGAAGTATTAATTGAGTACTAAGACTTTTATTTTTCACACAGTAAGCACACTTTTTTCCCTAATCAAATTGTGTGTGTGTTTGTGTGTGTGTATGTGTGTGTGTGTGTATGTGTGTATGTGTGTGTGCGCATCAGAAATTGTTCTAGTCTTAGAAGTATTGAGTATTACTCAATATAATAGTCTAGAGTTCTCAAGTACAAATTATAGTTTGCATGATTGAAACAGGTTGCAAATTAAATTACCAGGCTTGATAACTGGACTTCAGGTTCCATTTTCTAGAAGACTAAATGTAACAGGTGGCAGAATCAATGTGATAGGATTGGGGACGGTGATGCAGCAGTTCTCACAGTTCCTCATGGCTCATTCCACCATTAGAGGAATAGGGGAAAAAACCATTGTGTCTGAGTTCTGTGGCCAGTAACTGTGAAGAGGACCTGTAAGGAAGTACTGTGAGAGATAAATTATTAAAGGTAGTGCTGCTAGTCTCTTGGGAGGTCAGCACCAGGGTTTTGAATGTTATGTCAGCCATAGGCAAAGTAAGAAAATTTGAAGGGGAAAGACACGTGTCCTTCGAGAGCTTGAAAACCTGCCGAGCAGTTGCAATGAAATGATCATTGATCATCATATCTGTAAAGTCATTTACAGATAATTATCGCATTTTCAGAGAGTGGACATGAAGGAACGTTTGCAACTGATCTTGTGGCACAAGATCTTTGGGTTCCCAAAGGGGAAAATGTATTTCTCCAGGCGAAATAATATTATTTGTGTTTGTTGGAATGTATGAGGGGCCAGGCTATGATCCAAAGGCAATTACACAGTTCCATTACAGGAAGCCCCTTGAGATCTGTCCCAGACCAAGCTTCATTTGATAAAGGATCTACATCAGAGCTGCTGACGTGAGGTCCGGATGCTTTGAAAACATAATGGGCTGTAATCAAGTCCTTCCCCTTTCATCAATAATGCTGGTGGCACAAGCTGAAACTCAAAAAGCTTCTACCGAATCACCTTGATTGACCTTTATCCACAGGTAATTACCTTAATGATGCTTTACTTTTAATTGGGTTGCTTAATCGAAGTACAACAATGTAATTCAGGAGAAGTGGCCTCCTAAATGGTCTGTTCAAAAAAAAGATCATATTAACATGCAAGTCATTATTAACCATAATAGAGGCTCTTATCCAGAGCAACATACGATTGAATAAATTTTCCATTGAAACAACTGTATGTCTATTGATGCAATTTAGGTTAAGTATCTTCCTCAACAGTAAAACAGCAATGCCATTACTTTGATTTTAATCGCAATTGGTATAGTGTAACACATAGCAACAGTATAGAGTTTTTTTATTTATTTAAGTAATTGATGTTGTTGCCTCAACATAATTGCCTGTAAATTTCCTTTCACGCTATCATTTGGTTAAAGACAGCTGTTTCAGAACGGAGCTTATCTTGAAAACATCTGCCAATGACTGAATTATGAATGTTAAACGACACATTGCGAGCACAAGTCTCCACGGGAATGACGAATTCTAGACTTAACAGCGTGTACATTGTAGATCTACTGCTACCTAAGTGAGGAGTTTAAATTTGTTTAAAATGTATTAAACTTAAACACAATGCAATTAACAATGAGTCATTTGCAAAAACCGACTTCATTCATACTGACCCTTAGCAAATAAAAAATATATATATTAGGGGCATGACATTTAAAGTTTGGTTTGTCTTGATGGTTGCATACATCCAACATACCTGCAGCCATACCTGTATACAAGATCATATTTCTTAAAGATGAAAACCAAAAATGTTGCAAGGCACCAAGTTTGCTCAGGTCAGAACACAAGTTTGAGTGGATTCAGAGCAGGGATATCGTCAAACTGGCTATTGTCTACCAATTTTCCTCCAATATTAATGCTGTATTTAGCTCATGGACTTACAAGCCATACACTATAAATAGCTTTGTCTTATGAGCTGGGGAACCTACTGTCTTTCGTGGTTATTAGTCAAAAGGCTGCTCGTTTGTGCCCTTTAATTGTTTTTAAAATACGAAAGCAATTTTTTTTCAAGAAAACAATCACAAACCCTTTGTATCATATCACTAATATTTATAACTATTGACGCTGTGTACATTAAAACTAGCTGGCTCAATAGTAATTAATAATGCACAACAGGATTAGCTATCAGCTAAATAATGCAACACCCATTTTGTTATTTTTGGACAATTCCTGTCAGTTTAATAATTCCTTGTCAGGGCTTGAAAAGTAAGTTTACCGTGTTGGGTGAATCAGGAATAAGGGAAGCAGAATTGTGAAGGATTGAGGAGCACCAGGAAAAAACGTAACATATTGGTGTTTAAAAAGCTTGCAGTTTCTGAACAGTTTTCTTTGGATTCCTGAAAATCTCAGCTTGCGGAGGTCACCCCCTGAAAGAAGTATAAATAAATGAATAAACATCTCAATCCATTTAACCCCCCCCCCTTCCTTTGTCCATGCATGGTAGATGTGTGTAGAACGCAACTGCAGGTGTCTGTAAGTTGTGATTGATCAACTGTAACAGGCTCAGCAGCACTGGGAGCTGTGCCAATTACATGCCATTACACACACACCTGGCCATTTAAATCAGAAGGTATACCTGGGCGCTATTAAGCATTCAAGGAGAACACCCTAATCGGTGTTCTGCAAACAAAGGAGACATATCCACATGTTTTCTGTTTTGCACTTTTGCAAACGCAAACCCTGGCTCTTTTCGCTGTTGTCCCGGTCAGTTTCTTTACCGTGTATGAATGTGAAGATTATTAATCGAACATCAGACCCCATATTCTTCTCTTTTGTATCACCACAGTTTTCTTGTAATGTGAACAAGCAAAAGACTTATTGATCTTGAGTCTGACAGCAGTACTTAGTCACCGCCACAGAAACAAATAACTCATTATTAACATTACACGCATTTCTTTTCAAGGTGAAGATTAATATAACATGCTGATTACATTCTGGAGCATAAACCGAACAAATTGATTTCGGTACAATTTAATTACATAATAACACTATTTCTTCAACGTCTGAAATGAAAAATAATCTATACATTTCTTTAGAAAAGCTGAAATTTTGGAGGGTGGGGATTGTGGGTTATTAAGAAAATAATTACATTTTCATCGTGAATTCCGAATGCTGGAAAGCCAGAGATCAAAACAGGTCTGTTTAAATTTCAGAAAATGATAGGTTACTGAGTTACATAAAGAACTGGCACACTGTAATCAGCCACCAGTATTGAATTGACAGATGCATCTTTTACAAAGAGCTGAAAATCCTTTACACGCTACGTACTTTTTTTGTGAATGTCGTCACACAAAGGGATGTGATTTATTGAAAAGCTACAAAAAACCATGCCTTCCAAACTTAAGGGCCTTAGGCTTTAAGCTATCAGAGTATGGGAAACAAATAGCTTTTATAAAGCCATCATCTTCACGTGTAAATCAAAAGCAAAACATTTTTTGCAGTTCACTTATGGAAAATTAAAATTGCCTTTTAAATATTGGAGCATTAAAAAAAAAAAAAGTCTTTAATAGGTTTGCAGACCTAAATTGTCAATTTCCTTTGGAAGTCCCATTAAAACTGCATTGGAAAAAACATTATTTGTTTTCTACTCAATTAGTCTGTTGGCAATTAGACCTCTTTTTTTTACTGTGAACGAATGGCTACATCAGTAAACATTTGAGATAAAACTTTCAAAGAAGTTATGTAAATTTCAACAATGGATGGTTGTTTGGTTTTGATGCCTAGGCAAGGCACTGGCATGGGAAATGAACAGAAACTGCAAAAACCTTACAGAAGTAGATATAAGACCCAGTTCATATTTATTTGCTCAACATACAATTATACTGCAAACAACTTATGCAGCTTCCAGGTTACATTTAACCAATTTTTGCAGATGGATATTTATCGTAGTATTTCAGATGATGGCGCTAGCTAAAAGATACAGCGGAAGTACTAAAACCAAAAAAAAAATGTAGTTAGAGCAGTGATAATCTGAGTAGGCTGTTCTTTCAGGTTTCTTAAATACAGAGCCCCCAATTACTATCTATTGTGAATACATGTGTGCGTTTATGGTATATAAAATGTTTAATTGCAGCCAGATTATAAATTACATTAACATCACATGAATATACCCAAAGGAGATATGCATAAGGGAAAACAAGAACAACAGTAGCCAATATACACCAAGCTCGTGACCTTTTCGAATGAGCAGAGGTATGTCGGTGGGTGGGGGGATCAGCAGCTGGATCCGTCTAGGCTCGTAGGGAACTTCAGTTCGATGTGGAGAATAAAAGACCATTAAAAGAAACCGCATCCAAGCAATGTCTACAATGCAGGTCGTGGGGGTCAGCGGTATGGCTGAAACAGCCTGAAAGCGGAGTTTCCTGAGCACAAAGCAACAAATAACTCAAAAAAGGGAAAATCAGGGCTTATCACGCACCAAGAGAAGGACAGACTTGATGGTAGTGATGGCAGACCCAAACACCAGGGTATCTGTGGCTGACTACAGTCAGTCGGAGAACGCTCGAGCATTCATTAATCGTGCGTATATGTAAAAAGAAAATGGAATGGCATTTTGTAATAAGCTTCTCCAGGCCCTCACTTAATGGATTGAACAAATAACAAGTGAACTCAAGAAACTCGCGTGCATGAGTGGAAAACTGTGGCCAGATATTCAGCTCATTGCCAGGTCAGGAACACTGTAATCCATAGACATTATCCGCACCTCCATACATTAATGGCGTGTGAAAAGCGGTAACCAACAAAAAGAGTTCCTAACCTAAAAAACCTACAAAAAGTAACTACAAAGAAATAAATTATAAATTGAGGCGAGTGCCTTTTCAGGAGGTCAAGTCAGAGGGAAGGCAAATCTATTGAGGTAAGCCAGACTCAAAGAGTATGTGTTGAAGGGAAACCAGACAGCATACACCCTCACTAAGGCAGCCATGAAACGGCTTCCTGCTTTCAGATTGAAAAGCCACTTCTTACGCCCGGAAACTTGTCTGGCAGGCAGCTGTTTGACACAATTTCCCACTTTAATCTCTGTCATTTTCTGTCAATCTATTTCCACAGGAGGAATGGGGGGGAAAAAACACTGCCTGAATAAACTGGACACAAGTTAACAGAGGAGGATATTTAAAAGGAGTAGAAACAGATTTTCTAACAAGTAGTGGGCACCATTAATGAGCTTTTCTTCACAATATCTATGAGGATTCAAACTTACTAAGACTGAAGATTGTTGAGTTACTTACAATTTCAGTTTTTAGGATTGGAAATTGAGATTAATTGAAATATGTGGTGAACTGCGAAAGACTACAACAGATAACCTCTCAAGGCAACCCAGACGGACCTGTTAGTTTATAGGATCTGCTTTTACCCGCTTAGCTGGACTCACATTCTTATCTAGTTGCTTTGTGCTCAGCCTGTGTACAGGCATGGCGTTACCCAACATGGTCTCAGTTTGCTCAAGCCCCTGACCTGGTACTGAACAGAAATTCCCAATTTACGAATGTTTGCGCTTTGTCCCAACATTATTATTATTATTATTGCTATTATTGTCTTAATTAACTGGGGATACCTTCCACAGCCCATCCCCCTGGAGTCCAATACAGAATCCTTGCACTTCAAGTAACTGTGTCCACAAACAAACTCACACGCTTCCACTTCAGATGTGTGAGTCTAGTCTGAACTGGGCTGATGTCTCCAGGTGGCTCCCCGCGGTCTTCCATCCTGGTGGCCGCGCAGACGCAGAGATTTAAAAAGCACTCCGTGTCTCGCACCACACACTGAAAATTGATCTTTTTCAGTTCCACTCACAGTTCCTTCGCTGATCCGTTTCATGGGCCTCCTCACCACCTCACATCTCACGCACAGACACATCAGCGGCCTGTGTTGTTCACCAGTGGCATGGTGACGGGCTGCCCCCTCTCTCCGCTCACGCGCCCGACGCACGGGTTTTAAAAAATTATAATTCCCTGGCTCTCTACCTACATCACCAGTGCCACTCAGAAACACCACTCAGTTGCCACTTCAAGGATTTGACACACCTGCTGCTCGTTTGTTTTCCCCCATGAGGAATTAGCATTTTGTAGCCCATGCAGTGGGCAAATAATGTCGGGCCGAGAAAAAAATTACGTTTTTGTTTTCTGCCTGTCTGTATTAGAGGCCAGGATCAGCAGCCACACAAACGCCACACAAACACACAAGGAGTGCTCCTGCGCCCCTACTGTGGGGTTTACCAGCCCAAGGCACGGGGAAGACCTAGATAAAAAGGAGGCTGTGGAGAGAGGGAGACAAACACTGCTGGACTGGACACTGGAGGGGCGTTCCTCCATAGTCGCCACCTTTGCCCCCTTGGCCAAGCTCCCTCTCAGTCTGGCTGGCTGTCACACGCCCAGCAAGGAGGCTGGAGGAAGACCCTGCGTCTGCTGCCAGCCCCAGCCCAGCCCTGCCAACTCCCATGGAAGTGCACCGTAAATCAGTAACACGGTCCTAAACTGCATAACAGAAGCCCGAAACCTTGTTTCCCACTGTTAGAGTAGCTGCTGTCCCCCCTGTAATCCTGGGCCGTCGCGACACCTGGTTCCACCCAAATCCGCCCCAGGACCTCTCAGAAACGTCTTCCGGGCCGCCGCACTTCCGTGGTTCTCCTCTACACACATGCCAAGGCCAACATACACAACCACTTGGACCGTCTGCCAGTTGTAATTTATGCAATTAATACTGGGGCTTTAACTCAAAATGACAAACACAACTATACATTTTTATGCTTTATGCATGGCATTGCACATAACAAATGAAATCTTTAATAATAAATCGAAGAACACCGTCCAAAAATAGAGCTGCCTGCATTAAACTCCACTCTGCTCCATCTCCTCACAGCAGTCCCACAGCCTCCCCTCAGCTCACTCTGTGCCCGCTAACATGTGATCAAGTCCTTAATGAGGGGACTGGGAGAGCGTTCACCGCCCCATTTCAGAGTGGCCTTTTCTTCTGGATAGGAGAATGATCCATTTTACTGCATTTAGTGACCATGTTAATATTTCCCCAGGAGATGAAAGCAGTTCACAGCGCACACCTGTGTGTCATCCTCTGTCTCCTTCAGCCTCTGTACCCCCCAGGTGATTCCTCCTCCCAGCAACGTGCAGCGTTGATTTATTTTCTTGCATTTGACTTGCATGTCGAATTTTAGACATTCAAAAGCACTGTCTGAAGTCTAAGCAGTGTCTCAGTCAATGGCTTCCTCGTTATTGATTTCAGGCACTTTTGCTGTGGTTTGTTTTATGTTCAAACTCTCCAAGTAGTATCCAAGAGACACTGATAAAGTTTGTCACAGTCGAAAGACATTTGCGGCCAGCCCTCTCTCCGTGTGAACATATCTTGTTTGAATCTTAGAGAATTCTTTTGAAATGTTAACCTAAAATAATTTTGCTTGAAATAACTATCTCTATCTGCATCGCTGCTCAAAACGACACGACCAGAGGCATTGACAATAAGTGTTATTGACTTTGAGGCACCATTGAAGTCAGAGAAGTAGACAGTGAAATGGTTGAGGGGCTTGAAAAAATTATGTTACAAGTTCTTATCCCGACTGTTTCAGATTAAATAGGTGAGGAATAGGAGCTTTAATTTCAGCATCTAAATAATAATAAATAAGTGCTATATTTTTCTCCATTGACATTTGCCTCTCCAGCTCTCCCTATTGTTCTCTCTCTCTCTCTCTCTCTCTCTCTCTCTCTCTCTCTCTCTCTCTCTCTCTCTCTCTCTCTCTCTCTCTCTCTCTCATGGTGTTTGTTATCTAATGTCACAATCATTCACAGTGCTTTCATCTGTTTTTCATTAATTTCTGTTATAAATTGTGGGTAAAAGTCGTGGTTCTTACACCAGGAGCGCTTGAACCAGGTTTGCCATGGCCCATAAAATAAAAATGATTTTTCCACCTTTTTGTCAACTGGGAGCAGTGACACAATTAGTCAGACGTCCTGTGATAGGATCTCTCGTTGATTATCTAAATGTATTAAATGTTTGAAAATTTGTGTAAATGAAACAAACATATATACATTATTTACTATACACATATAATATATGTGTCAAACATTTGCAAATAATAGGAGTCATTAATAGTCATAATTTAGCAGATCAGGAGGAAAAAGTCTGATGGGAGTGACAGAGCAGTTAACACATCAGAACTGTACACTGGTATAAGGGTATCCTGATGTGTACAGTCAGCAGCAATCAAGATACCTGCACCTATCCTTGGCGTTGTGTTATGTCCATAAATTAGAGTGTGCTGTCCTTGGTGCTGAATGCTCTCATGGCTCTAACTCCACTTAGATGGCAGGTCTTTCTACATTTGCAGGCTATTAACATGCAAATCCACATCTTCTGAGTGGCTACCTCAGTTTGCTGCAACATCAGGTGTTCATGCTTTAACTTTGATGTTCTGATCCATGTTACATCACACATATATTGGTGTGTGTCCGTATTGGTTGCGTGCTGTCTGTTGTCCTGCCTTCTGTTTCTCTCCTCTAACTCTCATTCATGGTTTCCAGCTGCGATTGGCTTGTCATTCCCCCGCCCATGTTCATATACTCCTCCTGTACTCTGTTCGTGAGTCGTCTAGTTCTGTGTTTGTTTACGGCGGTGGTGGTGTCTTGGTGACCAAGAAATTATTTTCTTTTTTGTAGTTGTCTCTGTGCAGTATAGTGTTTTTGTTTAATTTTGTTTTGGTTGTTGGTATTATAGACAGTAGTTATTGTTTAATACTCTTTTCAATAGTAGTTTCACCATAAATGTATACATAAATGTAAAATGTCTAATTGAAAAAAACATGCATTGTATATGCCCTTCACTCATATTTCCGATATGCAAGACCTTAAAACTGAGACGCATTAGACAATATAACTGAATGATGAGTTATCCTAAAGAGCAAATCAAACAAATTAAATTAAACAAAGTAATTCAACTAAATAATTCACTGACAGAGGAGGGCATATGCTCACAATCCAAACTAAAACTGTTTATAACTTAAATTTATTTGGTTTACTACATAACTTGTATAAACGACATCATCTAATTGATGATGGAGGGTTAGGATTTCCTTAACATGCACTGTTTTACAGGGAATATTTATTTATGCTTTTCTGTGGCTTTTGGAATGAGTTGTGGGGCAACTCTACACTGGTCTCTCTCACCATAGCCATGGGTCTATGAGCTCATTAGACAAGAAAGCGATGATCATTTTTATCAGACAGCATCGATTACCGGCGTCCTACTGGCTCTTTCAATAAGTTCTCACAAGTCTTTCAAAGTTAGCACTTTTGAGTGAACTGCACAGGCCCTATAACCGCCTAAGTGCATTTTGGAAATAATTATGTACAATTTTATTTTTCCTATGGGAGTGGGTTTGAGAACCAGTACTGGCTAAAATTGACAAAATACCAGTTAGGAAAAAACCGCCATCAAGCATGCCACATCTGTAAGTCATGTTTATTAATAAATTAAGAAACAGTCATGTCAAATGTTACTAGCATTGGAGCATCTACCGGAGAACACAGGGGAGGGCGGACAATAGAATCACCGTCCTTTGAAACCTAGTTAGCTGGTAAGGTTTGAACAGAGTTTACCAAATGTTCCTCGTCCCTGGCTCTCCTCCTGAAATAAATAGCCAAATCAATAGTCCAGTCTCTTAATATCAGAGTAAGAGTTATTTGAAGTGTAATGGGATGACCGTGTAATCTAAGTACTGTTATGAGACATTATACCTAGGGGATTTGCTCAGCTAACTTTATACTATTAATAACTGTATCTATTAATCTGTGTAACTTCTGAAAAATAATTTCTGATAGATAAAATATAAGAATAAAAGAAAAGTGTACATCTGGACATGCACAATCCGCAAGAAAGATGGTGGTTCACTTGAGGTCCTGTCTTGGAGGAAGCTTGGTTTTCCCTGTCTGGAACGGAACACAACCATGCAAAATGTCCACAATTGTTATTTGAATTGTTGAAGAAAGGACAGTTCTTATGTCTAGAGATAAAAAATAAAAAAAATAAAAAATAGCCAGGAAATCACACCTGGCTGGGTGGTGCAAGGTTATTGACTCCCCATCAGTACATCATAGACAACGGGAGGAGGAAGTAGGGTGATAGAGGGGTGCCAAAAGCCACAGACACATAAAAATCGAGTGGAGTTCTAAGTTATTTATACTGATAGGAAATCTGATCTGACCCAGTTAACTGCACAGGGACCATCCGAAAATTTCCCTACCGAATTTTAATTTGAAACTTTAAAAGATTTTGTGGGCTGCCTTGTTAGGTTACCATGGTGACTTGGTGTGCACGCAGTTTATGCCGCTTTTTCCCTAATAACCTCAAAAATAGGGGAACGTTTTATTACCGAGTGGTTTATAAGTTATCTCCAGTTTACAAAAGCTAATCTTGTGGTGTGAACTGTCACCATACCAACCAGATCTGTGAAACCAATTGAGTTACGTTGGTCACAAATGACGCTGTTTAAGATAATGCAATATAATGTGTAATGGGCTGAATAAAAGCTGTTGGATTTCCATCAGTTCTTTTATTAGCAAATTAATCAGTTTAATATAAATGTTAAGAGTAGGCATGTGTGGCACATTAAGAGGAGCACAGTGGTTCTGTTTTTGAGCCCTTTTGCTGGCCAATCCCCTCACTTGGATACAGCTTGCAAATAAAGTCATTCTTCAAGACGAATACAATTTAAAATGACTGCGGAGGGTTAAACAGCCTGTTTATGTTATTGTTTTAATATGTGACTAAAATTATCGTGTTGATTTATTCAACTAAAAAATAATCTATCCTGAATCTATCTATAATGAACTTGTGAGCTGCAGGAATTGATATAATGTGTAGCTATTAGCAAACTTCCGGTAATCAGTTGAAATCCTTGCTTACTCAACGTGATCGCAAATACCTATCAGTCAAACAGATACATTTCAGCACAACAAAAAAGCTCTCCTTCGTTATTATGTAGATGTAGCACGGGGGGGACAATAACTACAATGAAATGTCACTCATATCACACACTCACTCAATCCTTGTGTATTGCTTCTCAGACGCACTTGCATACTCTCTCAGTCTGTCAGTCAATCAATGTACCTATCAATCTTCAGCAAACTTTGCCGAGCCTCGTCATTGAGCTCCTCACAGAGACGCTAAGCCAATGCTTTCTGAAGTACCCCACTGACCGTGGAAGAGAGACCAAACAAGGACGGAAAAAAAAGCTCAATGGAGATGACGTATTTTTAGGAGGCCCAAAAGTTCACCTCCCCTGGAGGTGGCAGTGCATCAAGGGAGAGGTCGGGGGTATGCAAGAGAGATCTGCTTCTAAACCGGGACAGGAGATTTTCATCTCAGCACAGTGTGAGCTTTGCTGACAGGGTGCAGGTAAACGTTCCGCAGCCAAATTGTAGCATACTGACAGGAGAGAAGTGATACATTTGCAACAGAAAAGAACCTGAGGTTCGAGCTTCTGTTTGTTTGGGTTGGGGGATCCAACGCTAATATTTTACTCATAGACATATGAATGAACTAATTCATGGATTTCCACCGAAGACAAATGAAGTTAGCATCCTTCTTATTCCAGAAGACTGACGTATTTGATTGACTGTCATCCTTTTGTTTTCCTGTTTACTACTCGGCTTCTCTACATCCATTTTTAGCTAGACATGTATAGACTTTTCCAATGATGAGCCAATTTGTGTGCTAAACAAATCAGTGTTGACTGAATGAGTAGGGGTTCAACTGAGTTCATGCGGGCAATATTTAGTTTTATGCCCTTTTCTTTGGACCATTGATTTTTCACATAATTCAGCCATGTGCTATTCTTTGGACCTTCTTTATTTGCATTTTCTTCTTCTCAACCTGACAGTGAAAATTAAAAATAAATAGTTTAATTTTGTGGAAAAGAAAAGTAAATACATATTCTTTAAAATTTACTTATTTCATTTTTCGATTTCATTCTGGAGCCTTTGCCCCTCCTTACATTTGACAATATTATTATGAATTATTATTATTATTAATATTTTATTTTTATTAATACTGATCTCCTGGGTGACCCTTCAATGTTGAGTCCCTCCCAGCTCCTACAACTCTGGTCGCTCAAACCCACTGCTAATGTTTATATTAGAGCCTCTAAAATAACCCTGCACTGCTTCTGTTCAACTGACTATACTTAGAGCTACAAAACAGCTGTCTCCCTCAATCTATATGCAGTGCTTTCACGAGACACACCTCACCCTGACACGCTTGACCGGATCCGTAACAGAGCTCCGTAATCCAATCTTTCGCTTCAAAACCACTTATCGTCACAGAACATTTTTTTTTTGCTTGTTTTGCAATCATGCTCCTATCAGGAAATCCATGACTCTATCTCTTAAACCCTATGTCTTCAAAGTTAACCACAATCATACTACTTTTCATCCCAACTAAATCTGAACCCATTCTAGCCCCATTACTGTGGATGTGTATGTAATCTTTCCTGGGTCTCTTCCCTCCTTGTTTATTTCCTCTCTACTAAGAATATTTGATTTGCTGTGCACATTGCTAATGTGTTCTATACATAAAGTCAAGCGGAGATACACAAGTATGATTGATTCCCTGAACTAGGAACGCTGGCATTTAATTCAATAAGCTAATCATTTCTCTTGTCTGAGCTTGTGCCTCAGAGTTCTCAGATTTTCAGAGTCACGGTAGTTCTGAACAGGTTGACCTCTGGCTTTTTAAAGTTTTTTTTTACTTAGTGGGTAAATACTGAAAATATAACATTTTCAGACTTGGGTGTCTAGACCTCTCCTTGCCATTGGACCACAGACCTGCTAAGTGCCTGGGAAGTCAAAAAGGTTGTAGTTATCAGGTATCTGATATAGAATAGCGCTAGCCCGTCCCTCCAGGGGTGGTCAGCCAATTAGCATTGACGCTTGGGGACTCCTGGTCACAGCCGGTGAGTGACATGACCTAGATCTTCTGGATGGTAGAGCCCAGCCTACGGTTCAGCAAGCACCTTCACTAGATAAGGCACTTTTTCTCTTTTTCTGTAGGTAAGGACAGATAAAAGTCAGTTTCACTTTCCTTCTATTTTAATTACAGCCAAATAAAAATATTTTCATTCCATTTACTTTCTTTGTTTTGTCAGGCTAAACAAACAAAAATATTAGATTTGAAACTACTCTGATTTTTTGAAAAAAAGACTGAGAGGAAATCACTCAAATATCTTAAAAACAGCCTGATTTGTAATCGCTCTGATTTTCACTTGACTGGCAGCGATAGAAGCACCAATGTTTAATCATCAGGGCAGAATAAATCCACAGCGCCTGTAAAAGCTGGTGCCAAAAGTGCAGCAGTGATGCCATCAACATGGCTGAGTTAGCACAGGGAGACCATGAGCGGAACGAACCGGGACAGGACAGGATCTCTAGTAAGGGACCAGGAGTCAAACAAACAGGACAGGATCTCTAGCAAGGGACCTGGGAGTCAAACAAACAGGACAGGATCTC
>JAOVYW010000079.1:80822-99403 GCA_025775045.1 Hiodon tergisus | reverse complement strand
TATATATATAATTATTTTTTTTTAACGTATCTTTAAAACACATTAATTGTGCAAACATATTGCAGTGCACGAAGGGGCAGAGTGGTGGAAGGGAGATACGGTAGGCCGATTTGGCTCAGGTTGGTGGACACCAGGTTGGAGACCACACCTGGGACAGATCAGTTATGCAGATAAACTTACTAAAACACATTGTCGGTCTTCAGCTGTGTGGAGTAGTTAGGTGAAACACTGTATCCAGACACTGTCTGGTGGAACAATGTAGTTTTTGATTTGGAACATGGAACAATTTTTTGTATTAGAGTAAACCAGCTGATTTGGATTGTTTCTTTGAATTTTGTAAAGATTTCATGGAGACAGTGGATCCTCTTGGGAACGCTTTAAGCTTAGTGGGATCAGCGTGATGTCAGGCTGCAACACAAAAGTGACGGCAATCCGTATTCCTCCCTGACCAACCAAGACTGAGTAGGCAGGTTCACAAAGTAGAGTTCTGGAGGTGCTGCTGTTCAGCAAAGACAACTACTTTACTAGCAATAACGTTTTCTGCCATCAGAGCAAATAACCATAGCACATGATATAATGTAATGCCAATGTTAAGGGTTTGGTTACCTCTAGCTAAAGCTGGCAATCAGAAGTTCAATTAACCAACTGCACAGCATATACAGCATTTGCAGTTGCATAATAATCCAAAGTTTTTGTGAGAAATAATGTTGTGATTTCTTAATTTAGAAATCTCAATGTGTATAAGCAGATCTTGATATCACTACGAAGAGATTTCAGCACTTATACACTCCATTTAAACAAGAACAGGTGCAGGCTTTACGGTAGCTGTCTATATTTCTGATACACCTTGGACGGTGCAAAAACCAATTTTATAATAAACAATCTCAGCACATGTTAATAATTGAACAGCTTTGACACTTCACTTTTCTCTTCTCTTTTCGTTAGGATCTTCTTTATGGCCAGGTAGATGTCCTCTCCTCTTGTACTGGTCTGAAGGGGTGTAACACCTAACAGGTCTTCACAGAACACTTTCTTCTTCTTGTTGAAGAACCTTACATAAACAGCTGAGCATTGTCAGACATATCAGTTGACTCATCTACAGCTAAGCCTATGCATGGTGCCTTATGAATTGCTTCATCCAGCTGTGCTAGCACTTCTTGGGTTAATATTTCTTTGTAGCTGATGATGCTGACATAGGTATTTGCTTGATTTTTTCCCACATAACTCTTTTTTGTTTTCCCTCAAGTAAGGTTTCAGTTACCGCACTCATGCACTCCTTGACAACCCCTACGTCAGTAAAAAAAAAAATTTTACGTTGACCCAAGGGCACATTCGTTAGCACGTTATTGGGCAGTGAATCAATGTGCTGGGCTCTTAGGTCGTTTATTTTCCGTGCCTTCAGTTCGGATTTGAGTGGGTATGTTTGCTCAAAAGATTTGTGTTTTGTCTCGAAGTGGCGTTTCACATTGGCGCTTTTAATAATCGCGACAGTCTAGGAACATACGAGACATACTGGTTTTAACTGCCCTTGGGAAGAATAAACATGTAAGCATCGGTCTATTCTTGATTAAAACCTCTGTTTTTTAGAGGACGCCATGTGAAACGCATTTTCTCTTTTGTCTCCTCTCTCCGTGTGTATCTCACTCGTTGACTCAGTCGCAATACTCATGCACAGATTTTATTGGCTGAGTAGCATCACATGAGATGATTTACAACGCATGCAATTGGTCTGTAAGTTTCCTGGGCCGCTAAACCTGTGCCATGAATGCTAGAAAAGCTGCGCGAGTTGAAATAGAAACGCTTCCTCAAAAGTAATTCTCAATAATTTATCGGTTATAGGTCCGGACCTGGACCTCGGATATAAAGCAATATTTGTGCCACTTGAGGATCACATTCGATTTACTAGGTCTCAAGTAGCCTTTTATTATGACGTTTTTTTGTATTTCCGGAAACCGGAAGTAACTTCTCAGTGTCGCAAGCTTCACGCTGGTAAAACGTTGAGGTCGCCATCTGTATTGTTAGGCCGACTTGATCATTCAAAGTTATCTTTGTGTTTGTATCTGCAATCGTCCAAACATGTAAGTTTAAACCATATTATTTCAATCATAGTGTATTTTGTAAAGACACGTGGTAATTATATAGTAGCAAACCACTAATCAATTCGTAGCTAATTATTTCTTTGGCTTTTGATGTCCAAGAATTCGAATTATTTGCGAACATGCCGTTTAAAAGATATATAGTTCGACGCCTTCTTTGCGTTGAACCATGTAGTTGAATCTTGTTGTAGCCATTATCAATGTATATCGATTTATTATTTCTAGGAGTTTGTTGACTAAGCCTAAATCGGAGATGACTCCGGAGGAGCTACAGAAGCGTGAAGAAGAGGAGTTTAATACGGGGCCCCTGTCCGTACTCACACAGTCGGTCAAAAACAACACGCAGGTTCTCGTCAATTGCCGAAATAACAAGAAGCTGCTTGGTCGAGTCAAAGCTTTCGACAGGTATGGCATCATCGGGGCCGTCGCAGCCTACATTTTATAACTTTTGTTTAAATGTTCGCCATGGAATGTAACATTAAAGCATATCTTGTAGTCTGTGCAGGGGGGGTTGACCATGGTTGGATACAGAGGGGTGCAGATTTGGGCTTCTGCCGCGCAGCCCCAGCTCCTTCTGACTTCAGCCAAGAATTTTACATGTTTATATTATACCCCCCCCTCCCAAATTGTCATTGTATAATTCACATTCTGAGTCTGAACTAGTGTTAAGCCCACAGCTGAGTTTTCTATTGTGTGTGTGTGTAGGCACTGCAACATGGTCCTTGAGAATGTGAAGGAAATGTGGACAGAAGTACCAAAGAGCGGAAAAGGCAAGAAGAAATCTAAGCCAGTGAACAAGGACCGCTACATCTCCAAAATGTTCCTACGAGGGGATTCAGTCATTGTGGTGCTGAGGAACCCACTTATCACTGGGAAATAGATTCTGCCACTGCTGTTTCTTACATTCAACCCCCACTCTTCAAGGAAACCCCTGTCCCCCCCCTTCTTTTACAGCCTCTCGCCATCTGCCAACTTCCTCTCCTGATAGGTTGTCAGTTATGACCATCCTGGTATTTCACTTCCACTACTTGGAACCCTACGCATTACAGCTTATTACTTAGTTTCAAAAGTAATTTTGATTTATCTATTATTGCATTTAACGAATTCAATATTTTCATACATTTGATCTATTTCCTATACACATTAGTTAAAAAAAAAAAATCCAAACTGCCTCTTTTATTCGTGTTAAAGTTGGGGCTGCTTTCTAGGTAGGGTGTATGTTGGAAGATGACGGCTTGAATCAGGACCATGTGTGTTATGGGATGAGAACCCTATTCTCAGAACAATGTTTTTGGCCTTTCTGAATTGATAGATTTTTGGTGACTTTTGTTGCGTTTTTGTTAGGATGCGCTAAACTTATGTAAAAGTTTGAATAAAGTAAAATGTCGATACCTCTGCAATTTCAGTCTCGAGTATTTGCAGCTTTCCTTATGAATGTTTCCAGGTTGTCATCTGGTTCTTTGCTCTCTTGTGCAATCTTGATCTGTCATCCCCTACTGAGGATTATAGTACGTTTCTGTTTATCTAGCAACCCTGGGCTGGTACTTCCAGTAATGAAGACTCATGGAAGTACATGGGAGGTGAAGAAACCTCTCCTGGCACCATCGTTATGTACTACAATCGCACGAACGATATTGATTTTAGCGTGGCGGCTTACTTGATAGGCAACCATGGTAGTGTTTTTAAGATGGGATCATTATGTAGAATGTATTCAATAGAGCAAGTATATACCTAGTTTTGGCCTGCCATTTGTTAGTAGCATGTGACAAGTGACTCAGAATAGCTAAGTGGTTACAGGTCTGTAGATTTAGTACCTGCAGTTGAATTGCAGTACAGATGACTGTGTGCTCCTGTCTCCATTTAAGTCATTAAACTTGCAGCGCATTTTCTTGAGTGTTGAAATTACTTCAAGAATATTTAAAAGATCGATGGCACTGTGCTTAAAATGTGTTCCATTTGGTTCTTAAAATTCCAGTATCACTAGTAAAAGTTCATGATTGTCTAGTAAGACATTTTCCCGTTTTTGAGTGCTTTGAAAATATTTGCAGAAGAAGTGGTTATTGCCATAGATTTGTAGAGCATGTAGAGTATTTTATAAATTTGAATGTGGATACAGAGACGTGCGGTGACACAGATACTGGTGGAAGAAAATCGACCCTATTAATACAAATCTACATCTATGATATATACTATTATTTCAGCAAGAATAAATTGCCAGTATTTTTCCGAGACTTTCCGCCTATTAGACTTTGATACTATAATTCAAAGAAAAAGTTGGACCAAGATATTCTTAGTATACTTAAATACTAAGAATATCTTAAGTATCCTCTAGAAGGCAGCGGCAGTTAATTTTAAGTCACAATTTAATCTTCTTTGGTACGCATCTGGGGACTATTTCTGTTTGGAGCTGCACATTAACCGCTTCATCCTCCACTACTTTCGTTGGTTTGTTCTCTGAGAAACAAACCGACGTGATAAGAGATCGGTTAAAATTCCATTAATTCGTTAAATTCACGAAATACATTCTTCTAGAATGCATAGCATGTGTAAATGGGTCAGAGCGAAGCCTGGGATGAGGAGATCCGAAAGGCTTGTCTCGGCAATCGTATCGGGCGTGTCCTATCGGCTTCCCGGGCGCTTGGAGACTGGAAGTACCCCCGAGAGGGAATTGTCTCGCCTCCAATCGGCTCTGAATGTCTCGTGCGGGCTGTGTAGCCTGCAGAGTGTGAAAGAGACGGGTGGTTCGAAGGAGGCTATAATTGGAGGATACACACCATATAGAGCAGAATATTGAACATTTAATATATAGTCGAAATATAAAACGTTAAGGAAAATTACCACCGTTAAAGAAAAACTGCATTAAACACTCGAACTGTTCTTTTAAAAATAATAAATACATTTTAACAACCGCCGTCACAAGCGTGCTTGCTGCTTAATCAAAAGCCACTCTTTTACCCCCAACCTGTCTTTGAGGATCTAAAATTAGATGAAGAAAAACCCAATTAACTCAATTCTGTTTTCTGATGTTCTGCAGTTAAGACAGGATTTAAAATTAATCTGTATAGTTTGTCTATAGAGGCTGACCATTTCAGATATTTCAATATTTTGAGACAACGATTGTTTTAAAACACAAATAACTGCTAGATTGTGCGTCAAGAATGTCGTATCTTGTGCTGTTCATAGTCTTTTACATACTTTTATTTTGGTTTCTTGGCTCTTTGTCGACCCAAAGCTACTTGGCATATAACACAACAATATTATCGTAACAGATCCGTAACATTTTATCAGTTGAGATAGAAGAGTGCGTTTCTTGCTTCAGGCGCACTTCCTCGTCCTATCCCACACAGTCATTACATTCATGGTAAGTTGATGATCACACTAGAAAATGAAGAAGTCACAGTGGCCATTAAATTTAAATTGAATTAAAATATATTTTTTAGTAATGTTGCATTTTTGCAATTATGTTTAGTTAATTACATACATCTTGTATCTGTTCTTAGTGTACACTTGTGTTCCCAGTATTTATGACATGAACAAGAATATTTGAGTCATGGTCACGGTGTGATGATCGGCGCGCGCGCTCGTGTGTGCGTGCGTATAAGTGTGATACAGGAAAGATATCTCGTTTTTGCAGTCTGATTCGTTTTTTGTTTTTTTGTTTTGTTTATTGTATTCAAATTTTTCACTATAATGCTTTCTCGTTTCGGATCCTAAAACCTCGTGCAGCAGTTGGAGAGTAAAGTTTCTGCGGACACAGAAATTAAACGTTTAAATTAATTTAAAAAGGAAAAGGTAAATATTGTTTACCGTGTTTATTATTCTTCGCATTATTATTACACCGGCCGTTGTTGTCGAGTGTTACAACAGAATTTGGAACGAATACGCTTTGGCAATATAACGGGAACTACAGTGCATGCATTGTGTCATTGCCGTTTTAAAAGCGACCACACTAACGCCGTTGCTCCTTTAAACCCAGATTGTAACTGTGGCATTAATAAGGATGAGGGAGAAAGCAAGCAAACGATAGCAAACTGGCTTGGCCTTGATTGATATTAAACTCAAATAGACTGAAGTCAGATAGACTGATAGAAAACCATTTTTGGTGTACATGTTGCGGCAAAATTTGACTTTATTTTATTAATTTCATTCAAAATATTGTAACACTCAAAACCGGATCTAGAGTAACGAAGGAAACCCATCGCCGGGTATTTAGAAGCGAGATGAGCCGTGGATATAGATTGGAGTTGACAAGCCTGCTCCGCTAGCCTGCTGTACTCTTTCCACCCCCCTTCTCTAGCAAACCAGGAAATCGTCAGATACTGCTCAGTTTTTTGTACATAAAGCCAGAACCCGAGGGCGGGTATATACATGGGTATATGATCGTTTTTCCACTCCGGCTGCAGACCTGAGACCGAAAATATAACCGAGGAGAGAATCGGCACATTCGCCTGACAATGAGGTAAGGACTAGCAAAATATGATTTGTGCTGCTAAGCGTGTTCGTATTGTTGGTTACAGTGATGGCAATGAAACAAAACAATGCTCTGTTCTGTGGGAGAGATCTAGCATAACGGTTTTTATTTGCTCTGTTGTTTGTTTTCCTTATTTTGTGTTTTTTTACGGCTTGCTGTATAGATAGACTAATAATAATATGGGAATCCGTTCGCTTCGTTCGGGTTTTTGGTAATGTCACATTTCACCAGTTTAACCAGGTGAGCGCTCCAGTGTAGACTAAATGCAAGCACTAAACTTTTATCAGATCGTTGCCGTTAGGACTTGTGATAAAGCTTGCCGTTGTAAATAAATGTTTACGTGGGCTAATTGCCATGATTCCTTATCCAGATTAATAAATATAATGAATCAAATCGATTATTTAGTTTACTAGTTCTTACTGCGGTTCCATTAATGGTAAGCTAATCTTTTTAGTTAGCCGAACTATTTTGTTCTAATTTTGAGAATAGTCTCAATTAGTTTGATGCATATTTTGAGTTTTCCTTACGAGATCTAAGAGTGAAACGTCGTTCTTGATGGCCGACGCTTAGTTAACTTCACGTTTTAGCGGACTAAAGACAACACCGTTGTAATTTTACTATTCGGAAAACGTCTGTCCTGGAAACTTTATCCGGAATATTAACTGTGCAACATTTTTTATGTTGATCCGTTGTACTCGCATACGCACAGCCAATTTTTCGCGATTAGCCCAGCTATTAACAATTTTTTTAAATGAATAAAATTATTTCCCTTTCTCTGTGACATAGCTAATGACTAAATCAATGAACTGACGGTGTTCCGTACTTTGACACCTCTCAACAAATTAAACGAATTGAAATTGAAATTGTTTTACAAGTTGGAAAAAAGTGAATTTACAGTAGAATTTACAAAATATTATTAAAAATAGGCTGCCGCGGCTTTTCACTGCTCACATAATCTAAAGTTTGTCGATTAACCTGGCGTGTAGTTCCAGTATCTACGTTTTTCCTTTCTTTTTTAAAACCAGACTTCCGCCTGCCGATTTCTGGTATTTTACAAATGAAACGAATTGTAAGGAAATAAAATAACAGTCGAAACATAATATAGTTCTGCAAAACTGCATGTATTATTTTACGTTATCGTACTCTCGCGTTTTTTGAGTTACACGTAAGTTTCTGTTGGGTTGTTTTGTAGGTTTTATATCAATAACCATTTACTGATTTATGTCAGGAACTTTCTTGAAGCAGCTATGTGAAGATGTTACGGATAGATTTGGTGTTATCACATTGGTGCATGTTGATTTAAAAAAAATTAACATACGCCTAAACCGCACTACAAGGGGACCAATCGGCCGTTCGGCAGGCACGCCAGGATACCTACCGACCGCTTAGTGTAACCGTTGTAGTTCTGATTTAAAAGGCACTACTCCGATATAATCCTTGTGACACGGTATTGTTCCTGCCGGACTTTCTTGTTCTTAAATTAAACATAGAAATTCACATAGCTTTTTTTTTTTTTTTTTTTACAACAGAAGTACTTTTCTCGCTTCTATAAACTGCTATAAATAGGTCCGTGCATGCAAGGTGACGTTCCCGTTGGTTAGACAAATACGGCATGATCGTACTAATGTAACATAGTGCTAGATAGGCAAAGGGCTGCCACGGCTCCCGCCTTCTTGTCCCGCTGTTTGTGAGGCGAGCGAATACTGCGCATGCTCAATGGACAGACTACGCAAGGTGGTGATGAAGTATATTCAAAGGGGGTATGCCATTGAAAAGAATAGAAGTCCTCAGACATCTAGGCATCCATACCCATTTACAGGAATTGCTAGCACCCAGTGTGCTGCGGTGTCAACTCTTTTACAAGGAAAGGAGAAGTAGGTCTCTTGAATTACTAAGGTGATACTCCACCAAGCACCACCAAGGACCCTCCACCTCCCTGCAAAATGAGAATGGGGCTGCAAAAGGAGTCAAATTAAAAGCCTAGGATTTCTCAAATGGCAGGTTGGAAGTATCCACAACTCATCTTAGCCACAAGCACGGCATCCGGGGTGAACTTCATGCAACTCAAGCCTCAACGCCTTTGCCAGTAGGAAGGATGATCTAGGTCCTGGTCCTGTTGCGTGGCTGTCACTTGTTGAGCAACTAAATAACGATGATAATAATAACCATAAAGAAGCACCATGCAGGCATCCAAAAAATGTAAACTCCTTTGACATTCTGACGTGCAATGTAAAATTTCCATGACGTGAACGGTGCTTTTCAGCGTTGGCAGTTACGGTGCATATCAGAGACTCAATTGCCTCTGCTTTTAAAATGAGGGGACTCATCCTGAACTGGGACAAGTCATCTAGTTCCCCATCTATCTCCTCAGTTTGGATGATTTACGATCTGCTTAAACAAACTAGTGAGTATGTAAACCAAGACCGTGTCATGACAATGCACACTGGGGTAAACACGGTGGGAAAGATTCCCTTTGTCTAGTCCTTTGCCTAAAGATGATGGCAATATCAAGGTGACTCATGGAAATTGTTCAATGAGAGGGGCTGTTCTTGGTGGACAGTGCTGGTGTTTGATTTGTTGACCCCCCCCCCCCCCTCACCCTGCTGCCCCCCACATCTGAGAGTCATGACCTCTAGGCCACATGTCCGTTCCAGGTAAGAGTGCTGTAAAGGTTATGCATTGCTATATGTATTTGTCCAGCAGGTGCTATTAACCAGAGGGGAAAGTTGTGTCATCACAACAATGTTTGCTTTATGCCCTGAAATGTGTTGTGTGAGAGTGCAGGAGTTTAGGCCTGGTGTGAGTTTACAAATAAGTAGTGGCACACTCTCAAATTTGGAGAGGTTAGTAGCGTGGAGTCATTGCAAGCTCAAGGCCCTGCTAGCTGTCTCTCAATTTGTTGAGCTATAGTCTGACTTTGGTCATACTGTGTCTGAGAGAGAGAGAGAGAGAGTAGACGTTGAAGGCTTTCTTTGTGAAGGTTAAATACAGACATGTTATCTAACGAGCCCCCGTATCAGCGTTTGATGCTTTGGGTCAGCAAGTGTCTAAAATCGCTTCTATTTCTGTCATTTGTCTTATTACTGCGAGTACCGCATGATGCAGCTGTGGTTGCTTGTGCATAAGGCTCAGTGTAGCACCAGGACGCCTCCTGGCTGAGCGATGTAGCCCGTTGTAACAGGGCAACGACCTGCAGGTAACAGAGAGTGGCGAGTTGGCTGCCCGAGTACCTTTGCTGGCAGAGCTGCAGGCATGCGCATACTTATGCGTGTGGTGTCATGGGCAAGCCGTGGTGGGAAGTTTGGTCATGCGTGAATTTACTTAATCCCTGTTCCTTTTTTATCCGTCAGTCAGAAAGTTACGTCCACTAATTCTTTGCTGTTATTGACCCGTATTGTCCCAAATTACCTGGGCTGTTCTTTATTGTGATTATAGCCCTATAATGCTGTGGCTGGTTCCTCTCTGCTTTGTTAATCAGGACATTTGCATCCCCTAGTCGCCTCCGGTTATTTAATGTTATGCAATTCACTCTCATACTAGCGCATTAAGCCCTCTTGGCCCTATTTCCTCCTCCCTAAGATGATTGGTTTCTTGAGAGTCTGTGTATAGTCAGTGTAGATGTGGACTAACAGTGTACATTGGGGTAGAGTGCACGTCATCATCAGTCAGTCCTGATGCCCTGCAGAACTCCAGACCACTGTCTCTGGGAGTGAGAACGGGTTGTATCCAGTCACTCAGGCTGCATGAACCAGAGCACTGGCTGCAGCATCAGCAGGACTAGGAATTTGCAAAACTGGGGATTTTTGAGCTGCTTGTAGTTTGGAAGAAAACCGAATGTGTTTTTTGAACGCGTCCATGTTCGCGTTCCTGCTGAATAGCAGAGTTTTTGAGGAAGTGAGGCTGCAAAACCTAGATAGTTATTGTGTTCTCTGTTGTGCATACAGAATAGCAGAAACGTCTCCCACCAGAGGAAGTTCTGTGTGTGCTTGCCTGTGCCTTACTTCCTGGTTGAATACCCAGTGCTGTCTCAACCGAAGTTGCGAGGTATGAGATGCTTGATGGGCATTTGGTGGGATTGAAACTGTCCTGCCCCATCTACCCTAGGCATGAGGCATTTGGTGGAAGGTCCTGGAAACAGCTGGAGATGAAACTCAAGGCATAGGCAATAGAACCCAGACTGCCCCAGCACTGCAGCAGTGAGTGAGAGCTAGATTATGGAGGAAAAATAACATCGATGAGAAATTTATTGAGAAAGAGAGTGGACAATGGAGGAAGGAAACAGGGGAAAATGTGATAAGGTTAGAGGGAATTAAATTGTGTGCAAATCATGATTATGTAGGGGACAAGGGGTTGACACTGTAAAAAGAAAGAAGAGGAGAGTATAAGGAGTATAAGGCCCAGAAGTCTGGGAGGGCCAGGTAAACTGAGGACGGAGTTGTCCATAACACTTCAGGGTGTGTGCCTCAACGCCGAAGCACAGTAGTCCAGTTAAGCCCTCCATTGTCAAGAAGCCTAGTTTGCTGTGTTGCATTACGTTGAGACTTCCTGGGCAGAACACGTAATTGTGTGCTTGTGACACAATCAGTCTGGCGTGCGACACTGAAATTGCAATCTGTGATTGTGTAAAAGACATGTCTCCATGTCTTTATGCATAGCTCGGTTTCCAAACATGGGAATGTGTTGGTCTCTTAAAAGGGAGACCTGTATAGATGAACCAACATGACTTGTTGTCAATTCAGTATCGGACGTTGCGACCACGTCCAACAGTTCTTTCATAAGTATGGTAGTGATTAAATTCTTGGTTAAATCCAATCTAATGGTCAGATGTGCCATGTTGAGATCAAAAGTTCTTGCCAGCACTGGTCTTGACATGTTTCCGTATACATAACCAGCTGACGGGTAAATTAAAAAATCTACCGCTAACCTATCTGCGTGAATCATTATAATTCAGTTGTTTGTAATGAGTGCAGTTCAGGCTGTGCAGATTCTGCGACATGTGCAAATACAGCAGGCTGGAGCTCAGCCAGTTCTTTTAAGGCAGCGCTCCTCACAGGAAGTGGTCTACAAGCCATGTCACTCTGACACAGGATGCTGCCGATTGTACCGCCAAAGTGAAAGTTTCTCACGCTCGCCCGTCTGGGTCTGCCTAATGTCTGCCCTAAGGGTCTGATTGTTGTAGAGAGACTAGGTTTGAAAGTGTCAGAAGTGAAATTGTCTGCAAAAAAATTTCAATGTTTATGGAGCTGTGTTTAGGTTGGCTGTCTGTGAAAGTGTGCACGTGTGTGTTTGTTATTGAAGCTGCCACTGTAATTGCGTGTGTTAGTGGAATTTTTGTTGAAGGTGTGAACGCTGGTGCCAGTCTACAAGACTGGTTGCCACACGGAGCGCGGGACTGGTTCATGCTGATGGGGTGTTGGCCTGCCTCATTCGCATGTGTGGTCTCCCTCCAGTGAGTCCAGTATCTGCCAGGCCCGGGCCACCGTGATGCTCTACGACGACGCCAATAAGAAGTGGATCCCGGCCGGCGCCGGGCCTCAGGCCTTCAGCAGGGTGCAGATCTACCACAACCCCTCCAACAACACCTTCAGGATCGTCGGGCGCAAACTACAGGCGGACCAGCAGGTAATGGGCCTGTTCTGAAACTGGGCTGGACTGGACAGACTGACAGACAGACAGTGTGTCTACTTGCCTGGGGCTAGAAATCTGATACCCTTTGAGGGCTGTTTAAGGTACATCCTCGCAGTTTCAGTCTGACTGTTGGGTGTATTGTTCCGGACACTTGGGTCTTTCCATGTGGGCATCTGTACCCCACCGATTTCTCACTTCCCTCTTCATTTTTGGTTGCTGCTCTCTGCTCTCTAGTGCCCCCAGCTGGGGCTCTAGCTTAAGTTGAAGTGAAGCAGGGGAAGTGTGTAGCTGGCAGCATTGTTTGAGGCCTTTAGAGGAAGAAGATGGGTCATAGCTATGTTTAGACATTGTACACCCCCTCTCTTTCTCATTCCGTGCTCTAAGTCCCTAGAACTATATAAAAGCCATTGTAACTTTTTCTCTGTACTTTCCCTACTCATTGCACATGGTCAACCGGTTCACTGTCCATTAACCCTCTCTCTCTCTCTCTCTCTCTCTCTCTCTCTCTCTCTCTCTCTCTCTCTCAATCACATGCGCACACACACAGTCAGTTGCTTATTTACTTTCTCTCTCTTTCTCACATGCTTATGATTTTTCATTTTCAGTGCTGGATAACAAACGAGTGAGCGTGCTATATATATAATATAGATAGAGATGGACAATGTTTAGTAATATAATATTTTGACAGCAAGGCAGAGTAGTGGATGTAATTTAGCATATCTAAAAAGTGTGTGGGGGGGGGCAAATCTGACAGTTCTGGAATGTGTGTGACACTTTCCCCTCCGTTCCCTGCAGGTGGTGATAAACTGCCCCATTGTGAAGGGGCTGAAGTACAACCAGGCCACGCCCAGCTTCCACCAGTGGAGGGATGCCAGGCAGGTTTGGGGACTCAACTTTGGCAGCAAGGAGGATGCCGCCCTATTCGCCAATGGTATCATGCACGCCTTGGAGGTGCTGAGCTCGCTGCCAGATGCAGGTACAACCATCCCAGGCAGAGTAGTGCCAGGCCAGGGAGCCTGTTCTTTCTTAATCGCCCTTAATCATTCTTATAGTTGGAAACTCCCGAACCGCTGTCATGAAGTAAGCAAGTAAAGTGAACAAATGCTGAGTCAAGTAGAATAATTGGTTTGTCGTCCTTTCCTTGTGTATAAAATCCACCGACGGCTGGCCATTGTTTTTAAAATGGGAAGTTGAAGGTCGCTGTAGATTTATTAAAGGAGGATGATTGCAATAGCGCAACTCGAATGTATTGTGCAATAGAGCATGGCCAAACAATGAAAAGCAATAACAGAGCATTTGTGAGCCTAGCCTAAAGTACAGGATGAGCTGACGGTAGCTTAGTTGCTTGATAGGATGCCTTTGGATGTTAAGTAATTTGTCTCCTAAGGCGAACCAGTGGTTCTTTCTTCTGACATTATTCCAACCTATTAATTGCTGTTTTATTCCTACGGTCATTATATACCAAAATGATTATGCCTGAATTCACTGTCTTTACCCGTTAGGTTATTCCAGTCTCCCCCGACCTGTGCAGAATGGACCCTCCCCTGAAGAACTGGAGCAGCAGAGGAGGTACCAAGTGAAGGGCATCTCAAGAGAGAGGCTGTGTTTAAGTTATCAGTAATATATATAATGTTCTAAGCTAAATTAAGTTCATACAGAACAGAAGCAAAGTCTTTTCAAGTGACATGGCAATGTCTATTGTCTGTTCAAGTGAGCGGACAGTGTTTGTGCACCCCAGGCTTCATAGGTGCTGGAAGTGCTGGTAGGCTACTAGAAAATGAAAGAGATGAAGTCGGAAAACTTTGCTAATGAAAAGACACGCCTGCATGTTCAAACTCACTTTGGCAGTGTGTGTCTGGCGGAGTTGAACTCTGGGTCAGCTTCTTGGGTACAATAAAAAAATGTGAATTTCTTTAACAAATGAAGTTGCCAGTTATATGATTTGTCCTGGTTTGTTATGGCCAGTATGCTGTTGTATAGGACTGGTTGACAAAATTGGCATTGCAGTTCCTTTTTCTACTTGGATATTTGCACTCCTTTCCTCTCACATTTATTTCACGTGTGCCCATATGACCTCTCTAGGATGGAGCAGCAGAGACATGAGCAACAGGAGAGAGAGCGCCTGGAAAGGGAGAGACAGGCGGCAGCCGCAGCTTCCCCACCACCCCCGCCTGCCCCACCTTCAGCCCCAGGAGGTGCCCCACCCCCTCCGGGTCCCCCTCCACCTCCTGGCCCCCCACCACCGCCAGGGCCACCTCCTCCGCCTGGAGCTGGAGCTCCTCCTCCCCCACCTCTACCTTCATCTGGTGGGGGAGGAGGAAGAGGTGGAGGTGGCGGCGGAGGGGGAGACAGTGATGGAATAGGAGGGGGTCTGGCTGCTGCACTTGCTGGGGCGAAACTTCGTAAGGTGGCCAAGGTGAAAAAGACTTTCCATTCATGGAAAACAGTCTGTCTTTAAACCATGACTTTAAAGAATTAGTTTTTTTTTGGTTTTTTTACTTCGACACTTCTAATTTCTAATTTAACTTCTAAATAACTTCTAATTTGCTGGTTATTCGTTGTTATTGGAACGCAACACCTCCAGTCAAAACATTTTGTTCATGTTTTATCAGAGTCCTTGAACTAATGATTGTCTAAATCAAAAGGACAACATTCAACATCAGTGAGGTCTGTAATGTGGCCCAAAAGCATACAGTGAGGAGGATCTGCTGATACTTGTATTCCTGTATGTCTATATTCTAAGCAGCTTATAATGCAGTAATGTCTATCTGCAGGATGAGAGCGGTGCCCCAACCCCAGCAGCCAATGCAGATGGAAGCCGCAGTAGCGGCCCTGCTCCAGCAGGGGGAGGCGGCGGCGGCGGTGGTGGAGGCCTGATGGGCGAGATGAGCGCTATCCTTGCGCGAAGGTTAGTTCTGCTTCCCTTGATCCATTGGGGTTTGTTCATCTCAATCCACAAACCAGGATTTCCACTCACTGTAGAAGTCCTCAGAAATATTTTTGCTATGTAAACACATTGAAAGGTGACAGGAAGAAACACACATTATTCCACAGCCCTTGGAAACTGTCAAGGTAATTGGGGGGGGTCTGAAATTGCCATGCAAACATTGGCACAATTCCTGGGTCAACAACTTTTTGGTCATGACGGGGAAGGATTGTCTTTACTGGTGCTGACACTACAAATCCCATTTACTGAACTTGTAAATGACCTAATATGGTTTATTCTGATGCTTGCTTTTGACTGTTATTACGAAAACATGAAGCAATTGAAGTTAAGCAACTGAGTGTAATCTTGTTTTAATGGTGAAATGAAAATGCATGCACTATACCTACAGGATCCGAGCATGCTGAATTCCTAATAAACTGTTATCACTGACGTTGGTGAATTATGTCTGTTTAAGTGTAGGGGTGTAAACACAAGTATTGACATAAATGCGTTACCGATTTACAGTTGGTTGCATAATGGAGCTAATAAACTGTACATACATGGTGCTTTGAAAGTGTTTAGTGACTAATTCCAAACAAGTTGCTTACTTGTCAACAAATCGGGCTACGCTAGCTAAACGCTCTACCTGAACCGTAATTCAGGTATTAACAACTGTAGTTTCACAGCTAAGGCCCAGTGCAGTGACCCTGTCTTGTCTGTTCGCAAGTCCAGGAGGAAAGTCACAGAAAAGCCAGTTCCAAAGAAGGATGAACAGAGTAATGTAAGTCTTTAACAAAACGTTAAATATCAGTATCTCATGGTAGTATGGTGCCATTTTTTAATACTCTGATAACAACCATAGGGCTAATGAGAATATACAGGGAATATAGTTAACTGAATGCTCTGCTTGTGTCTGCAGGAGGACTCTGAGTCTTCGGGCGCTAAGTCGGGTGCGCAAAACGGTGAGTTTGAAGGAAGACCGTAGGCTTCTTCAGGACTATGATGTGATGGTTAACTGGTCTTTCATCGACTGTGTGTGTATATAAATATAAATACAAACCTTTTACTTTAAACTGCTCTCACTCTCTTGCTTGCATAGAAACCACCAGAAGACCCTGGGAGAAAGCAGCCACCATGCCAAGGTAAGGGTCCGCCTGTAGTCTCTCACTAGGTGTCCCCGTTTCTCTCTCTCTCTCTCTCTCTCTCTCTCTCTCTCTCGCTCTCGCTCTCGCTCTCTCTGATAGGCCCTTATTTAAATAGATGTGCATGTCTCAAACAGGGCTAACTCCGTTCCCAAGTACTCTGAAGCCTGTCCCGGCTCTCCTGCCTCTCCTGCCCCTCCTCCATCCTCGGCCCCAGTGTACAGGTACTCCCCTCACCCAATGCTCGCTGACGTCCCTCAAACACCTTGGCAGCCCTGTCCTCAGTATGTTGCCGTTGCTCTGTGGTTCTTGCAGCAAGGAGTGATGGGTGTGTGAACCACTTGTAGCCATTACTGCTTTTGTTTAGCTTCTTTAAAAATGACCTTTTCAGCATCTCTGCTTCAGGGACCAGGCAATTTGCATGGTAATCCTGCTATTTCATGTTCTTCTTTTTTCTATTAAACTCAGCATTTATTTTGGATTGCCCCATCAGATCACACAAATACTGTGACATCAAGTGGACGTCTGCATTGCAGTTTAACTTTGACCCATCTCTCCAGCCTGTGCTAAGTTGCTCTTCTTGCAGAAAGTGTAATGATTATTTCACTATGCATCTGCCTGCCTGCGTGTTCTGTATCTCTAAATGCTCTCCACCCTGCTGAGTACAGTCCATTTTTCTCTCCTGATTGTCACATGCCAATAAAAATAAAAAGTGCCTTTCAAGTATTCAGACCAATTCTCCCATATTACTGAATTACTAATGGTACATTTAGTTTTAAAACACTGACCCTCAAAATCAATTATTGTAAGGTGACATTGGTTTTATGTTGGGAAATATTTGTTCGACAAATAATGAACTGAAATATGTTGCTTGCGTTCAACGCCTGTGCTGTGGTAGCTCCCAGTTTACACAGATAAAAGCAATTTCCCTAACAAGGACACAGTTACCTTACCATTGGCCTACACCCTTGAATCATTAAAATTGCTGTCACATTTTCTGGATAAAAACCCCTCTGTTGAAGTCAAGCTGTGAATCTGAAGGAAAATTAAACCAAAACGCATTCTACATAACGAAGAGATAAAGTAATACAAATACATAGATTATGAAAAGGGTACAAAAAAATATCCAAAGTAATTTGGATAGCCCAGTGAACACAGTTGGAGCGATATTCAGAAAATCTGTGCGTCGCACCCAGACACTGCCATCCCTCAAAACTCGGCTCTCAAACAAGACAGAGACTCGTGAGAGAAGCCACAGGGAGGCCACAATCACTTTGAAGGAACTACAGAGTTCAGTGGCTGGAAGTAATGGTGCATCAGTCAACCATATCTAGAGGTCTGCATAACACCGGCCTGCGTGGTAGGGTTGCAAGAATGTCTGACAGCGACCCAGTTGCGACGTGGGAAAAATGTTTTGTGGTCAGACGAGGCCAAGATTGAGGTTTGGCCAAGAAGCGTTTTGTGTGGCGCAAACCTAACACTTCCCATGTCACGAGACGCATCGTCCTAACCGTTAAATGTGTTGGTGGCAGCATTATGCTGTGGGGATCCTTCTCACCAGCAGGGACTTCGGAAGCTTGTAAGACTTGAAGGAAGAATGAAGTAAAATGCAGGAAAATAATGCAAGAGAACCTGCTTCAGTCCGGCAAAAAACTGAAGCCTGGGGAAATTCACCTTTCAGCTGGACAATGATTCCAAGCACAAGGCCAAAGGAACATTGGAATGGCTCAAGCACATAAAGGTAAATGTCCTACAGTGGCCAAGTCAACCAACCTGAACAAATCTGCCGAGAAGAATATCAACCCCCAAAAGACTTAAAGCAGTTATTGGAGTGAATGGTGGCTCTACCAAATATGAATGTGTCTGGATTTAATTCTTATGCAAGTATAGAAATGCAACCTGATAATTGATTGAGTTTCGGTGTTTTGAAATAAGATTTCAAATGTACAAGTTTTTATTCAGTAATATGAGAGAATTGGCCAGGTGTCTGAATACTTTTGGAAGGCACTGTATGTCCAACATTGCACAATATCATGGAGGCAAAGAGCATTTTGTGGTGTCCAAGAAATCTAAAACCTTGCAGGTAAAGTGAGGATGTCATTTTTGTGGGCTTCTTGGCTGTCCTGAGGGATTCCTGGAGAATCGACATGGCCGTGGACAGATACTGGGGTAATGGTGGCGAGTGCTTCAAGGCAGCATTGCAATGTTGCCAGTTCCAAAGTTCCAAAATTCTGACTTTCTCCTTTCTCTCCCTCCCATGTCTCTCTCCTCGTCCCTCCTGTCCCTCCCTCTCTCTCATCATCTCTCTCTCTTTCTCT
>JAOVYW010000079.1:46640-71908 GCA_025775045.1 Hiodon tergisus | reverse complement strand
GTGTTACATATTTCCCAAGACAGAGATGGAATACTGCTGCTGTTGATGATGTCTGTGTTGTTTCTCAAACAAAGTTCAAGTAGGGACCAATTTCCTTTATGATGGCTCTCTGCTATCTCTGTCTCATTATTATTATTATTACTTAGTTAGTATTATTATTTCCGATACCTTTACCCAAGGGCAGCTTACTAATTCTAAAGCTTGCAGTTTTACACTTCATCCATTCATACAGTTGGGTACTGATCTAAGTATATTACTCATAGGAATGGCCGCACTGGGGGGCTTTGAACTGGCAACCACGATGCTGTGTCTTCCTGCTAAATGTGAAATAGTAATAGAAACAAATAGCTGTGCACTACCTTTACTCCCACCATGGGGGGTAAAGAGTCCAGTATATCATGTTGTATATTGTATTCGTTTAGCAAGCGCTCTTTTTCAGAACGGATTACGCTAGTCGATGGGTTTACCGCTTTCATTTTCATCAAGTCAGTGGTCTTCATAAAATCTAATTAATATGGTGTTTGGTATAGTCAAGCCAACTGTGTATTTTTTGTAGTCGTACATATACATTAGTACAATTTTAGGAAGTATGGCTATGTTACTCAACGTGTAAAAAAAAACTTTTTTGTTTGTTTGAAAATGCTCTACAATTTGAATATGTGCAAAGTCATGTGAATTAAATAAAATCGATATCTGGGGGTATTGTTGATATAACGTCAGTTTGCAAAACTTTGATCGTGGCACCTTTTCGTAACTAAAGGCTAGCCGGGTAAGACCTAAACAAAATGTTAAAAAGAATACAAATAATTTTATGACGGGTTTAGCTTCTTCTTCACTTATCACGGTGTAGTGGGGAAGTTGGGGAGCGTAGCCTTCCTATTACGAACGCGCGCAAAATATTTAGCATCCGACTTATTTCGCTCCTGACGCATGATTCTTTTGGGATGTTGACAATTCGGTATAAATAACTTTCTGGAATTGTAATACTAGAGCCATTTGGGTGTTTCTTTGATAATTTCCTGCTTCGACACTACACAAATAGGTTCCCAGAAACCTATGGTCGAGACGGTCTGTTTAGTAGACGGGGCACACATTCCCCTTTCCGATCAAGTAGAAATAAAGAGTAGACGTGTTTGAATAAAGAAATGACACGGATAATATGGGAAGGCCGGACTTCGTTGACAGCTTTTAAGCCAGACGTTTGATCGGAAAAGTACAATCACTCCGTTTTCTGCATGGGTGTTACGGTAAAGCTGCTAAATATTTTTGCAGTCACAACATTACGGCGGAGCTGGTTGGCACTAGTGCAGCCTATTCAACAATGTATAAATTCATATTTAATTAAGTGTAGATGTGTGTACATATATATATATCAATTTGCACACGAGATATTCTTTAATTTTATATTAATAACGGCTGTATATAATTTATGGACACGACCAAATATGAGAGTACGTATTGTGGCTTGAAATGTCTCCCCCTACGTGGAACGCTAGGTCACATGTTGTAATTCAGCGTAATTGATCCAATTTAGCAATTAAAGGTTTGAGTGGCACTGTACTCACACGGCCCTATAAAAACATATACTCATTTAATAATTATATTAGGCTATTACACACATCCACTCAGCGGCAATCCTAGCTTGCCTTGTGGTTGATTGTCAACCACAGATATTTTATTACATAGGTATCAAACTATCGTTTATTGTTCGAATCTACGCAACAGCACATTGATATTATGGGTGGTAAGAAATTGGAACACATGCGTTTCAAGTTGACACTGCGGCCTTACTTAGAACCAATTACTTAAAATTCTTCCTGACCCAAAGACTCGAAGCATATGTAAACCAACAAAAATTAACTACGTATAACAATCTCAAAACTGGTGCTGGAGGACCATCCATTGTCAGTTTCCTAAAACTTCTGTAATTTGTTCACATCCATCTTCAACACAGGAAGTTTATGATAAATATGGAGGCGGAGGGTGGGGGAGGGTTGGAGTGGGGAAAATAAAATTAACGATTTAAAAAAGGAAAAATATCAATTTTATTCCAGCCCTTTAAATACTATACAGAATCCAATGCCAAAAGATGAATACATGGCTTCTGTTAAATTCACCACAATATAATTCAGTAAAAAAAAAGCTCAGATACTTCCTACACCCCCCCCCCCCCCGCACGGTCCAAAACAGCCAGCTTTTCATTAACAAGGCAAGCTGCCCCAATATCAAAACCAATTGCAGAGAGAACCGTACTACACCCCCACTTGGCCGAGATCGCCAACCCCCATCCTCAAGGGCTGCAGTGAACGCTACTTCTCATGCAACCTCAACACGCCAGTTTTGGAAAGAATTTCTCTACAAGCCACAAATCTTGTTTCTCTGCAATTTGTGCTTTTGCAATGTTCGGTTTGGTCCTTGTGGGGAATCTCCGCAGGAAAAAAAACTTAAGCAAACGTGTCCAGTAACTTTCGTCAACTTTTCGTATATCAAACACAGTAACAGACCGTAAATAAAGCCCTTCCACTGCCCCATACTAGAACCAGCCAGCTACAACACACTCCAACTGAAGGCCAAATACCAGCATACAGTAGGGCCCTAGAACTTGGAACCAATAACTTAAAGTAAAAAAGCTAAATACAGGAGTAAACTGGACAAACAAAATAAATGTGAAAATATAACCAAACTGATTCATTATTCATTTTGTCCTTTTATTGAAGTTACGCCCTTCCCAAGTCGCAAAGTTAAACCCAAATGCTTTTGTTTTGTTTAAAAAGGTGAATAAAACTGTTCTATTCTGGTTTACGAAGCGGTCCATATAGACCATTATGAGTCCATTAAATCCTCTTATACCCAAAGCAAAACTCTAAACACACACACAAATACGGCACTCAAACTGCAACTATGGTAAGGGCAATCATTAGGTAACTGTAAATCGGAATTTGAATCTGAACACTTATTTCTCTCCCAGCAGCAATTGTGAATTTAATCTGACTGTTGCATATTAGTCTATATTTGACTTTCAGGACATTGCTTAAAATACTATGCAATTTGTTTTTTTTAAACAAGTAATGAAATCAGCACAGTGGTGATAAGAATTCACACACTTTTCAATTAAAAGCCGGTCATTAACAAGTTCTTCAGCTTTGTTTGAGTCAGCCAAGTCCCTTGTTCTGAGAGCAATAGAATTTTAGGGTCTGGCAGACAGGAAAACATTTTCAAACCTAGCTATAATCGTAGCCAGGAGCCTTGTTAGGTTTTTAAGGCTAAGCTGGCTGGAAGAGAAAGGGTGAACACTCAACTCTCCATAACCAGGGGGCAGCCAAGTTCTGGCATCAGACTGAATTCCTCATTTTATTAAACTGCTGCACTTCGAATATCAGAAGAGCAGGAAAGTGGGTCTGTAGCAACCTTCTTGCCCAACATCTCATGAAAACGGGCTGAAGGACAAGATAGCATGGATGAATGAGGAAATTGTTGGTTCCCCTCCCCCACTTAAGAGCACAAAATTGGGATTGGATTGAGGGAGGGGTGTTTTAGGGGGATCTAAATCAGGTCAGCCACATTCATGGGCATCTCCTCCACGGTGGTGTTGTAGAAGGTCTCAATGTCCCGAAGAGTGCGCTTGTCCTCCTCAGTCACCATGTTGATGGCCACCCCCTTACGGCCAAAACGCCCCCCTCGGCCAATCCTGTGGGGCAAGGAAGGCATATTTTAAAAAGAAGCCGTGCCTTTAGTCTAAGTTTAACCAACACTATTAAGTTGCTCACCAAACTGTCTCAGCCATGTTCTTGGGACACATGGTTTATAACATTACTCCAAATCAGTGAGAACATTTCAGTAACGTTATGAAAATGTAATAGGTGAGCCGAGCTGTACCTGTGAATGTAGTTCTCACGGTTGGTCGGCAGGTCGTAGTTGATCACAAGGGACACCTGCTGTACATCAATTCCTCTGGCCTGGCGGAAGAGATTTAACAGCCTCCATTTAATTCCATTTATCCACTCGTAACTTCAAATTGACTTAGAAAACTGACAAACTCAGCAAGAATATTTCAGACATTTCTATAGACAGATCCATCAGTTACTGGGTACAGGTGATAAATGGCTAATCAATTGCAAGAAATACGAGTAGCCACACACGTGGCACTAAACCATTCCCTTAATCATCGTCTGTTAGCTGTTATTAAGTTGTGAGTAGGGACCGGACAGCCCAGCCACTGTGGAGAACAGCTGAATTTCTGTACCAAAGACATTATTTCCCCATGCAACACAAGGCAAAGTTGCAGGGAAAGGGTACTTTGGTCACTGTCTGCATTAGTTCTCTTTCCAGGACAGTGCAAATGCAGCTGTAGGACTTGTTTGGGTTTAGTTAGCATTATTAGCACAGCAGCAGCAGAATGCGATGTAATGGAGCGTTTCAGGCCGACAGTCACTCGGTGGCTTTGACACAAGACTCACCAGCAGGTCGGTGGTGATGAGAACTCTGCTGGAACCAGAGCGGAACTCTCTCATGATCAGATCCCGCTCCTTCTGGTCCATGTCCCCATGCTGCAACGCAGTCACAAGTCGGTTAACCTCTCCCTGCCATCTTCAGTTATTTGCCTGAACATGCTGCCTGATTATTCCACTCTGACGCAATGCTAAATAACAGCTGCAGTAAATTAATGAATTTGCTCCCCAAACTGAATAAAATGAATGGATCTGATGCGCATCCCACTCCGCAGTAGATCCCAATGCCTTCTCACCAGGGCAGACACAGTGAAGTCCCTGGCATGCATTTTCTCGGTCAGCCAGTCCACCTTCCGGCGTGTGTTGATGAAGATGACAGCTTGGGTGATGGTCAGGGTCTCGTAGAGGTCACACAGGGTGTCAAGCTTCCACTCCTGACAAAACAATGGGACAGAAGGGTTAGTTAGGCCTGGGGGTTAAGAGTGTGCTGTACCACAAACAGGGTAAGCCACAGCCTACAAAAAGGGAATTGCTAAACTACACCCCAAACATGACGAAAGTCATCCAGAATGGAGCTGCAACTACAAGAATACAGCACCTGCTGGTTTAGTAAAACTATACCAAGAGAAATGCAATGTCACTATTCCCCATCAAATCATAGGATCTGCTAGGTTTCCAAGTTCAAACCTTGGAACCCTTGTGATTTTACCCAAATAATTGACTGAACAAGCTTCCAATTAAGATGAAAACCAGTATAGTGTCCTTCAAGGGCTTGAGTTTAACTGCAGTAAAATCAACCAAGAATCAATAGGAAGTTGGGTTGAGAATTTCTACATGGCCAGGCCATGTTGAATCTCATCCAAGAGAAAGCTGCACCAGACTCTTCCTTATGGTTGTGCGCCCTATCCAATGGGAACCATCGACGCAATTTCTTAGCCACCGTTTCTATGCCTTTCCCCATTTGGTGTAAAGAGTGCAGTCCCTCAACAGGGTTGCTGAGACTCAGAATACTCTGCCACTCAACACCAGCTGCAAACGACAGGTGCCCTGTGCCACTGGTGTGAAGAGGCTTAGCTAGGACCTCCCAGCACATTCCAACCTGCTACCAGCACCAGCCACAACACTGCCACCAGACTCTGCAATGTCTCAGTACAGAAGAGAACACCCAGACCAAAACATAGCGGTACCTGGGTGCCGGCACCCCTGTACAACCATCTTGATTTTACAGAAGGCGAGCCACTCCCATCGATTAGCCTGGAGTCTCAAGACATCCAGCAACGCTGAGCCGCCAAGAGGAGGCCGTGTCATGTAATGGCTACGTATTGGCACACTCCTCAGTTTACCACAAGAACTAGCTGGCGGCAGCGAGCGGCAAGCAGGAGGATCCAAGCACGCAGTAAGCAAGCATACAATTCACCTTTACCAAGGCACTACTGCACTAGACGCATCACATGTACCATTACGCCAATCCGATCGTGGGAGACAATGAAGGCACCTCTTTCTCCACGTTGATGTAGAACTGCCGGATACCCTCCAGCGTCAGCTCCTCCTTTTTCACCAGGATGCGGATAGGGTCGCGCATGAACTTTTTCGTGACCTCTAGTACATCCTGTGGCATTGTGGCTGACAGCAGCACCACCTAGAGAGGAAATAATGGAGTTGACTTGAGTCAAAAACCAAGGTTAGATCCCTTTTGAAAAAATCGTAATATAACTCCAGCCAATATTAGAATATAAACAATTAAGAACACTTTAAACTAGCATTCACACTACATTCCACACTGGCGGGTGGACAACAGAATTAGTTGTAGAGAAGTAGGTAGAGGTCTGTAAGCCGTTATAAAGTTGTGCGCAGGGACTAGAGAGCCCAGCCACTGTGGAGAACGGCTGAATTTATGTACCAAAGATATACATTCCCCATGCAACACAGGGCAAAGCTGCAGGGAAAGGGTACTTTGGTCACAGAAAAAATTAAGACCAAAAGAGGAAAGCAAGAGCCTACCACAATAAGATGTTCTAAAAAAAGGTTGGATAATGAACTGTTCAAGTGAGGGCTCCACACAACTGCCTGGGCAATTTCACTGAGTAAATACTTGACTAGAAATGGATTCCCCAAATCACCACTGAAAATAAGGGTAAATTTACAGTGGAGCCCTCACAGAATCCGTTGCAGATGCTCCAAGTTATACAAATTCAAACGGAATTTCTAAAACGTGAAATCCCAAGTTCTTAATGTCTAGCAAAAACTAGTACCTTAAGAACGGCACCTTAAGATCCTCCGCCACTAAAGGAATCTGAACTAATATCAGTCAACATAAATCCTAGAGTAAAGAGCATCCTGAAAAATCTGTTTCTTTTGCAGAATATTTCACAAACACCACAAATTGGCTTTTGAGACACCTGGAAGTCTGAATACAGTTATGCACAATATTACCTGGGTGTTAGTGCCGAGTTTCTGGAAAATCTCGTAGATCTGGTCTTTAAAACCTCGGCTCAACATCTCATCTGCCTCATCCAGGACAAACATCTTGATGTACTTAGAAGCTAAGGATAGAACAGAGAAACATTCAGATACCTGGTACTTGAGAACCACACGTGCTTTGTAATGAAAAATTCTGGTGGAATGGCTAGGATCCATAGTGTCTAGTTTATCGTAAGCTCAAATTAAGGACATCCAAAAAGAAAGCATTAAATCTTCCTTAAACATCCAGCAGCACATAAAACCAAGCTACAAAATTCCTATTCAAACACTAATTGTGCAAAATTTAGTAGGGTCCCTCAGAAGCGGTATAAAACCATTAAAAATCATTATGCAATACTGAACACAGTATGGCCAAACTCACAGAGGAATTTGCGGTTGAGCATGTCAAAGACACGGCCTGGAGTGCCGACCACTATATGGGGCGCTTCTGCCTGGAGCTTCTGCACCTCATTGCGCACATTGGTGCCACCAATGCAGGCATGGCATGAGGCACCCATGTAGTCACCAAGGGCCAGGATCACTTTCTGGATCTGCACAAAACATTAAAGATTTTAACCAAACAACAGCAGTTTTGACACAAAGAAATTTGCTTCTCAATACTGGTCCAGGGGGGTCCAATGTATACACTAATCTTTGTTGAGACAGTTAAATCAGGAGCTGTTGACCTGTTAACTTCAGCATGTGAAAGCACAGGACTAAAAAGCAATAGGATTTAAGGAGACAGTTCATCACCTTGGTGTGCCGTGGCATGTTTTGCAAACAGATGTGCCAATTTGAAATAGGAAATTTGTCAAATAAATACATACAAGGCAGGCCCCCAGGTTAACGAATGAGAAGCACTATTGTCGAATATCCATGTGTGTGTGGATAGTTCAGAAGACCTGCCTGCTGAGCCAGCTCTCGGGTGGGGGCCAGGACAAGAGCCTGGGTGCCCTTCAGCTCAATATCTATCTGCTGCAGGATTGAGATGGCGAAGGTGGCGGTCTTCCCGGTACCTGACTGGGCCTGAGCAATCACATCATACCCTAGTCAGAGGGAAAACATTAGATGATCATGATTGAAAATAAACAATCCAATCATCATGGGAGCTAGCTTGGGTTTACTCTTGACCAATAAACATCCCTTACCAAAAGCTGCACTATTTCTAATCTGTGTTAAGGAGCAAGAATGACATGTCATAAAGCACACAGAACAAAAAGCCATCAAGGCCCTGTAATAATTCTCAGAAATACCCAAAAACAGAAAAGTACAGTCCACGAGGGAAAACCAGAATTATTCCAAGCCCTTTTCAGAGAATCTGAAGGTTTGTTCATCCTAGTAAGACGGGTTTACAAAAAGCATGCAACCCTCCCCACGAGATATGCATTCTCCACGTACCAGGTAACCAATATATTTTACATACCCTTGATACAAGGGAGAATGGCTCGCTGCTGAATGGCAGAAGGCTTCTCAAAACCATAGGCATAAATTCCTCTAAGCAGAGTTTCACGCAGGTTCATCTCATCAAAGCTGTCCACGATCTCGTTCCAGTTGCTCTGAGGTGGAAGAGGATGTAAAATACATTAACATTGTTCTTTATTTGAAACATTTTCATATGGGTGCTGCTGTTAAACTAGTAACAAGGTGGGCGTAGGTTCCATCAGAAGGGAAATTGCAGCAGCACCCTCAGAAAATTATTTACCCTTGCATGTTTTAGGGGGGGCAAATAAAATAGCTTCAGGGTACTTAATCAGTTACATGTCACATTGCTAGTCAATCGGACAAATCATGGCAAAAGGGATTCCAAATGTCAGTGTTCCCTTTTGCATTACAGGCTACACAGAAGTAGCAAGTCAGGGAAGGTCTGTTAGCTATTATTAAGTTGTGCACAGGGACGAGAAAGCCCAGTCACTGTGGAGAACAGCTGAATTTATGTACCAAAGATATACATTCCCCATGCAACACAGGACAAAGCTGCAGGGATAGGGAACTTTGGTCACAATGACAAAGGGCACCTTCTGAATCCCTCTTCTTCCCAGGACAGTCCATGAAAGCAACTTTAGGGCGCTATAATTTTAGTCTTTTGGCTTTAAGTTGGCATTTTCTAAGGCCACTACAGCATCAGCAATTCAGTGATCAGAGGACAATGCTATGGCATGAGCCAAACCATTCCACTTTGCCTTCTTGCTAAACTTTAAAGACTCACCTCAATGACACCATCCGGCTCCATGCCTTCAGGGCCATTGTCTCTAGATCTGAATAAATAAAAGCAGAAATTAATATACTCCCCCCCCAGAGCTCCACATAGAATTTGCATTACCCCATTCACGCACACGAAAAAATACAACTCAATTCACCATTAAGATAGTGCCAACATCCAATGATAGCCGTACCTGATAGACGCTTTACAACTAGCCAGGATTAAATATATGATAATTAGATATACATTCGGTTATCGACTCAAGGGGTTTAAGCCTACGACATTTCAACGGAATATGGGGGTCGGCCTCTCGGAGAACGAAGAACCAACCTAGCAGCCATTTTTCTTTCATCCATTTAAAATGGTCGATTTTCCAATTGCCGTTCATTGAAAAAGCCGGCAGCTGTAGCATGCATCTACTTCGGTAATCCGACTTCACCCACCGTCTACTAAACTTAATTTCAGCACTCCACAAACAGACTGATAAACACCGGTGTATTTTAATAAGGGGACCGTTTTTTTTTTTTAAATCTAGCACAGCAAGCGAAGTTAAAGCGCGCAGGGAGTGTCTTACGAGAACTGTAGGCCCGAGTATAAAAGCCCACGACCAACCAAAGCCTCGCCACAAATTTTCTACCACTTCATAGCTTAATACACTATGTATATTTTAAAGAACATGATTTTATCAAATACGTAAATACGGGAATTTGATTTGGTCCGCCATTGTCAAATATTTGACTGCATTTTTTGTCTGAGGCCTCCAGTTTCGCCCGGCTGCTCAGACCATGTGCTCTACATACTGCCTTTTCTCCATTCTGATCAGATAACCAGGCTAGCTCGCCCGAAAACGCGGCCTTTAGCATATATGAGGAAACCAGTTCAAAAGGAACAATCGGTACAGCGATCTGCCGTTTTAAAACATTGCCATCATTTCGCATGAGTTTCCAAATTACAATTAATACGCACTTACTTAAAGTGGATTTATTTAAAGCCGCAAAATTCGTTGTCCTATCCGGACGTTAAATCGTAGCGTGAACCGGCTTAGCTAACGTTAGCATGTCACACACAAAAAAAGAAAAGAAAAAAAAAATCGAAGAACGATTTTCAAAAAATAAACCAAGACCATTTCAGAAAATCTGACATGTGATCATGACAATATTTATCTATAAATGTATAACTACGCAGAGATGCCAATGTTGTGACGCTGCAAGGTGTAGTAACGTTAGAGTTCCTCGAATAACTTTAGTCAAGACGACGTTTGCTGACCGCACTCCATACCAACTTTAACATCTGTCTCAGTAAAGATACTCAACTCGCCGCCTTAACGGGTAACAAATGGAATAGACTGTAAGCGGCCCGTATGAGCAATATCTCAATTAAAACCAAACAAATACATTTTATCTCACGCTGGGTTACTAGCAAGCCAACTTGGTTCCGAAAACGTCTACGCAATGAAACGCCGACTGGTTATCCTGTCAACTTAGATAAGAACTACGTACTAAGTAATCAACCCATCTGATCTTCAAGACATATTTACAAATACCATTCTACCAACAAAATATAGACTTTTTAGACAACCGTAGTATACAAAAATGCATTTTGTACAACCGCAACATCACCTACCTCTCTTCATAATCTGCCGACATTATCACAAAAGGCTAGACTGCCGCGAAATTGTACCATATACTTCAACGTATCAACCCAAGTAGTTTTTTGATTGCAGTAGCAGGACATCATTTAGTCTAAGCACCACCCATTATGAGATTTCATTGGTTTATCCATACGTCACACGAAATGTAATGACCGCCCATTTCGCTCACAATTACAGCAAGATTGGTGGACTTTGCCTTTAGTTCATCCCCTAATATAATTAGAAGTATAAAAGTGGGATCGAGTGAGTCGTGTTGGATTTCTGGAAATCACGAAAGAAAATTTAACTTGGGGACAGAAGGGGGCGTTGCTCGTTGAAGTCAAGTGATGAAACGTCAGTGACTTCCCACTATATGATCAATGATTTAAAGCCATTGGGTTTTATAAAGAGCTTAATGGTAATTGCGTCATACATTTTTTTGTTCTCTGACGTAAATACTCTGAATACGAAGTACGAATTATGATTTTCTAGATTATCAACTGGCAGTTGCTCACCATATGTTACTATTCCTTAGTATCCCCCCGACAAAAACTGGGGCCAATCCGAAGCGTTGTAATCTAAATTGCTCTGAGGTTGAGGTTATACATTTCACCCATAGTGGAATATTGACTATCCCCCAACCTTCCATTAAGTGCTGAAGCTGCTGAGTTAAAATTAGTTCCCCACCGATTTCTTAATTTTACTCGTTTGTTTCTACTATTGTATCGTTTTCCTGGAGTTCTCTTGACTGCCTCTGTGGTCAGGGAAATATTTTTCAGTTTTCCCGTTTTCTTTTTTTTAGATTCCCTCTTGAAAATCGGTTCAGTACTTTGTCAAACATTCTATTTGTAAAAAAACGAAACACAAAGTTTAATAGAAATAGTGGAATATAACTCGTTATATTTTTGTAAAATAACATTTTAGTCAGCTGATAAATCAAGTTCATCCTATAATTCCCAGTTAAACCAATGTCAAGTTCTAAGATGGGTACTTCTATCAACAAACATCAAATTGCAATAAAAGACCTCTCATCCAATTCAAAGCGAATTCTGTGGTGACTCGAACTTTTTAGGCATTTCATTACCTACGGGTTAGGAAAATATTGGAACTAGTATACGTATCTGCATTGAATTCACATCAAGAACAAGACACACACAAAAAAAAAAAAAAAAACCAGTGCAGGTTATTTTATTGCAGAGTGATCAAACGTGAATTATTTCTTGGTTGAATGTTTATTTTTTAGTTAGCATTTTATTAGATATAAAATTACAGAGCATGTTTTCAGCTGATTTTTCACATTACATAGCATTTTAAAATCATAGTAACCATAGTAAAAAAAAAAAGTATCCACTCAGATGCCATTAGATTTTATTTTTCTAAAGACACAACTTCTTCCTCTTTATCTCTTCTTACCGAGCATCAGTGAACAAAAATAGATATTTGCCTAGTCACCCCCAATGGTGACAGTCTATTCAGAGTTCTCCATACTCCAAATGTGCCACAGGTAATACCTACAGAAACTCTGAGCCAGAGAAAAGGTGTCCTCGGAAACATGAGAGCATTTACATAGGAAGGGTAGGGAAACCAAAAAAATAAAATAAAAATCTTTCTTAAACGTCAAATCTTTGATCATCAACAGGAAAACGAGAGTAGAGGGGTGTTCTTTTCCCTCTTTTCTTCCTGCTCTTTGGCCCACTTCACTCAGTCTCACAGAGAGAGCTTACAGTGACACAGTTCTTTGTACATGAGTCTTCTTAGCTTGGGCATATCCTGCTGGGTGAAGCTGAAAGGCTGTCCCAATGCTAGACACTTACAATACTGAAACGCAGGAGGAGCAGGCATCAGTTCAGGAAGGGAGAGAGAGAAAGGACAGGAGAGAGATGGAAGCTATAGAGGGTAAGGGAGGATATAAAGCTACAAATAGCCCAAGATGCAATGACAAAGTAGACAACAGCGGTTTAAACAGCGGGTGGAGTAATACAAGGACCAATATCAGGGTTTTGGAACATTGAGCATACAGATAACTACATATTCCTTGAGACTTTTTTTTGCCTTCTCCCCTATTTTGTAATCGTCAATTGTTCTACTGCATCTCGGCCTCACCTCCAAACACAGGGAGAGTGAGGATGTACGACTACGCTCCTCCAAACCTAGCCACTTACAAGCCGGCGGCGATTGGAGAAGAGGCACGTCCCTCCCGACAGCAATGCCAGCATATAGGCATCCAGAAAGGCGGTCTGAGATGCTGGTCAGCGACGAGCCCAGAGAATCCCTACTTATTTCACCCACCCCAGCCTAGGCGGCGCTATGCCAATTCTGCCATCATCGGCAAATGACATGAGCTTGATTCTAACCTGCGAAACCCAGCTCATAGGGGGAGTCAGGACCCAGGTGAGCACCTTTACCAGATGAACCGCTAAAGAGCAGTCCTAGATAAACAACTTATGGTATGGTTTTTATTAAATATTACATTTTGAATTAGTTAGCCAAAATAAACAAGATTAAATAAATATTTTAAAAGCAATCTATAACTGGATGGACCCCAAGGCCAGCACGTGTACACTAAAATGACAAAGTGCAGCTCTGGACTCACCTGAAGTACAAACGCTCCACAGTCACTGTCGTTGTTCTGCCTGGCAACATTCTGGAACACACAGCACAGACAGGCATACACACTCATTCTGTCATACAACAAGAGGGTGGGAAAGCAAAGGCTGCTATATTGTAGGGCATTCGTAGTGGAGGGAAAACTGTACAGGAAATCCCTTTATATAGAGTAGCGTACTTAATGTTATGTAGCCTCATAGGTTTGGTCATCTGTCATGACACTCTGAAGTAACTTAAGTCAATTGTACTCCGTGTCAAGGCAGGAATGAGCGTGGTTGGCCTGGGTTTTGAGTTTGAATTCCATTCTGGTCATAATCCTTTACCGAAAATGAGAACAGCTTCAGCGGTACACACACACACTCACCATTTTGAATAAGCCTTTCCACCCATGGAGGAAGTCTCTTTGCTCCTTCTTCACAGCCTCTGCCTGTAAGTACTTAGCAATATGCTGAGAAGCAAGAGAAGGGGAGGGATTAACTACAGTTTCCGATGCTTAAGGACAAGAGTGTGACGACCTGAAATAAGCAGACATGGTAACTGTAATTCGTTTATAGTAAGGAGTAGGCAACATGCAGGAGAGAGAAACTGAATAAAAGAGGTACATCCTGGAAGAGTGGATATGGAAACAAAGCTAGAGTGAAAGGGTGAGGGAGTATCCCAGAAGCTGCCCACCTACCTTGGGACAGCGCCGATTCAGGGTACGCTGGGAGTCGAAGTACGTGATGGTGCGGCGCGGAACATCAACGGACACCAGTGACCAATGAACCTCCAGGTGAATGGGCATCAGCAGCAGCTCTTTTCGGAAGATATCCGCCTAGTGGGGGGAGGGAGAGAGAGAGAGAGATAAGGGGAAAGACGCTTTGGTGTCAGGCAAGTCAGTTAAGGATTCAGTCATAGCTGAAAAAAATATCTTGGATACAGTCACATGTTGTCATTTCATCATTTAAATCACCAAAAAAAAGAGCACAGCTTGTCTTCAGACAATTTTTTGAGAATAATCATTTATCAGACTTAACCCTTTCAAAATCACCCGAATACAATTCCTTTTAGTAGTAGCACTGTATTAAATCTTAACTTAAATAAAGAATATAAAACTATAACTGGAAAGAAGAAGCACTACACACAGAATAATGTATTCAAGGAAAATAAATCTTACGTTTTTTGTCCACCGCTTGACTCCGTCGTAGCCCTTAGTCCTCAACTTGTCATAGAAGAAGCTGTTGAAAAAATGAACCTGACAGAAATAGAGTAAGATTACAATACTGATCAGCTTTGATTTCAAGCTACTGAAAGAGAATAATTTCCATCAACAGCAGGCAGTGAAGACGGCAACAGGAAAATACAGAGTAGATTTTTCCCTAGTTATTACAGAGACAAAGCATGCGTGCCTCACCTTTTCAGGTACAGAGTCCATCACCAAGTCCCCGTACATGTTCATTACCTAACAGCCAGATGAACATAAAAACGTTCAATATAGACTCACAATATAAGCAGTTACCTTTTCTATCTATAAGACAGACTGGTTGAAATTTCCACCCGTCCTAGGTGCTACGCCAATTGTGCTTATCAGGCTACAGCTGGCAAATTACATGATCTGTCTGCAGAACTGTGAAATACAGATCATAGGGCTCTAGCTGCAAATCGGGTGAGCCTTTACCGACCAAGCATCTTTTCAGGTCACATTTAGATTTTGATGCTTTAAATTATAATGCTACCATCAAGTCTGTGTTTGCACAATATAATCACTTAATTTCAAGCAGGATGCAACAGAAAGGGAATAACTCTACAAGGGTCATCTGAGAAAAAACACTCAGAATTTTGACTGTGAGCCATACCTGGTCATTTAACCAGTTCTGTCCATACAGTGTGCTGAGGTCATCCATGGTGAGAACATGGCGCTTGTAGTTAACACGGAAGCTGCGCACCATGGCAGTGCCAGACAGCCGCTGGTAGGACTGAATTAGATGTTGTACCACCGCCTTCCTTTTGTGAAAATAAGAAAACTTGGTCAGATACTCCATTTAAACCGAGGTGACAAAAAAAAAAACGGACATAAAACGCTTACAAATTACAGTGGAATATGGTATAAGCGACCATTAAAAATAAATCGGGGCATTTGTATTGGCCAATTATTTTTACCCAGGCATCCCGTTATTTGTGATCAAAATAATAGTTCAGTCATGTGGCTAGAACCATGGAATCCACAGCAGTTCCATAACCAAAATGCTATCATGCCTGGAAAGGAAATACTTGGCTTGATTGTTCCTCATATTTACGAGTTGCCCAATTGTGGTTTATAGCTATGCGGGACACACCCACAGGGACAGGGATCCTCAGTTGTGTGCTCAATTGCAACTAACACATAATATATTTGCTATACCAGTTGATCCTGTTCTTAGTATGGTAGGAAGAATTAAGCATTGCTGTTCTACAACAGGTGACAATCATTTAAAAAGAAAAAAACTCAATTAGTATACCTATAAGTATCCTTTGAGCTGCATTTAATAATGTACAATTATAAAATGTATATAATTATCACTGCCAGTAATATAGCAGTGTTAGTATCATGGGCTCATAACTACCTATACGATACTCAAACGAGCTCAACTACTGAAAATTTAAGCCGAAGCTGCGCATCACAGTGGCTATGATTTTCATTGATGAATTATAAAAGGAAATTAGAATTCAAAGACCCTTCAGATAACAGTATGTGCTACCATACCCCCACCTAATGCCACCAATGTGTAGTCTCATCACCATAAATGGACATAGCCACGCACGCACGCACGCACGCACGCACGCCATTTTGGAAGCGGGGCAAGGAGCAGTTAGGAAAGCACTTATTTTTATAAACTTAATATTGTGAGTATATACACACGTTAAGTTGAAGAACCAAAACTTTGAAGACCCTGGCTTACAGCAGTTACAGACCTGTGTGGCTGAGAGAAGCTCTCATTGAAGACCTCCTGTAACTTCTTCACAACCTCGTCAGTGTGGATGGGGATCAAGCTGCCGTACTGCTGCAGGAACTCGTCCAGGATTCCTGGGAAGGAAGAGGTGGAGAACATGGAACACATGTTCCCAAGCTCAGGAATTATGCAGACTCTTAACCCATGCTTTAAAAAAACCGAAAAACACAAAACTAGGTGTTCTACTCAAAATTAATAACAGGATACCAAAGAAATCCACAGACAAGCACACCATATGAGCATGAGTAGTCCTGGAAGAAAAACACTTTTTGTTGAACAATGATTTATGGTATGGTTACCAACCACATAATGTGTATATGTATTTATAAGATGATAAATGCCCTTAATTGCACAGGTATTGCGGATACTAAACACACACTCCTCCTAAGAAGCACACACAAATAAACGCCCCAAACAACAAAACACAGGTATACCAACACATATTCCCACACCGAAACACGCATTCATACACTGTGATAATTTCAACCGTGGTACCTTGGACACAGGTCATGTGTTCATCTGTGAGCACAGGCTGAGGAGTGCCTTTATCCCGAAGGGAAGTGGTGGTGTCGGCACGCAACTCCAGGGGTATCTTCAGTCCATCCATTCCCCCTATTCGAGCCATGCGACTGGTGTGGCCATCCATTGTGAACCCGTTCACAGCACAGGACCAGCGGTCCAGAGAGGAGTCTAAAGAAAAGTTGTGCCCTTTATTCATTTATGCAGTGTTGGTTCATCTGCAGCTGTCTATCCCATTAAAAACATCAAAACTTTGGAGCTGGAGAATAGTACACAGGTGTGTTTTAGAACGCAACAGCCTGGTGAAACCAACTCTTGTCCCCATTACCCTTTGACCGCTTGGCTCACCTTTCCATTTCACCTTTTCCTATAGCATTGTGTGCATTTTCTCACTGCATTTTGTCTGCTTGGACTAAGTCACATCTATCCAGGTTGTCTGTTAATTTAGTAAAAACTTAAAATACTCACCTGTTTCCAGCCCCTTTTGCCCTGGAGGGACTCCATTTACCAACAGAAGTTTCTGCTGATCTTCAACCAGGCTACTTCTTTTCCACCTCCTTGCCTGCCCATGCCCCACAGTCCCCACCCACTGGGCTCGCTGGCGCCAGGCCTTCCATCGCTGGGCCAAACTGGAGCGGAGGCTGGTTTGCCCACGGAGCCTCTGTTTGCGCTGTAACCGTCGTACCCTGAGCCAATTGATCTGTATCGGAGTAGGGCTACCGGGCAAGTCCTTGGCCGCATGCCCAGCCCATTGCTGCGTGCGCTGGGGCAGTGACGGCACTCCCCACTCCTCTTCAACATCATCCCAGCTGAGGCCCTTATCGTCCTCCTCGTCTTCACTTTCCTGCCACTCCTCCACTGCATCCTCCAAGTACTCTTTTGCCCAAACATTCCCCTTCTCCCGCTGACCCTGTTTAAGGTGTATGGAACTGGGGGCCTGGTGAGCAGGGCTGGGGTCCTGGAGATGCCCCGCACCAATGCCTCCAACCCCAATGCCCTGTTGTCCTTCGGCCAGCGTCAGCTCGTTTGGCCAGTGGTTCTGTGCAAGGCTGCCTCCGCTGTCCCTCATTGCCCACAATTGCCACAGTATCTGTGCCAGCTCCCTGCCAACTGGAGTGAGTAAAGGATAGTAAGGGGACAAAGAAAAGGGTTTCAGCATCAACCATACAAAACCTCACTTTACTTACTATGTACTGTTTCATCCAGATCTATGAACCAATACTAACAAAGGGATGACATGACTGACAAGCAAAGCAGCATTTACACCAGACCTCTTGGCTGCCAGTAACTTTCGGCAAATCACCGAAAAGTTAAATCTGTCTGTAACCAGAATAATTTAAATACTTAAGTTCTTTCACTCTATATCTGGCACGGAAAAAACTAAACTTCTTAGCTTGAACTAATACTAGCTACTGGTTACTTCCACCAGTAAAACTTCTATCACCAGTAATACTATGTTTAAATATCCATTGTCCAATCAATGGCTACAATATCTGCGTGGCGTATGAAAGAGTAACTGAGTTACACACGCTTAGTACCGTCATAACTCATACAAACTAAAAAAAACTAAACAAGGCAAAACATTATATCCACTTATTCTTGCTCTGTAGCTTAATTACTTCAATTTGGATCAACTTTATTTTTCAGCAAAAAGTAGTACTTCTTGCTCCCATCGGAGCCGTTCATGGTTAATTAATTAAGAAAATAAATATTTAAAGGCATGCTCCCGCATATTGTTTAATAGCTTAATTATTGTTGTCGTCTAACGCAAATCACATTAAGTCGTAAACTAATCAGCCTCAGGTACCTAACTAAGCAAACAATACCTGCAAATATTTCAACTCAATAGTAAACACATAATGCCCAGTCCCTTCGAATCAGTCATGCCGTGTATCTGTTTACATACACGTCAGTAGCTAGCCGTGGTTAGGTGGCATAAAAACCTCGCACTCAGCGTTAAATGGCAGCGTTCTACTAGTGCCTTAGTTTAAAAAAAAAAAAAAACGTTTTAAGTATACAAAATGTTATACTAAAAACAAACAAATAAGAAACGGTATTTCAAATTCTACCTTAATTCAATGAAAGCGGTCGCTGTTTTACAACGAAAGCACCCTGCTTCAGCCGCATCTCTGTGATGTCAACGGCAAACACATTATGCGTCGTGAACAGCGTTAATATAGACAGCGCTGCAACTACGTTTCAGGTAGACATGAAAACGGGGCTGGCCTGCAGGAGCACCTGCTGAAATAGTTTTTAAAAGAGAAGTGAACCCCAACCACGATTATACGTTTCTCCAACACGCTAATTTAGGGTTATTGTACTATCTCCCGCTGTTTTAAGTATGTACGCGACATATGTTTAATAGGTTTTTTTTTCTTCGTTCAATTACGCAGCAGACGGAAATGGGGACTGGAGCACTCCTCTGGGCCAACATGGGTGGATACATTTTATTTTATTTTTTAACTGCACGTTAACTCCTACGTCCTTGCGGCTTCAAGCGACTTTAAAGACCTGTCATGCTCACCCTCTAAACTCTAAAAACACCACTAACGTTACCATCTTCGAAAAAGCTTGTAAGTTTGATCACAACTGTAGCAAATTTTTCAAACGTATTAACGGTTTAGCCAAGAATTCCTTCTAGAATGAGATTGCTATCGCTGACCGTATATCTTTAACGTTGGTTAAATGCATTTTTAATTTACTAAGCACAACTTTTAAATATTTAAAGATCGAACCATATAAAGAAGATAGACTTTCAAGATCCTTTACTGTCCTCAGTTGAAAAGAATATCATCAACTACTGTTGAGGTCTTCGACATTTTCGAAAACATCGTCCACAGACAATGCTGTAAAATATAATAATCTATGCACAAACAATTTAAGGTAAATAAGGTGTATACAGTTATTTACCAGTAGTAGATTCATTTAAAACGTGTACTTTGAAATAAATTAACGGTATGGTAACCAAGTGTTTTTTTGTGATCAAATGTGCCCCTTTCCCCCATTTCGAACACAACGTGGCCCTGCTTTGGTAGTGAATGCCGGAACATTTTATTGCATGTTTGTTTCAGAGGGAAATGCAGATTTCCCTTCATCTCCTGAATTTGCCAGAAAGCATTATGCCATATAATTTCTGTTTTTCAGCAGACCCTGATGAAGGAAGTACACAGAGCAGTATATAAAAGCTTTTTATTGTCAACAAAGAGGATCACACCAAGCCATATGCTCTGTAGCATAACTTTTCGCTAACATTGCACCATGCTACACATGGATTTTATGTTGTTAATCACGGTATTAGCCAGCGTCTGCAGAGTCTTGGAGCAGCCAGAGGTAAGGACACAGAGGGTCCATTGACCGCTCATATTTTGCATGGTTTTAACCAATGGTGCTGAAAACACTATTTAAAAACTTTGTTAATTTTGAATATCAGACAAATTTTCTCAATACAAAAAAACTCAAAACTAAACCACACTCAATGTGCAAACAAGTTCTTGGCTGTAGGTGGGGCCCCACAGCTGGGTTGCCAGTCAGGGCGTGTTCCAGCTGCAGGCTCATGTGCCACATAACTAATGTGTTTGATACGCTGCATTTACCAATGTGAGGCCCCCCAAGCGCTGCAGGCTCAGTGTCTACGAGGGGGACATGCTTCCTCTCCCATCGGTTCTGAACATCCGTATATCCGGGCTTTTCGGTTAGCAGCACGATTACATATTAACTGAAGCCATCTAGGTTCAGCAGCCTGCAGACTTGAACCCATATTCCAGTAATATATATATTCATTGATTCATCTATTCAAATTCTGGTCCATGGATTCAAACGCAGGAAACATAGGGTACACTCAAGACGGATGCAAGTCCATCACAGTCACCAATCCACCTAACCCACAAGTCCTTTGGACCGTGGGAGGAAACCGGAGCACCCAGAGAAAAAGAAAAAGTCCGAACTCCAGACTGACACAAATCAATCTGAACCCAGATCCCTGGGTGTGAAGCACTGTTGAGCTGCCATGCCTATGATTATAGTGCTATAACAAAAGAAAAAACACCAAATAACAAGGTTTTTTCTTCCCCCTCAACCTGGCACCTAGCTGAAAGGGACAACATACCGTGAATTTTTCAAAATACAGAAAAGTGATTTTAGCTTGGGTCTGAGCAAATTAGGTGTTTAACTTGGCCTTTCACAAGCTTAGTTTTTTCTAACTATTATTTTGGTTAGGATATGAAAACTGCAGAGAAGAAAAACAGATGTCAGACCCATAGTTACATATGCAAAATTACATGACCAAGAAGGTCCTGGTGTGACACTAATGCAGAGCATGCCCTCCCTCCCACTAACAGCACATGGCACTTTTACTAATAAAGAATTTACAGTATGGAGAGCAATTAGATATCCTGTCTATTGAAGGTAGTTCTGTGAATTGCATCACCACCACAATAACAAAACCCAGATAGACAAAGCGGAAGATATTAAAAAGTACAGCTCCAACAAGTGAAACACTAGGCTCTCTTCCCAGTCATCCTTTTCCCCTAATAAACACCGATGGGGCATTAAATAAATATAAACAGATAAGTTTGCATGCATCTTTTTTCTACCAGACTTGCATGTATGGTTTGGTGCCATGTCCATTTGGACGCAGTGTGCCTGACTTCAGACAATAGACTTCCCTTTGTGTTCATACCACGACTAAAAAATTAACAGAGTAGGCAAGTATTCATCATTGATACACCAAAGAACAAATCAACATCCCAAGAACAAATTTTTATTTTTTTAAAGCTACAGTTAAAGAAAACAATATATGATGCAGAAAATATAACATTTGCTCTGCTCTTTTCCCCCCTCCTTTACTTTATCACACATGTACAACTGTTGAAAGGGTAGGGCAAATGAATAGGGGGCAAGTCAAGGTGGTAGGGTTAGCCTGTATCGAGGATTAAAATCTAAATCCAGAAATACTAAATGCAAAACAAAAAAGCAGCATCAAATTCCTTTCTATACACAAAATAATTTAAAAAAAAAGAGATTCAAAGAACCGTCATAATGGGTACCAACTGTGGTGCATCACCTCACCGTCACATTATGAAATCGGTTGCAACTAGCTTCACATGACTTTAGAAAAGCAAAAATGTAGGGATCAGTTAGACCAAATATAGAAAGAAAAGAACCACTACCTCCTGCCAGCATATCCATTTACCTTTTAAAAAAAGGATAATCTCCATCAGCAGGCTTCCACGCCACAAACATTCTTCAAGTCCCAAATTTAAATTAAGGAACTGAACCCAAAAGTTTTAATTGAAAAAAATTCTTACAACTCTTATTCTTGTTTTTTTAAAATAATAAAAGAATGTGAATGAGACAAAGCTTTTTTTTCTTATAAGAAAAAAACCCTACCATTACCTATGGTGAATTGCATGAGATTGTTATATAGGTCCCAGCAGAAACTAAATCCCAGCTGCTGATGTAGTAAGCATCTCAAAATGTTTTCCCCATTTCCCTACGATAACACAAAATTATGCATATTGTTATTTCTGTTTGAACAAATTTGACTTCCATTATTTGAGCACCTGTCAAATATTACTTTTTTTTTTTTTATTTTAAAATTTGAGAAAAAACCAGCCAGTGGCTTCAGGACATTTCAGCAATAGTGCAACCTAAACTTAAGTTTAAAGGACTACAAAAGTGGTGCATTTCAAAGACAATTACCCTCACTCAAACTAAGAGCTCTAAAGAGGTTTTAAATAGTATAGTAATATCTTTATTACCCTTTTTGCTGAAGAAGGGTCATATCTGCTAGTGATTGACTAGAAACAGGGTATTGAGATGCATAAAAATAAAAACCTACATGGCAAACTTAGGTCAAAACAATCCCCTTAGCAATCCAAGTGGTACGTTTAGTTCCTCAAATATTTTACAGTAAAATTCCACACTGATGTGAAAACTAAACTCGAGTTTCAAAGTGCAACTCTGTTATTCAGTAGTCTGAAATGGCTAGAAAGAAAGATACTGTGGAGATCCAGGTTCACGCTGGTTCCTTTTGACGTAGTGGAAACATGATTTGTCCAAACTCAGTGAGCCATGAGCAGCTCCAGCAGTCAAATTGCAACTGCATTCTTCATCAGCAGACCTGTTTACAAGTCTCGTACTTGTAAAAAAAAAAAAAAATCTGGACGCTGATTGCCTCTGAAGAAAATCTGGAGTCATGCAACTTAGAAAAAATATGTGTAACCCATTTGCAGAATAGACAGGAAATGAGGGAAGCAACAACAAACTGAAGTGTTGCAACATGAGTTTTGTAGTTTAACAGATATCCGTAGTTATCTGGTTGATGAAGGGAACAGTAGGATTAGCGGTATGGCTTTTAGATACTGCTTAGATACATAGTCCCAACAATGCCAATGTCCATGGATCGTTCAGCAATGTTGAGAACTTGATGCAAACAATGTCTTAAGAGGAACAAAGAAGTTTCAGTAATACATCTTGTAAGATATGACCAAGCTAGGTCAAGAAAGTTCTCTTGGAGACACAAGGGTTGTGAAAAGTGGCTTTCTGAGACACTGAAATAAAAATGATAAAGGGGTCAGTCTTTCTGGTTTTAAGGGTCTTTCTTGTGCCCAGACCGACGAGAGTCCCTGCACTTGTGACAGTAGAAGATGTCGGGCACGTTGGACTTCTTGATCTTGGCGCAGGAGAGGTGAACCCAGACCCCACAGTTGTTGCACTCGATCATGGGCCTTCCTGCAAAGGGCTTCCCACAGTAACAGGTGATCAAATCCCATGAATCATCACCTGTATAAAAAGAGAGGAGGAAAAAAATTAGTAGAGGACCACAATACAGGAGAACGGTACGTCCTAATAAATTGCTCATGATAGAGTATCTACAGGCTGAAATTACACTTTAAGAAACACTAAACCCATAATGATCAAAGTCTAGATTTGACCGTGTCCATAACCCATTTTGAGCCGAGGCATTTTGCCTGCTGAATGAGTAGACCAGAATCACAGAATTTCAAAATGACAGTTAACAGGTTCAAGATCTGTTAGTTTCTCTCCGACAAATTTGTGTTTGCTGTTACTATTGCAAAGTGCATTCCAATCAAGCTCTTCTGTAAAAACTTGTTACCAGTTTCTAGCAATAAACAGAGGTCAGCAAATTACTAGTTTATTTTATTATTATCCTGTTCAAACCTGTGAGGAACACTCACCTGATTCCACCATGATGTCCTCATCCGCAATCCAGGTCTCACCTTCACTTGAGCTCAGCTCTGCCTCCCTTGTCGACTCCTCCCCCAACACCTCCTTGAGATCAACCCCTGGCTCAGCTGGCTCCTTGACTAAGCTAGACCCTGCGCCATGGGTGGGGCCATTCTCTGAGTCGGTCTCACTCTCTGCAGTTGGGCCCTTTGGCTTCTTCAGGGCCTTGGGAAGCTTGGGGTTTCTGCTGCGTTTGATACGTGCCCTCTTCTCACCCCCTTCAGCTGTGCTGAGTGACAGTCTCTTTAGCTTTCTGTCCTTCTTGCGCTCTGCCTTGCGCTCTGCCTGTCCCTCGAACAACGAGTCCTGGAGTTGCATCTTGTCCAGCAGAGGGCTGTCAGGGTGCAGACGGTGATGGAGGCCCTTGCCCTTGTTGGCACGGGCCTTTCGCACAAATGTGTGAATGGTGCTCAAATCAGAACCACTGTCGCCCCAGGGGCCACCCGTGGCACTGAGGCTGCCCTCCCCAGAAGCCCCTGAGCTGTGCAGGGAACTGGAGGATGCCGGAGACCAGGGGCCTTCCTGGAAACGGAAAACAAATTATAAATACACAATATGCTGCAATGTTGACCTAAAGGTTGCCAATTTAGGTCCAAGGAAGGGGATGTTGCTTTGTACCGATTATAACATACCACCTAAATTACATAGCAATTCAGGTACCTTTATCAAATGGGTACAACAGCACTGTGCCTCCTGGAATCTGAACGTGAAATCATAACTTAAGGCTATGCCACCGGCCAAGTTTCAAGTTTGCCTGATATTCTGCTGTACCACGTTGCCCATCATGCATTAAAAGTCAGCAGTATCCAACTGGCCCTGTGAACCACCTGACAATACCACAAGCAGCAGAGGCTCTTACCTCTTTGGTGGAGGGGATGTAGCCGGCATAGGCCAGGACAAAGCTGCAGAACTTGTTGAAATCCTCAACTGTCCTCTTTCTCCTCTCCTGAGGCTGTAGCAAGACAAAATTAACTATTATAATACTTGAGGGAGTAAAAAAAAATTACACGAAGACACAAAATACCTAATGATGTGATGCCAATCAAAGTCAAACCTTGTACAAAGAAAACATTAATAAAGGCTTAAATTACACAACTCCTTTAGATTTCACATTATCTTTGATGAAGATTTCTTAAGATCAAACCAACAAAGACAAATTAAACAAATTTAACTCAATTTAAGTGGGG
>JAOVYW010000079.1:35377-46540 GCA_025775045.1 Hiodon tergisus | reverse complement strand
AACACAAAACAGCTTTGCTGTTAGATCTTAGCGTGTTAACCCCATACAAACGTTATAGTGATCTGTAGAACAGTGTTATAGGAAGGCTATACAGATGCAAATGACAGTGCGTATATTCGGATGACCGAAATTCTGACAACAAAAATAAAACTGATTTTTCGATATTTTTTAAATACCATTTACTAATAGAATAGTGTTTTGGTACCGCTTTCCTTTAAAGAAAAAGAAACCCCGTAGCCCCCCTCCCCCTTGCCAACGAGCACAACATGTTACGGAGATGTCATGGTCTTATGCGGCTGAACGAACTATAAACCATATTTACCGATTAATAGATTTGTGTACGATCACTCCATTGAGTGATGCAACACTTAATCACAATAATTAAAGTCGTTTACGAAAACTACCCACCCGGAATGCAAGAACTTCAGCTACTTAACCATGCATTAGACGATAGCTATGAAGCTAACACCAGTGTAAAAATGAAATCTGGCATTACTCACAAATTGATCTAAGTTTTTAAAAAGAACTTAAAATACTTACCAGAGACTCCGTTTTGCATTTCCGTATGGTATCTATTAAAAGGAGAGACTGTATTAGTGTCGCAATTCGTAACACAAGGCAACGAGGCACGCTTTAAATGAGCAACGGTGTGCTTCCAAACTAGCTAAATACGTCCATGTGTAAATGTTTTAACACTCCAACTACAGTATATCGTTTTTACTTTGACAAAGACGTATACTAAGGAATATATATACACACACATACACACACTATACGTATATTAACTGAACATTCGATACATTTACTAGATAGCTACCGGGTTAAAATAGCGTGATCGAATCAGTCTTTTTCTTCAGAGAGCGTATAGCTACAGTTCAGTGTAGTTACACTTTCGATGATAGTACGAGTGAATGGTAGTTTTGAGTCGCGATGTAGGCACGATGCTAGTTAGGTTTAGCTATTATATTGAAAATTTATTTTGCTGCTAGTGCCATAGCACAACTAGCTAGCGAGTACAGCTATACGGCCATGTGTCCAGTCAACGTGACATTAACCATCAATACACTAAGCTAATTAGCTGATGAATCTTGTGTTGAGACAGATAGCTTGATACCTAAGGGCCATGCATTAATTTCGCCAGTAGTTTTTAACCTATGGGAAAGTTTTAAAATCGCCCACACAAGTCTCAATTATTGCGCTTTATTACAATTGCCAGTTAGCAATGGCCACACACACCACCAATCATCCAAATACTTCCGATCGGCATTTGCGAAAAGTCACAAATATAAAAATAAGTTAATTTGTTTGCTCCTTCGACCCATAATTATTTACCAACAAAGTAAATACATTGGTGAAAAGGATAGCTAGTCCACTTACAATAGTTAGTATATTTAACTAGGAACAAAAAAGGAACAAACGTCATAACTTGCTTACCATCAAACAAGAACATTTTAAACATTTACCGTTATAACACAGTAAACCGTAGTAAGAGGGTTTCGGTTAACCTACGTACGAATTAATTAGTCTGAGTAAAATTAAACGTTACCTTGATGTTCGGCCATAATTCCAAGCATTGTCGCTCGGGCCCACAGTCTGCAAACGGCTGCGATATGCGTTTCTCCCGGCTCTCCGGAGCTGTAGCCCCGGCCGGGGAGAAGAAACAAACACTCAAGAGTGACAAAGGCTGTACTTTAGCAACCAATCCAGAAAATTCGAAAATCAGTTAGCAAACCTGCCCCGACATCGGTCTTTAAATAAGTGACGAATGTCCAAATCCAAAAAGAGTAGCAAAATCAAGAATCACAACGGGTTAGCTAGTTAGCTAAATTTCGTAGTAAGAACGTCGTCGCGCATATGCAACCATCTCGCCAGCTAGTTCTTTAGCTCAGTTGTTTGGCTGTCCGGCAAACTATTTTGACAATTCAAAATTAGTCCTCGAAGATAGGCTTGCAGCACTAAAAACTTCTTAGACGCGGTGACGACTGATCATAAAGAAGATGTTTTTCAAGTGCGGTCCCAATTTTTTAAGAAACATGAAAGTTCTCAAATTCGCCTCAGTAAAGTCTCGGCGCGTTTCACTCCAGCGTCACCATAATCAATACTATTATCTGACTCTATAACGCCCCCTTGTGGGCTTTACGTCATCAAAGCTCGTGGATGTCTGGGTTATGTAGTTCAGAGATTGCGAATTTTAGATTAGAGTCCAGAGTAAAATAAAATAAAACATAGTCCTTGTTTAATTCTTAATAATAACACTCCTCATAGAATATGGCGGTATTTCCATGTCATTTGAATTCAACTCTGTCTACAGCAACTCAGTTCTTAACCATGTTAAGTAAATTAATTAAATTGTAAATGTAAATTAAATATTGGCGTTGCCAATATAGATGGTTAAAAATCTAAATATCAATAAATGTTTGTTTATTTTTCTTCTCCATTTTCTCAATTGGAGAATTAAAAGCCTTTATTTTTTTAAGGAACCATCCACTATTGTACAAAGACCGCATGGGCCGGCCCTTTCCCCTTAGAAGCCCAACAAAGAGAAGAAAAAAATGTTTCATGGCCCTTAACATGTCCTCGAATGACTATTCTAATTACTAGTCTAGCTAGCCCATTTGGAAGTTTTTTAAATTAAAAGACAAAACGTGTAATTACACTGAACAAGAAGCAGGGGTTCAAAGCTCCGAATATTGGTAGGTTGTATCTACATAACAATTTTCTGAGATATTCTTAAATAAATATCTGTAAATAGAGCTCCTCTCGGAGGTGTTCCCGTGGTTCATATACCGCAGTTATTAAACTTCGCTTGAAATCGGATTCTAAATAAGACAGCACTACTTTGATGTCATTACCATATAAACACCAAATTAATTAATACCCATAGAAATAAATCAAATGACCAGTTCGGGATTTTCTAGGTTTAATAACGTTTTATATGCACCAAATACGAAGTTGAAATCTTTCAGCTTGGATCTGTCAGTTAAAATACTAAACTATATGTTAGCATTCATGAGTAGCTAGCATTACACGACACGACGCTTGATCATAGCCGTGAATTCTTAAGCGATGGGCCTATAATTTTAAAATCGTGTATCTTATTCTTGCTGGACAGGTTAAATAATTAATTCTGATAACCTTCCCTATGCTGAAACTATGTAAATTCCTTTTAATAAGACAATGTGTTAAAAGTAGATAGACAACACAATTAAATCCTAAAATGAGAAATTATAATTATGGTTAAACCACGTGGTTCAAATGTGTTTTAAATAGATCGGGTAAATTGGAAATGATCATTTTATCAAACTGTTGGTTGTTTTATTTTTGGTAAATGCTAAGATTTAATTTTAATCTTTCGAACAATTCAGTATGTCTCGCTAAAACAATTCGACTGGCTTTCTGGTCGCATTCATGATTCTTCTTGAAAGCGATGCTTTGCTCATGCCCTTCAAGAAAAAATAGTCCTGGAAATTATGTAAAAAAAAAAACATCGCCCAGATTAATGTTAAACCGGCGGAAATAAATATCAACCACAAAAAAAAAAACGTTGTGGATGCGGTGCAAAGAGGCGCCCTCTATTGGTAAAGACAGTTTTCATTCCACGGTCGGAAGTGACGCTAAGATAGCAATGGCGACGCGCATCTCCATTCCGGATTCACTGTTAACTAAAAAGAGGTTTTGATGTCGACAGCTAGGGCTTTCAATGGATTTTTATAATTGTTTCTGCACATTCTTAAATAAATTAGTATTTTCGCCTGTTAACGTACTTCATCTCGAAGTTCACAGATACACCGCTAGCTATCTAGCTAAAATGCAAGCTAGCGCCGGGCTGATTGACTAACTATTCTATATTTCTTTAATCTCCATTCGGTTATTGGGAATTTTAAGTTTAATTTTAACCAGCGATTGTGGTCTGGAGGAGGTGGCAGCAAACCAGTGGATTCAGTTGTACGATTACTTGTTTGGAAATTATTTCGGACGGGTTCAGTACAATTTACATTCGGCTTTGGTGGTTTTTGAAGTCCTGGAAGAGCTGAGGGATTCTGGCTAAGTCGGAGTGATTTGCCTCACAACTGAGTGGGCTACACCTCCTCTGTATACGCGGACCTTGTATTGCTGTCGAAATGTTGAAGACCCGGCAGTGTTTACTTGGGATTCGCACTTTCTTCGGGATGACTTCCAGAATATGGTGCTTCATCTTGTACTTACTCAGGAAGCACCTTCGTACGGTGAGGAAACAAAGTAACATAAACTGTAAAATAACTATGTTGCTGTTAGCTTTTATATTGTCGCGAAATATTGAAAGTGTTTTATTTCAAATAGTTATGGAAAGAAACAAACCCAAAATTGTCAATTGTTGCATGTCTGCAGTCCAAAATTGTCTTGCGAATAACCTACTGACAAGTAGCCTACAGAGTCATCTAGCCTTTTTTAAACTTATCTTATTTACAACTTCGTCAAACTAGAAGTTGTGCTATAACTGTGCTTTGTAAATAAGTTGAGTAACGGGAAAACATTTTCCTGTGACACGGAAAAGGTGCTTCGACCTCAACACCAATAATTAGCTATTTTCCAGTCGTAAATTGCACTGAATCATGGTGTCTGTCAGTCATATAAATACTAATATAATGTAACTGCAGATTTAAATTCTGGCCAGAGTATAATTTACTATTTTATCTTTTTCATAGATTGATTTAACTGATTCTACACATGTATCCATAACTCATCTGATCAAAGGCATTTCCTAATTCGTTCGCTTTTTCCAGCGCATAATATATTTATGTGACTGCACAGGCCTGTGTCAAACCCACTGTTTTCATCCAGCTCTTAATTTTATGCTGTGGAGTCTAATTATACTAAATAGTTATACATGTTTGTTTGCCTGTTTTCATGCCAAGTTAAGTTACTGAATGGACACATTCCCTCGGACCATAAGAAAAGCTATCCGTATGTAAACTAAAACCATATATGAAGTTATGAAGTCATGTATTTGTGGAGTTTAGGTTTGCATGTGTACTCATCGTTAAATAAGTTTTAAGACTTGTTTGAAGGAACTACTTAATGTTACTTCAATCCAGTTTCCAGTAGAGACTGGTGTGCAGAATTAGATTTTATAACACTGATAGGTATTTTGAGGGTATATATTTATGTGCAAAATCAATATTGAATCCTTAATTAACAAATTAAATGCCAAAATTACATATTCTGTTTTGGTAATTTTATCACTGCAGTACCATGGCTCTGTAAGTGTAAAAAAGAGAATAAAGGATTCCCAAACATTCACCCTGTTCTCTGTCCTGGCCCTTTGAAATCAATTGTTCACATGCACCTCGGCTCGTCACTCAGCTAATGACACAAGCTGGATTCGAACTGTAAAACTCTAGCTCACAGGGCTCAGTCTTGGCTTGGGCGAGTGCCTTTACTGACTGAGCCATACAGGAAGGCCGTATGTCCCGCCGGTCCCTCTGCACAAGCAGCTTGGAGGCTTCGCTACAAACACACCTGAGGATGGCCACCTACTCCTCCTTTTAATTTATTACATTTTATAGCCATTGACAAGTTGCATTTCATGTGTGGATTTTTAAGTCCCGAGAACCTGAGACAATCTATATTATACCTTTTTTTATTTTTTATTTTTTTTAATCATAAGTTGTGTTATATTAGCGGCTTAATAAACTAGGAAATAATTAAAAGTGAATTGATATTTCTTCTCTCTCCCTTCTGCTGCAGATCATCCAGTACCAAACAGTGCGTTACGACACTTTACCTCTTTCGCCCATCTCCAGAAATAGACTCAGTAAGTGCATCTAAGTGTCAGCATCCACATTCAGGGGGGCTGACTGCTGTTGTCCCCTGAGCAGTGAACACCAGCGTAGTTAGAGGTCCCTGAGCCTACATCTAAGAATCTGCAGCTGTTTTTAAGCCTTTCACTTGACCATCCTGTGGTACAGGATCTTAGTCTTTATTGCCGCTCTGTGATGTTGACTGGACTGGTGTCTCCTCCTTAGATGCGGTCAAAAGAAAAATTCTGGTTCTGGACCTGGATGAGACGTTGATCCACTCCCATCATGACGGGGTCCTGAGACCCACGGTGCGGCCTGGCACCCCGCCCGATTTCATCCTCAAGGTATACAAGCTCAATTAGTGCTCTCTGACATACATAAAAAAGGACCCCCTTTTGCTTATATATTTTTGTTGATCTGCTAACGCAATTTGCATTCTTTAGGGTGCCATAGATTATAATTATATATAATAGAATATAAGTCAAACTATACTTCGATGTAAAAGGGCGTGCTGTTATTATTGTCATGTTCAACTCACATGCTCACAAAACTTGGAGAGAAGCAATTAGTGTGTGTTATACAACCAAGTAATCTCTATTGACCAAGTAATCTCTCTCCCTCCATCACATATTGTCTTTTAGGTGGTAATAGACAAGCATCCTGTCAGATTCTTCGTGCATAAAAGACCACACGTGGACTTCTTCTTAGAAGTGGTGAGTGACTGGTCCTGGAGATAGGTCATGTGTGAACGCAGTTGTGAGTTGGTCTGGAGTGGTTTCTCACGCACTGTTCACTGTCAACGTGAATTGTCTAAGAGTCTTTTTTGCATGTGGCCCCCCCCCCCTCCAGGTGAGTCAGTGGTACGAGCTGGTGGTGTTCACCGCCAGTATGGAGATCTACGGCTCGGCAGTGGCCGACAAACTTGACAACAATAGGGGTGTGCTGAAACGCAGATACTACAGACAGGTACTCATCTACTTCCACTCCACGTCCTGTCCGTACACAGATCGTGTCTGTCCTGGTGTACTTACGGAAGTTAAACTGACTATGTGAAAACAAATGCCTATTAACTCTCTTGGTAAACGGAAACAATCCTGTAAATAATCAAGCATCTCTTCTGCTCAAATTGTTTTAGAAAATAGGCTAACTAAGTCATCATAAAAGTCAAGTATATGGAACCAAGTGTAAAGCTTGAGTTTAGGTGCAAAAAATATTAGGTGACACAGTACATGTTTTATATTAATTGAACTAAATGAATAAAATGCTCTTTCTAGTTTTTATTTATTCCTTTTAATTCCTAATTTATCTAGGTAAATTTCTGTTGGAACAGAGTGGAATAGAGTTAATGCTTGTTTCTTTAAAACCAACTACTGCCCCCTACTGGTCCAATGAGAAAAGTAGCAGTCTAACCTTGCTCAGCCCTGTGACAATGATTTGAATGGTCCTTGTTTTGGGTTTATTTCTCTACAGCATTGTACACTGGATCTGGGTAGCTATATCAAAGACCTGTCTGTGGTGCACAGTGACCTCTCCAGTGTAGTCATTCTGGACAACTCGCCCGGAGCCTACCGTAGTCACCCAGGTGAGGGTGTTCTCCCTCACCCACATTAATATACATACCCTGCAATTATATATAACTCGTTTTATATACACATTTATCCGTGTGTGTGTATATCATTTACATTTACTACATGCTACATAAATTACTATTATGTATGTTTTATGTACTGATTTTTCTGGGAACTATAAGTAACGGCGTAATGACGCCTAGAATCACAACATAAAGTATTGTTGATTGTGATTTCCCTACAGACAATGCAATACCAATAAAGTCGTGGTTCAGCGATCCCAGTGACACCTCACTGCTAAACTTGCTGCCCATGCTGGACGCACTGAGGTGAACTACCACTCCTATGAAACCTTTGCTTACTCTTCTGACCTGGTGTAACCAGTTAAATCTTGTGATCTCTTCCCTTTCGTATAACACGTTAATGCCCATTCTGTTTTTTTATTCTTCTCTCAGGTTCACTGCAGATGTCCGGTCCGTCCTCAGTAGAAACCTTCACCAGCATCGGCTTTGGTGATTGATCTGACATGGGGCTAGCTTCTGAGATGCCCACACCCCCCATTTTAAAAATGCCTTCTCTGTTGTCTATTGACCCTCCCACTTCTCCGCAACGATGAACGTTTTTCTTCCTATGACTGAGGAGAACTGTGAGAAGTGCTGAGACTCTAAGATTAACACAGGAGGAGGAATTGGGAGAGCTGGGGGCGTGGGGGAGGAAACGGTAAACGGGTGGAGTAGCAGGCCTCACCCCCCCCCCCCTTTCAAAATGGACTATCAGCCTCGCAGTTCCTTGACTCTACCTGCAGTGGTTGGACATATTTGTGTATGTACGTGGGAGTATGCTTGAATTTTTTTCTTCCAGGAAATCGTTTTTAACTATCCACCAACAAAATTTGAAAAGACTGTCCCTGAAACCATCCTCTTACCCACGCCCTGTCCCCCCCTTCCCTCTTCAATTCAGATGCTTTGTTGATATCTCCCTTTGTAGTTTTTTAAATCTCCCCCTCTCTCTCACCCCTCAGGGACTGAACTACCCTCTTCCCAATCTGCCTAGTCCTCTGGATCTCGTTCACTTAGTGGGCCTCTTTAAAGAAGGCAGGGGGTAATGGAGAATCTGGGCATGACTTGTTGAGGCTAAAGAGCTATATATTGTGCTCGGGTGAGGGAATCATCTGGCGGTTTTTTTAAGTATTGATCTGGGGAGTGCACTAACGGATACAAGCTTTTGGACATGTTGGGAGAATCTGGATTTAAACTGGCCAATCAACAGTTTTGGTTTAAAAATAATATATGAATTTTTTAGGTTTCTGCCAAATTTGTCGTACAGCCAACCAAAACGGAACGTGTAAGCGCTGAAGAAATATGACATGATTGTTTTTAAACAATCTGGGAGAAACAGGTTTTTTATTTTTTAGTATTTGGAGGAATGTCACGCTTTCCGTCCACCACGGACCATTGTAACCAACTATATCTCCCGTCATTTACAATTACTGACTGTGCTTCACTGGAAAGAACTTTGTTTGATACTCTTCATACACTTGTTTTCATTTTTACTTTTACGGTTGCTCTTAAGTAACCCTGGCCCCATTTCTTGCCATCTTTGCCTATAGAATAATCTGTCAGGTTCCAGGCGGATTCTTTTTTTGAGTCCACATGTAGGTCTGTGCTTGCTGTTATCAATAAAACTATCACCCTTTACCTTGACTGCTTGGAGGGGTTTTATGGCTGATTGGGGCCACAAATTAAGTTTGGCATTGCCTGAAAATGACTGTTTGCTGTATGACTATGCCTGAAGAATGTACGTCATTAAGCCTTCACATTTAATTTAACTGACTCTATTTCTGTGGGTAAGACATGTGAGCAATGCAGAAGCAATGCGGGAGATTAAAATAAGTCAAAGTGCTTGAAGGGATCCCTGGTGATTTAATAAGAATTTTAATGTTTTTTAAAATTTTCTGTGGTGCAGGTGAGCTGCAGAGGGGAAACCAAAGGGCAGTATTTCGATTGGACCAATATTTTTTTACCAAACTATCAATAAAACAGTTTTGTACATGATTGTGTAGGGTAGCCTGAAATGATCTGTTGCTTTCAAAACTACAGACACGTTTTGGTTAAATTCAGGAAAACTCGGTGGTATCGGCATATCGGATCTTAATAGAAAATACCGCGTAACCATCCTAGGTGAGTGATGGAGAGATTTCTTATGGTATTTCTGTTACTGTTTTTTGATTCAACTCCAAATAGTCAACGTCCAAACTGTAGGTGTGCAACTTTCTATTTAAACTACAATTTTATCTACCACCTCAGAAATATAATGTATGCTGTATGTGTTTTTATTTTTATTTTCTTAAAGGCCTTGCTGTCAAATCATCATTGTTGGTTACTCCCAGATGGGAAAGGACAAAGCAACATGCATTTCGGCGAAGCTAGACTACTGTGACATACTTAGAAGACTATGGACTGTTACAATCTCTCATTGGTCACATACTGTAATTAAAAATTGCAGTCAGTTTACCTGGAAGTAAGATATTACTTAATATAGGACAATTATATAAGAATTGTAACAACTTATTTCTATCCTTATTTTAAAGTAGAAACATTTTCCAGAGAGAACTAAAAATGGGTTATAAGCATCACCAAAGCCTTATTTATTTTTTAATGGTTTTAAATTGTAAAATTGCATTCTGTTTTTAAGCAGATTATCAGAGTTGATCGGGAACTTGTTAAACAAGTGCTTTGATCATGCAATTCCAATCTTTAAAAATGTGGTGACAATCCTTCCTAAAGGAAGTAGAAAGGACAAACATGCTCGTCCAGACAGACATCTCTGACACCTGACATTTCACCTGCCAGGATGAGCACGGCAGCAGACTTCCTGTTAAGGGCAGTTCTGAACAGCGCCACCTGGAGGCCGTATCCTCGGGCAAAGATAATTCTGTTTGCTTCCTGAGACACAATGCACTGTCCCCTCCGGTTCTCCATAAATGGAGACCCAAGGTGTCTGGACGTGGATGTGTTAGCGCACTGCTGGCCATTAGGCCAGCTGCATACGTTTCCACTGATAGCATTACTCCCACTGTCTAGAGAAGACCTGGCAGGAGTGGATAGCACCAGTATTAACCCAGGAGAATGCCACAGTTACAGAGACCCTCTCTCACAGGTGATAGGCACCCTGTGGCTCCCCAACCCGCCTATCCTGCAGTTGTCTCCATTTGCCATGTGAAAGTGGATTCCACTCTTGGAACTGGCTTGCCAGTTTCTGGAGGAGTTTTATGGTTGAGCCCACAGAGAAAGAACATTGTTCCCCTATGGAGACAGAATATTGTGCCACAGGTCTTAACAAAACTTTCCTTTGAACCTTTGTGTACAGCAGAGCTGAAACTTTTTTCTCTAAAGACAACATTTTTATTGGCAATACACCATTAAGCTCGCAAGTTTTTGCTGGTAGTGTCTGTGTCCAGAGCTTGTTTACTCTTTACACATGACATTTCAAAGGTACCATGCATCCTAACCTGGTCTCTCTACCTAAAAGTGTTTCATGGTTCTATGTCAACCACTCAGTGGAACAATGATTGAAGCACTCTCAAGTATTTGGCATACTGCACGGGATTCTAAGGAATTAACAATGTTCTTCTGCTCTGTCCCTTTACTCCTGTAAAACAGTAACCAAAACTCTTTATTCTAACAGTCTCGGTTTATTAATCACATTTAAAAACATTGCACAACGGAAATACATCCAATTTTTTAGGTTTACACTCCACCTCCTGTTCAGTTGTGATCAATGTTTCTATTCAATTAGTCACGGTAGTTGATTAA
>JAOVYW010000079.1:24588-35277 GCA_025775045.1 Hiodon tergisus | reverse complement strand
ATTTTTTAGGTTTACACTCCACCTCCTGTTCAGTTGTGATCAATGTTTCTATTCAATTAGTCACGGTAGTTGATTAAGTTTTATTGAAAAAAATCCATAAAGCCTTTGGGATCTAGTAGTAACGCTACATTACAATTAGTGGTGTAGCCATGATTGCAGGAAGTATAACACAATGGAACAAAATTATTTTCTTATCAATTGTAGTTTTATTTTATGCCGAATTAATTTCACTATTGTATAGAAGTCGTAGTTTGTTTGCGCTGTCCATGGTACTGACTGTGGACATCTTCTTTAATGGTTGTGTGATACGCTTTTAATAAATTATTCGTGGGAATGATCTACAATTTGTGAAACTGCTACAGATTTTAAAACCGATATATCCACTTCTATCACCAAATCATTCTTCCTCGACTTCAGAAGAACTAAACACTCTACTGCGTATCATTAATGCAACGTTCTTGGTTTGTTTATGATAGATTTGCCAATTCTGAAACGGATATAAAATCGGTAGTTATGTTTATTTTGATAAGGCAAGTAGTCATTCGCAAGTAGTCATGCAACCATTTTATAGGTTCATTCGAATTTAAGCTGACGTACGTTTGCCATAATCATTTTGTGAATATAAACTGTTGCGTAACCTACGCTGCCGACGCTTTACTAGTTGTTATCGTATCCATCCGCTGCAGTCGCAGTAGCCAAAATAGACGGACACCCACAGAATACCAAACGATTATCTCGACCTTGGTTGCTTTGAAGGTTTCCCATCATACTCTTAATAATGAAATTTATTTACAAAGAGGAACACCCGTTTGAGAAGAGACGGTCGGAGGGAGAGAAAATAAGGAAGAAATACCCAGATAGGGTGCCAGTAAGTAGCCAACTAGTCGGTCTGCTTTATTTACTAATGCAAAATATAGTTAACATCAGAATCTTTCAGACAAGCTAGTTTATCATAACGTTAGATGGTTTATCAGTAGAATTGCTGTAAAGTGGTTGGATCAATAAATATATGCAATTCGGTTAGATGGAGCGCTAGCTAGTTCCTTTGTGGAAATTAGATTTTTTTTTTAAAACCCACTAGTGACCTTATTTTATGCCTAGAAAACTACTTAAGGTATTATCGCAGTGATGCGGAATTGACGCCGAGATTTTATACTCAATGAATAACGGTCACAAACCGTTGTTGGTTTTATTAGCTATTTATAGAATGTACGACTGGGCCTCACATTACGGTAAATGGCTAAGTTAGCCTGCACATCGCTTGCAATCAGTGTATGTTTATTTGTTGTTCGGCCATTCGTGTTTAGTTCTGTAGTTTCTTATTAATTGACCAAATGTACTCACAAAATAACGACTGAGCCAGCAAAGCTAGGTGATTGGGCTCATATGGTCGTTTTGTTTACGTCACGCTGATGTGTTTACATACGGCTCAGCGCAGCGGGCCAAAATGTTTTTGTCACCAAGTGGTTAATAGTATAACGCATTTTAAATCAATTTAGTTAGCCTTTTTGGTATGATTTAATGTTTATATAATCTGGAAGTGAAAGCTGGCCGTATGGAATTTTATTTTTCTTAGATGGCTAGATACGTTTGGGCAATTTGCCTCAACTGCGCAGATGTAATACTCTAGTCAACCCATATTTCCCCATTGAGTTCGGGTAGTAGTGTTAGATGTTTTGGATTTTACATAAACTAAACTATATGTGCTCAGGAAAAGTACATGGTGAACGGTAGCAAATTAGTAACCTTGTTCTTTCAACCTGACTGCAAGCTTGTTTTGTTTGATTTGAGGTGATCGTGGAGAAAGCCCCTAAAGCCAGGATAGGAGATCTGGACAAGAAGAAGTATCTGGTACCTTCTGACCTCACAGGTGACCACCAATGCACCCCCTGCTGGCACCTCCTGCTGTTGCTACACCAGCGTTGCAAATTCGTCCTTATACCATCAGTTTTGAAACAATGCATTTCCTGTAATGTACTCTTGGTTAGTTTCTAATGCTGTAAGATGTTCCATATATAGAATTATCCTGACGTATTGGCACATAATGGATACAAGTAATTATTGGTTACCCTTTTTAACTTAAATTAAGTATGTGACCTATTTTTCCCCCCTATAAAGTGGGTCAGTTCTACTTCCTGATTCGAAAACGAATTCATCTCCGGGCTGAAGATGCACTCTTCTTCTTCGTCAACAATGTCATTCCTCCCACATCGGCTACCATGGGGCTGCTATATCAGGTGTTTATACTTTTATTTATTTATACGTCAAGTCTTTCTGTGGGCACATTTGTTGGGCTACTATGCTGGGCAGAATATATTTACATTCCTAAATTCATCTCTCCTTTTTACAGGAGCACCATGAGGAAGATTTTTTCCTCTATATCGCCTACAGTGACGAAAGTGTCTATGGAAGGAGCCTGAGAGAAAAGTAACCCCACCCCATCTGCCCAACTTCCTCTACTCTCAAATCCTCAAATAAAAATCCGATTCAGCTGCGTATAGTTTAACTGAGTCAGTTCATCAGAGAAAGTTTTACTTCTCAACATCTCTGTATCTCATGTTGCTCAATTTCTGTTTTTCTCATGCCTCTTTTCCCTGATATAATCCTACTGCCTATTTCCTCTACAGGTCACCTAAAAATCATCCTTATAATGGCCTGACAAATCCAAAGTGAGATTCTACTGTTCAGTTCTAGGATTAGAGACATTCCCTTGCAGTCAAATACCGAGATTAACAGTATGGCTAATTTTTTTGTTCAAATATTATATTGCCATATAATGAAATGACAAAGAATTTAGAATAACTCGGTTCAATGAATGCGTATATAACTACTCATAAGTTATGTAAAGTTTTACATCAGTCTGTATATGACTGAAACATAAATAAACTTGCACAATGAACGACTCTTGTGTCTGTTCATGGTCAAAGATTATCAGTATGGTGAATGTTAAACTGTTGTTACAGCCTTTGCACATTTAACTTTTTTTTCCATTTTATTTCTAATTTTAAATCTATATGCAGCATTGTTGCTGTAGTGCTCTGCTTATAAAAATTGCCAAAAAAAAATGGTAATGTTTTCTTTGTGTGACTTTCTTAATTTTGAATTTACAGATTAAATATTACCCAGAATTTCTTTAATAAGAAACCTTTAAAAGACCTCCCTTATTTCATATTCTTAATATATAGTTCCTGATAGTCTTTCAGATAGCTGTAATTTGACAAAGTTATACTTTGTAGGGAATATAATATTTTTACCTCAGTAAATATAGCAACCACTGACCTCATTGCCAAACTACAAGTTTATCAATGTAACACAAGTTCGTCAATGTGCAGTTTATACATATTAATTTAAATTATACATATTTTTAAAATATACATTTTCAATTCAGCACCCTAGTACTTTGTGCATGACTTGCCAATTTAGTGGTCATTTAAAACATGTAAATTCATTTAGATTCATTTTGAACTTAAAATGGAAAATATGTGAATCGCATGCAATTGTTAAATCACGGTGTAGTTCACGGTCTTTCTTAATGTCTTCAGGTTAAATTAAGCAAAAAAAAAAAATCAAAACTGCTTGTTAAACAAATGGAGTATAAAAATTAGAGGCCTACTATCCTATTTTTTCCATTCAACTTCTTGCATTCATGCAGTTAGCAGTAATACAAATGAGTGTGTCTTAAACTAATACAATGTAATGAGGTCATAACAGACCGACTAGTTTTTTTTAAACTTAGCTTTTCATGTGGTCAGTACATTGCCATGTCATCCGAACTTAGTGTGAGAGAATACTGACAAAACGCTTTACAATACGGCCCAAATTCCTTTTAGTAACATAGCTGATCAAATAATAACCACCCTACCAATACGAGGTGCTCAATCAAAAGGTTATACAAAAGGCTTAAAAGATTGAATGATTTCTAAGTTCAAAACTGAGACTTGTACTTTCTAATTTCTCCAGTTGAAACCTTCCAGTCACAAGTTCTTACCACTAAACCAACTGCTAATACTGCCTCAGAAAAAAATGTCATTCAATATGATGTGCAATATTTTGCACAAAACTACCAGGTTCCATGAACAGGAAAAGGCTGTGTTGTGGACGGCTTGCATTTGCAAGAACGTGAGATACCAGTTATTGAAAATACGAAGAAACATCATTGTGACTACTGTCAATAATTTTCCAAAATAATCTATAATGTTTTAAAGCGCCGTGTATCATTAATAAATCAACAATGACGAAATATAAATGAAAAATATTTTCGTATTTTCGCATCACTGGTAGGAATCTTTCGTCGTTTTCTGGAAGACTATTTCGGAAAGTAGACAGGAAACGTTATCTGACTCTGACGTGTTTTTTACGCTCCCTCACCGGAAACGCGCCGGTTCCTTCTATACGCTACCAAAACAAACTTAGCTAGCGATTTAATTAATACATTTCTGTCGTTTTCTATTACTGAAAATTGACTAACAATAAAACAGCAAAAATTGTTACAAAGATCGCTAAAATCAAACACGAAGAAAAACGCACTCTAAGAGGATTCCACCAATTGTGTTGGAAGTCTGGTAGGCGAGAGTATGTTCACTTCGAAAGATAACGAGCTATGGTGTATGAAATCGTTCGAGCTGAGTTTTTAAAACAAGTGGTTATTTAAAATATGTTATTTATATTGCTATCATAAAATATGACACGTTTTTATGACACGTTTATTTGGTTAAGGAGAGATAACTTTAGGCTGTGAATGTTTCCCACGGCCTGCTAACGTTTAACTGTCGTGACTATCAGTCGTCTGTTGTGAACACCAAAGTAATTCCTCTTTATTTTTGAATGGCGTAGTTAAATTAAACCACAACGCTATTTATAAAATAAGGACCCGCATGTAAAGACATGCTGAATGTGTAATAGTTTTTATTTATTTGTTTTTTTTTGGCGCCAGTTGTTTTCAGGTTCAAATAACGGGTTAGACTGCAATACTTTAGCGAAGTACCTATCCAGAATCCTATATCTAAATGGTTAATATATAGAATTTTAAGAACTGTCTGGATCCAGTCGTATGCAAAGACGCTCAGTGTGTCTCTGTACTCTTCTCTTCGGTTTTGCACTTAACTTCCTGGCTGTTTGTTTGAGGTCCTGTCCCAGCTGGCTCATCCACTTCCTACCATCATGCCCGCTCTGTTGGAGAGACCCAAGCTGTCCAACGCCATGGCCCGAGCGCTACACAAGCATATTATGAGAGAGAGAGAGCGCAAAAGACAAGGTGAGTCTGCTACAGCTTTCACCGGCACCGCTCACCTGACACTGCTGTCCTCTAAATTCCGAGTGACTTCAACGGGGCCTCAAGATGCAATATCGGACATTTATACAAACTGAATTGAAAACTTTTAATTACAAAGACGCCCTTTCCTTCCTTGTAATAATTAATTGTGAGTATGGAACCCGTTTTGCATCACACTCATTTGACATTTGGCAGTTTAGCTGTCCCAGAACTGCATTATGAATGTTACATGGTTAAATGTTTGTGACAGGTGGTTTGTACTCCCTTAGAGCATTTTAGATAGAAATTAAGAATGGGGGAAAAAAAACAGTATTCTAGGTAAAGCACATGATTTCGTTCAGCACACAATTTTCTAATCATATGACTATTCACAATGCTTTCACAAGTTTAGGCGTAGATGCACATTGTATACAGACCAGCATTGCAAGTAGGAGTTGTTTTATTTTCACACCTGTAACGTCTTTCTTGCAATCTCCTTACAAAAAAAGTATACCTGGTTAGTCTTGAACCTTCTCATGTGTGCTCAGCGAGGGGAGTTTTAGACTGTTCCTCCAAATTCTTATTCCATTCACCGTTGCAGAGGAGGAGGAGGTGGATAAAATGATGGAGCAGAAAATGAAAGAAGAAGAAGAAAGGAAGAGGAAGAAAGAGATGGAGGAGAGGATGTCTCTTGAGGAGACTAAGGAGCAGGTGAAATAGAGGCTGCTAAATAAACCCCCCCTTCTCCTAGTGTGTTTCTGTTTCTCTAAAGCCATATCTGTTCATCTCTTTATGCCTTTTTTCCCTCCTTCCCCTGTAGTGATCTGTCACCCTAAAATCTGTCTTTCTCTCAGATCATGAAGATGGAGGAAAAGCTTCAGGGTTTGCAGGAGGAGAAACATCAGCTCTTCCTCCAGCTGAAGAAAGTGCTTCATGAGGAGGAGAAAAGACGGAGAAAAGAGCAGAGGTGAGAGCTGTCTCTTCCGTTTAGGGTGGTTCCGTTTTGTGTCGTACAGGAGATTGTTGGTACAAATCACAGGAAGGGCAGTGCTGTTATATTCCAGAAACGGGAAATTGAATTGCTTCATCAAATACCAATAAATTGGATACACATTCAATTTCTAAATGTTTTAGAACATATTGCTACTCCAGTACTGTGGTTGATCCTGTCCAGAACTTGTCCCACCCTCTTGTAAACGTTTCGGAGTACAACTAACTAACTAACTAAACAAACATGAAGAGAATTAAAGATTCAGTAACTGTCCTTTTACAAAAGGGCACATTTATCATTGATTTCAGACAAAAACAAGTCATTAAAAGATCAATAAAAACCTAAACAATTTATATTTGCCTAGCTAGTACCTTATAGACTAAAGCTGTAGGTGTTTCTTTTTTTTCTCTCGATAAACAAAAAAGTAAAATTACCACTTTGCACCGCACTGTAGTAATTAAGAATGCTCGATAAATAGCTAAGCCACTTATTACAAAATTTCTTTTTCTGACATAATAGCTTTTGTCAAATGTACCTAGCCATGCTCCAAATTTGTCATTGCTGTAAGTAGTGGGAATAGTCTTTGCATTAGTTCAGCTAACATTGCTTTTGTTTGGAAGCTAGTTTTAATATTAAAGATAGTTATAATAAAAACCATAGCATTAATATAGCATATTTAATTGAAATATATTCAACTTATATTCTTTAATATATCATATGACCCATTTAAATCTTTTCCCCATAGTGACATGACAACTCTGACCTCAGCCACCTATCAGCCAAGCATGACCATCCACTCAGGACAGCACCTGCTGAGCATGCAAGGTCAGTTGCAGGCACAGTCCTGCAGGTGCTTCCTCCTGCGGGCCAAGAAAGATAGCCAAATTTACCACTTATCAAAGCAGAAAAATAAACGCTTTTTAAAAAGGGAGGGATATCCAAAGGGATATGGTTTGTTTTTCCTGAAGTTACATTCCTTGTGCTGGGGATTTCTGAAGGTCATCAGAATGACAATATGTTAACTACCACCTATTCTTGATGGTCAACCACCATCCATAGTTTTTCCACCATTTTATTGACCCCCCCCCCCCCCCAACCTCCTAGGCAGTCCAGTCAATCATGGTCGACCCGGTGCTCTTTTGGGTGAGCGAAGTAAGCAGCTGTTCCAGTCTCCTGTCCTTCCAGTGAGTATGTAGAACAGAGATCCCCATGTGTTGTGTTGTGCAGTAGGTGTGGAATATTTCGCTTCATTACTCCCGTTTTGTGTAACGCTGGTGTGGATAGAAGTTTGGGCTGGATACAAATGATCCCAAACAAGGAATCTTCCTTTAAATTGAAATGCAATTATTTTTGTACCTGTTATGATCCTATTCTGCATTATGATGTTATTGTTAATTCCATGTTACATAGACAATGAATAGGTACTGGAAGTAATGTTAAAATTTCAATTATATTGAATAACAAGTTTGTTTATTTGTATGAATGCGTATTTTTACGTATTCCTTGACAGGGGCGTCACTTTCAGACCCAGCCGGGCTTCAGTACAGGAAGTTCTGAACATGGCCAGTACTCGGCTAGCCAATCAGCCCATGGGCCTTATGGGGTCAGCCAACCACAGCATGCCTCTCCCTACGCCCCCAGCCAACCCGTCCCTGTCAGCTATGCCAGCAGCTCTCAACTTAGAGGTACTGCGACTGAGTGACCGCATGGGTCTGATGTGACCGTGAGTACGTAAGTGTGTTGTGACACTGTATATAGTATTTCAGAAAGATGTGTGAGCATCTGTTCTGCAGGACAGATGTGGTTTTTGTTGGGCAGGATGTAGTCGTATGTGTCCTATCTCTGCCTCTGTAACAGAGTGCCTGTTTGCCTTGCACTCTTCCTCTCTCCTTTTTCAGGTGCTTCTGCGTTTCAGGCCATGCAGTATCTCCCTCATCAGCAGCAGGGCTACACCGTTCACAGCCACTTTACCTCTCAGCCAGGTGCGTCACCTCCCAGTCCTGTGTGGGTTCCTTATCTGTTCACCTCATAGTCAGGCCAGTCACTCTGTCTGAGTTTGGACGAAAGGGGTACAGTGTCTATCGTGTTAACTCATAGATATTAGAGCAGGGTCTATCTCTTGCCATCTTACTCTTCCTTTCTATTAATTTTTTTTCTCCCGACATGGAATTGACAATTTGGGCTAATGTATCTTGGCTCGTCGCTACTTCTCGGGCTACCACACATAGTGAGGGTGAACATGTATAGCTAATCACCTCCAATCCTAGTCGCCTTCAAGGGATGGTCCTTTTACACCTTTTGCCACTCTTGACACCACTAGCAGCCTGCAGTTACATACTGCATTACTACATTACTACATTACCCCCCCGTAAGGCCATTTGTTCTGGATTCAGGCCTGCGTAATAGAGCTCATAGGGCTCCGTTTGTGATCCGGGTAGCACTTTGACAGTGAACCATCTGTAAATCTAACATCTGTTTTTTTCAGTCTGCTGCTTTCCTCAAAGTCTCTCTCACCTTCCCAGGTTTTATCCCAAGTGCTGCTATCCCCCTTCAGAAACAATTGGAACACGCCAATCAACAGTCTGGCTTCACTGATTCGGTGAGTCTTGTTAAGGAACAGACAGGATGTTTTAGGCCTGTATTGTCTCTAAATCGAACATGAACACGTGTGTGTGTGTGTGTGTGTGTATAAATATATGAGGCACAATATCTCAAAAGTAATTTCATTGAAACTTGGTGAACTGGGGTAATATGTAGACCTCCTTTTTTCTACTTACACCAGTCTTGGAAACCATTTTTAGTCACTAACAAGCGGAAGGTAAATAAAATAAGTTAAAAACAATCACAGCTTAGCCTTTATTGTTCAACTATGTATTACACACACTATGCATTATGCATATTAAAAAAGAACACAACATTGTACAATTAGAGCATAAAGTCAATACAAACATTTTTTGGTACAAAAGGGGTAAAATCGTGAAACAAATGACACATTCCACAATGACATTGCATATGTATACACTAAACATTTATAAATACGAATACATACAACTCTCTCCTTTGTATTCATTCATTTCTTTAAAGTATTTTGTTCTGTATAACTCCATTTTAACAATGTGGATTAAGTTCACAGATTATCAAACTGATGACACCAGTCCAGCACATATCATTGTATATACCATTAATCACTTGATCACAATGCTATCAAATATTCAATACACTCATCTCCGGTTTTTAAATATTTATAACAAACGCATTCCTCGCATTAGCTTTTAGAAGTTATGAGACACCCCTCCTGACAATCAAACCTGTGACGTCAAATACAGCCACATTAAGGACAGTTACTTGTTGCAATTGAATCTGGTCCAGTGGTTAATGTGAGGTGTGGGTAGCTTTATGCGTCTGTCATTTGTCTGTGTTTCAGAGCACGCTGAGGCCTATGCATCCCCAGGCTCTTCATCCAAGTGCCACAGGCCTCATGGCCAACCCCATTGCTGTTCAGATTCCTCAGGCCAAAGTGAGCTCACAACTGCAAACCCTCATGTACTCGCACGCACTGTAGCTCTCTGGCCCCTCTTTACTGAGGTCATCTTCCTCGTATGTATGTAAACTTATCATTGTGAGCTATAGAGAACTCTCAGCCATCTAAATGGTAATAAAACTTACTTTGGATCTCAGGAGGTAGGGTATGAAAAGTTACAACCATCTAGATGAATTTGTTTAGTTTATAACTGTTGCATATTTTTGGTTGATAGCTACGAACTGTTTTCATCTTTTTATGATTTCCTTTATGTGCCTGTTACAGTCTGGCTTGCCATACGCTCACCCTCCTCGCCCAGCCTCACCTGGAGGGTTCTCTCACGGGACTCCCCCACAGCAGGCTCACTCGGTGAGTCTCATGTTACTGGGCTCCACCTCCTGTAGTGGGTTCTCTCATGACACCCCTCACCCTCCCCTGACATTCCCCCTCCCCCAACTGCAGACTCAAAGGGGCTCCCCACCCCCACAGCAGACTCACAGGGGTTCCACCACCTGTTTCTCAGCTTACAGCAGCCATCAGGCATAAACCTGTCCAAAGCAAAGACACCAATGGTGAAGTACCAGGAAATCAGCCTGGTTTTCTCAGAATATTCTGCTGTATGTCATGTATGTGGATTGTCATAAAAAGTTACATTTTCTGTGCTGTCACTTCTGTGAATGAATTATTTTCCCTTTCCCATCCAACAGGCAACTTTTCAGAGCTCTCCACAATCAGCCACTCGTCATGCCTATCTCTCCCACAGCCAATCAGGACAGAGGTTCTATCACCATAGCAAGTAACCTGGTTACAAGGGATGAGGCTAGTGGGAGAGGGCAGAAGCTTCACACAGACTTTCAAATTTATTCACTTTTGACTCGAAATATACCAAGAATTCAGTTCAACATACTTTTCAGTTAAAGATGTGTG
>JAOVYW010000077.1:565228-579038 GCA_025775045.1 Hiodon tergisus | reverse complement strand
TATATATATATATATATATGAGAGAGAGAGAGAGAGAGAGAGAGAGAGAGAGAGAGAGAGAGAGAGAGAGAGAGAGATATTAAATAGCGCTGATCTCCAATCTGGAAAATCCTGAATCATTAATATTAAAAACAAACCTTATCGCTTCGAAGCAAAGCTTCAGGGACCCGTGGAGATGAGTGTTGGTTTGTCTGAATGCAAAATGTTTCACAAATATATTTTTTCGGTGCAATTCACGGGGATAAGGGGCGTTAATCAATTCCGACCACAATAATAGTTACGGGTAATATGCACCATACTGCGAATGTGGTAACAGCAACAGTTACAAATGCAGCGTGTTGTTGGCCCAGAGGGTAATCATGAATGCAATCAATTCTGTATTGCGCTGTAGAAATGTCACGGTGTTTAATCTAACTTGCCCTTAGATGTTACGAATCGTTATGGATCCCATCGTTTAATCAGTCGTTATTATCATTATTATTATTGATGTTACAAGTATTGTAGTTTTGGGAGTTACAGAACTCATTAATATGTACTATGATAGTTTTGCAAGTAGGAGACAATGCAAGGGGACTATTTATGCTACTGTATGTACATATTTTATGTGTACTGTGTACCGTATGCTAATTCATCACAGTTGAAAAATAATAATAACATTAGTAACTATTAAAGATGCTAGGGACCTTCTGAGGAGGGAATAGCCAAAAAAAACTAGACGGGTAGAGAGTAATGTAACACCTTGGTAGTTAAAGAAACAAAGTAATGAAAACATATAGTCATTATGGGAGATAGTTAATAAACACAGCAATTCTAATACTGAAAACAATTTATGTGGTGATTAGAAATAAGAACTTACTTGACACTGATAACTTGATGGACAATCAGTCCAAAAAAAAAGATTCAATGAAGGACCTCAAAGTCCTAGTTTTACATTTGACTTTTCACTCTGGTTGTCTGAACCCTCGAATGGACCTATATATAATCCTGATATGCCTCATACAAAAAATGAAGGTCTATGGGGGTCATTGCCGGGAGCTGGTGGCTTATTACACTCCGTGACCTTGCCCTCGGTGTCTGACTTTGGGGGCAGGGGTGAAGATTGTGTGGAAGATGAAGCAAGGAAACCGGATGGCTTTATTTTTTATTTTTTTTACTGTTCCTTTATCTCCAGATAGGCACCTTCTAAGATCTGTCATCGTCAACTCTCTGCAACAACTCGGGATGGTGCGGACATGCTTAGTCGAGCAAGGGATTGGGAATCTTAAATAAGCATTAAATTATTATTAAAATAATTATGAGTTTAATTTTTTAAAGTATGCGTTCATTTTCTGTCAAACTATTAGAATTATTAGAATAGGAATGAGTTGTTCAGATAAGAAATACGGGCTGTATTTCTTTTTTGTTAATGTGTCTATGGTATATGCTTGTTTAAAGATACAATTTTTGTATTTTAGACTGTGCATAACCAATGGGGAAATTTTTGCAAGAAACCCCTCCTTTACATCATGCACTTTCTCTACACAAAAAATATATTTACCTCTAATTTTAGGTCTTACAGTAATTTCCACCGTGACCCAATGGTGTCTCGAGAGTCAAGAGTGCTGCACAAGTGCCAAACACCACTGATGCGATTACGGTCCCATTGTGCTGTCAAGTCATTCCCTCCAAACTAATGCATCGAGCGCTTATGACCTTCCCCACTGCTCTAAACTATTTCCGTGCTCGCACTCTGGCTCCCTGCGTCTCTTTGTCTCTCTCACAGCCGCTGAGCCAGTGTAGCAAACACTGCTGCACCAACAGAAGAGAGTCGGCTCCTTCTTCCTGGCACACGCATGGCGCCTGTTCATTGCGGACAGGTGGGAGAGTGTGTAAAGGAAACTCAAGAGGGTGTTTTAGCAAGAGACTGGTCAGTCAGAAGCCGGGTGGGTCTATTATTAAATTGAAAGCCTCCCCAATAATCCAATCCCTTTTCTCCTGATTTCTCATGGCTTTTGTGTTGTCTGGTGAAATGCAATTTATCTCACAATTTAAAATGGGGTTTTGGGATGATGTATTATAGAGGTTTGCTCTTAAAATATCCCGAATGGGGCTTTCTGAAAATATTGGATGTCTTTATCTTTCCTCCCACCTTTTGTAATCAAGGTGTGTAGCGTAAGGAGATAACCGAGAGAGAGTTCTTATTCACCAAGTTTGCCATTTTCACAGGAGTAAAGGTTCCGTGTGTTTAGTGTGTGTGTGTGTGTGTGTGTGTGTGTGTGTGAGAGAGAGAGTATATCTTATATACTTAGGAGATAACTAATATTTTGGAGAGAGGAACTTTGTTCCGAGTTTCATCATGCCTTGAGCAATCATTACCGGCTATGGTTTATCTTTCTCTCAGTAAGGAAGCAGACATTGGGAAAGTGGGCTATTATAGCCCATGTTCTGTGACCTGTGCATCAACTCATCAACCCCTAACGTTATTTACCTTAGATCGCTGATACAAAATGTGTTTCAGGCTTAAGTGATAGCCACCTCAAACTATTACTGCGCTTTTACACATACAAATAGATCCTTCTAAATTGATGATCTGGGGTATTTCAATTCTGCCAATTGATTACTCATAGTAAGATTTTAAAAACTAAATTCCAAATCAGGATGGTCTGTCCTGAGCAGTCTCCAAAAGGCTTGGATGTTTTATGAATTTTTTTTCTTTTTCTGTTCAACATTTGCGCGTGTGTGCACGAGCAGAAGGACATCTGGCAAGGCTGCCTCTCGCATCTAGTGACGGCGAAGAAATTTCAGGACACATGACAGTATGAGAAGTGACGTCCGCTTCCCTTCACCGCCAGCTGACGCTGGTCGACTCTGACATACGCGTGCCGCCGGCGTTGCAGCATCCGCCGGCGGCTTCTGACACTGCTACCGCGGCGACACACACGCAGCAGAGGCCTTCAGTGACAGTGCCAGTCGGGAACCCTCAGCAAGCCTTGCTGGAATCAGAGGGCTTCCTTGAACTATTAGCCAGAGGCCTGACAATTCCCTGGCCATTAATTACTGCAGTCCTTTTTACCAATTAATTGCGTGAGGTTTCACCTTGAAACCTTACTTGGTACAATCTGGTAAAAAATAACCTTTACAGTAATGGATAAATACTTTCATCACATATTCGTTGGAATGTGTTGAATCTATACTGAGCATCAAAAGAACATATTATTTTCATTGATATGTTCCTTTGTTTTCCAAAAAGCGCATCCAGTCCTGGGTTGCTCGGGAACTGGAGCCTATCCCAGCAAGCATAGGGCACTAGGCAGGAATCAGCAGGGACAGGGACACGCAGAAACACAAAGAACCGCTCACCGCTCAACTCAAATCCTAACCCTAACCCGCAAGCCTTTGGACCGTGGGAGGAAACCAGAGAACCCAAAGGAAACCCGCGCCGACACAGGGAGAACTTACAATTTCCACTCAGTCAGTGACCCGACAAGGGATTCCAACCCAGGGGAGAAGCATGCAGATTGTGGCCATTGAATAATTATTCGTTTGTGAGGGGCTGCAAAAACGTTGACTGTGGCACGAGCACTACATTACCCACCATTCAAAGACATGATTTGCCAAATGGGGTGATGTGATCGCTCACGCGACATTCACAGGATTTGCACAGGATCAGTTCTTTTCTGTTTCTCTTACTTGAATGTGTTCCAATTTTCCACAACAACACCTCTGTGCAATGGGAGTTATGAAGCGGATAAAGTTGTGACAGAAATCCGGCAGGACGTGTATACCGTCAAGTTTCTTGTGTACCCATGGGGTTAAAGTTCTGCAGAGAACGACTCGCTTGCCTCACATGAACGTGTGTGGGCTAATTGGCATTTAGGCTTCCGAGAATAGGGAACTAACATATGTTTCTCTTTTCTCCAATTTCAATAAAAAATAAATAAAATGGGACAGGATCCTAGGAGGAAGCAATGGAAACACTATACAAATGTGTCAGATGCAATGCTTGTTTTCTTTCACAAGGGGCCAAACACTTTTATATTATATAAATACATACAGTATCTTGCCAAAAGAAAGCAATCTTTATTCTGACTGCAGGTTTACGATACACGTTACGAATTGGGAAAAGTAAAAAAAAAGGGGTATCAAATTATTATTGGGAAATTGACTTAATTGAAGTGCCTCTTGTGCAATTGCGCTGTTAAGGAAAGGTAACTTATAATGGCATCTGTTAATTTGTCAACAATGTGTGTGGTAGCTAGAGAAATGCCTGCTCTGATTAACACAATGTACCGAAACGGATGTATTGTCATCGACTTGCCCTCATTGATCTCCAGAGGACATGAACGATGTGACTTTGAAAGCAAAATGTTATCCCACCGTTATTATTCCTGTCGTTAGGATTCACTTTAATTATGTTCACTCGGATCAGGGCGGTGATTAGTGGACATTATTTCTGTGAAATGTCATATAGACGGACTTGTCCCAAATGACCTTTAGGGCAGTCAGAACAAAATGACTGTGGATTGTGTTAACAATACCACAGGGTGATGAAAATCAATATGTTCCAGACACACAGAGCATGGGACCTAGCACAGAGTCATGTAGGCTTCTTGGGAATGATATTAGCTGGTGCAAAATTACATGAAATGTGTAATGTTTCTCTGTCTTTATTGACACATCTCATAAACATAAATTCAATAAAGTAAAATTTGTATTAAAAAATTGTATCAGTTTTATCTGTCATTGGTAACAAAAATGTTTTGGGGTTCCTGTATGGGACTCAGCACTCTTTATGGTTTTCACAGTTTCGCCCTGTTAAAACTTAGTTTTGTCTTTTTTAATCTCAGGTTCTCAATTCACCTCAGTGCACTCGAACAATGTCTGGGTATTCGCACAGTAAAAGTAAAAAATCCGGGAGCACCAGAGATTGATGTTGACTGATGACGTGAGTACTGTTAGCTTCCTCAGGATGTCCAAGTATCTTGCGGTTTCCATGTGTATGGAATGTATTGTTATATGCATTTCATTATAAATTTTATGTACACATATTCTTACTCAAAAATACAATTCTAAAAAAAACACCTTTGTGGTTTAACGGAGTGAAATATCTACAAAAAACTACAAAGAAAAAACAAACTTGGCCTCTTGGGTTGGTAGACAATCGCTTTTGGTCAGCTAATTTAATGTCTTGCCATAGCATTTTCAATGGAATGAATTTGATAATCAACAGAAAAAATACCAGCAACTTTCATGAACCTGTCACTTCTCCCTGTATGGCGCTGAAAAGAAAATAACGTATATACTTTATACGTATAATATACGTTATACACACAGCAACAGTTTTATTTTACCATGCAGATGGTTAGGGTAATTTACTAAGTTGGAAACGCTACGTTATGTAATAATTTTGTACATTAACACAGATATTTGGTTTTGCCCTGATATCAGATGCCCAACCCCATAAATATTTTAATTTCAATGCAGTTACTCATTGGCATTTTGAAAATATAAAATCATACTTTACAAAAAATAACAAGCTGAACTCAATGCACACATAATACATTAAATAGAGAGAGAGGGAGAGAGACTAATCTCATCAGTCTTACATTCATGTACATGCAGAATGTGTATTTAGCCCCATTAAATAACGAAAGCTTAAGGGTTATTTTTCTTCTATAAGCTCGCTGAGTGTTTAAATGGATAACAAAGCTTTAATTATCTTTTTTTTCTTTACTTTTACAGTGGATTAGGCTGCATCTGTGGGAATTCTGCAGACTGTGCAGAAACATACACTTAATAAGTGAGGGAGGAGCAGTTCACCTGAGCCGAAAAGGGTGCCTTTCCCCAAAGCGCTCCAAGTGAGCGGTGCACACAAAGACGTGCCTCACATTCCAGTTGCCTCCTTTCAATTATTCATTTTTTTTCCCTCCTCAGAAGCATGTAACGTTGAATGCAAATTGAATTTTTTTTATTTTTTTTCGTCAATGGAGTTGATCTCCAAGCTCTGTGACTAATTGTGTTTTGCTGTACGGGCATTTCCTTTCTTAATTCTTCGATTGTCTAAGGTTTTTCAAGGGACGCGACAATACCCAAGCATGTCAGTCCCTCCGAAACAGAGGGACTCCAACTCTGCTCTCTGCTCTTTCTCTCCTTCAGGATTCCCTCTCTCTCCTCTCTTTCGCTCAGTCTCGGCAGGCCGGGAGAATTGTGTGTGGGATTATTATATTTATTTCTCCATCTTATTACCGCCCCTGGCTCTGCAGCCAAGAAGAGGAAACAGTTTCTGTGTGATTAGAGATGCTTGTTATTTACAATGGGATTGGAATAGCTGGAAGTGTAAGAAGCTTTGCTTACACTCTCCCTCTCGCCACAGTGTTCTGTGCATGACGGATGCACCCACATTTCCTTTCAATTGCCTGGGCCCATGCATAGCTACAAAAATAAAGGCTCTTCAACGGCATGTATTATGTCTTAAAAGTTGAGAGATATTCACCCCGAAGACAGCAATTGTCTACGAAGACGCACAACTGAAACGCGCCAAGCTGTTACCTCTGCCAATACTACATCTGTACACACTGTTTATGCACAGAGAGGTGTAACGGATTAAAGTCATGATATAAAATCTTGCAAGTAGTTACAGAATTAAAAATACGCACCTGCTGAAGTAAGGGTTAAAATATATTCATATAAGAGCCAGCCAGCCAAAATATAAAGCTAAGTTACGCTGCACCCGTGTGTGTGGGTGTGTGTTACAAAAATGTAAGATACAGTGAAAGTTGTGAGTATTCATTTCATTTTTATTTTATCAAATAGGCTTTTTAAGCCCTTAGGTAACTTAAAACATTGGCTGCTAATGTTGACGACAAATCACAAACTATTCTTTATTTCATTTAGCGAAGGATGCCACTGAGAATTTAATTTGAAATCAATGAGACAGTTTACGTTTATCACCAGAACTTGGCTCTGTTAATTTTTCATCTAATTCCCTCAAACTACTCAAAGTAATCTCAATTTACATTACATTGCCCTTGGGTCTGTAACAGAACCATTTCAGCTGGGAAATTCTTGAAATAAAACAGCTTTTATTGATCTAATAACATTTTGTTGTACAAAGATGTGTGTCACAGGCAACCCCCTTCAGAGAGCAAAAATAAAAACTGGTATATCTTCCTTTCAGAATCTTAGAGCATGCAGGAGGTATTGACTCTGGGCTCCCAACCGGTCGAGGCAGGGGAGAGGCTGGGTAAAAAAGAAGACAAAAAACTGACACCCACACATCTCTGGGAGAATAAGTTGGATACAACTTCTTCTTTTTTTAATAAAGATACCATTCTGGAACAGATTAAAGAGATGATTTTCACCAAGGCAGCACATCTACAATTGGTTCCTCGAAAACAGGCTCAGTTATGATTGGAATCCCTGGATTACAGAATAAAATGCATCAATCTTGCCAGTACCCTTCCCTGTGGGGGGGGGGGGGTCAGGCCATGCCAATCTGCACCTTATGAAGGAGATGCGTCTCACCAGCACTGATGTAATTAGACATCATACTGGTATATTTATATTCTAACATCTGCCCCGTTTCCAGGAGGTGCTGGAGGCTACACAGAAGAGTGGGAGAGTCAGTTGGAGAGTGGAAGAAACAAAAGACGTTTCCCACGGCAGTGAACATTGTTCTGAAATCTGGTCTAGCCAATGTAATTCTGTCTCTGTATGATTTTTATTATATAACTGATTTGTTGTGGTTCTCTTCTTTTTGTCTTTGGTTTTGATTTAGTTTCTTTCAATGTTCTCCTAATATAAAAAAATTAGATCCCCAAAAAGAAGTGTATGCTTAGGTTTTTGAAGTGATGTTTTTGATGCCATACCTGAATTTTTGACTGCCTTTCGTATATAAAAAACAATATTTCTGGAAAGTTATTCTGCATGATACCTTGTTTTTATTTCCACTTGGTCAAGACTTCCTTATTACACATTGGAGGTGTAGAGAAGTGACATTGACAATTAAGCTGATTCTAACTGGAGATATAATGTTGGAAATGTCTTAAATTTGTATGTTTTTTGTATCCCTCAAGAAGCAGTATTGCGCTTTAAAATTGTTAAAAATAATTTACTTTTTTTTTTAAATTTCTTATAATTTGATACTTAGAATAAAACTTAAATCTGCCCACACTTCCTTGTGGTCATCTTCATGTGCACTGTCATTTGCACAACCCACCATATGACCTTAGCCTCATGCATGTATGTCTTTTTGAGTAGAAATAACCTACTAAATTGTGATTTTAGGTTATATTTTGATATAAGCGTTGGGAGCTGAGGCTTTGTGTATGGAAAAATTAATGAAGCAGCTGCCAAATTAAAAATGGTAATCACAGAGTATGTCCACTTTATCTGCACAAACTGTTGGTGGATGCATAGCGGGCAGACGGGAAAAATTTAATCACACATTAAAAATGCATGCTGGGATTTCTGGGTGTTGTGTTCAATTTTGCATGCCTGCAGTTCATGTCATAACATATTCATAACAAACGAGGCTTGCATCACTGGAAAACTGCTCTGACTCCCTTTTGCACCATATCCTGCATAAAACCGAGGACAAGGAATGAAGAGGATACCAGAATCACTTGTCACGTCTCTGCGCCAACTGCCCTCATTTGACCCTCAGAACCCAGATGCTTCCCTCAGATTGCTTCATACTTAAAAACCTAACTCCCAGTAATGGGAACGTAACTCCCAGTAACGGGAACATAACCCCCAGTGAAAAATACAAGCAATGTGTTGATTTAGTTGATAAAACACAAAGAAGTCCTGTTTGCACAGATTAATTTAATTAGGGACACAAAATGACCTTAACCACTCACACAATTAGGCTCAATGGCCTCTTCTTCTCTATAATTCTATAGAGAATATTATTGCAGAATGCAGAATAGAACTACATGTCAATGTTTTTGTCAGGTAGTGAATATCATGTGAGGATGCAACAGTGAACAACAAGGAGCAGGCTAAGCTCAGGGATAAAGTGCTCCCTGAGCACAATCTATTCAAATACTGTATCAGGGAGTGGAAGGTGCATTACTGGGGAGATCGTTGAGAGGCGTAAGGAACACTTTGAGGAACTCCTCCACCCGGTGGACACGCCCTCTGCAGGAGACAGTGCTGGATAGCTCCGTTGAGATTTATCGCTGTAGCTGAGGTTGCTGCAGCGGTCAAGGGCCTCCGCGGCAGTAAAGCATCAGGGGTAGACGAGATCCGTCTGGAGATGTTGAAAGCATTGGACAGTGTCGTGGTGGCGTGGCTCACAGGCCTCTTCAATGTTGCATGGAAGGCGAGTGCAGTTCCTCTTGGCAAACTGGGGTGGTGGTCCCCATCTTTAAGAAAGGGGACCAGAGGATGTGTTCCAATTAAAGAGGGATCACACTCCTCAGCCTCCCTGGTAAAGCCTATGCCAGGGTGCTGGAGAGGAGACTTTGTCCGTTGGTTGAACCTCAGATTCAGGAGGAATAATGTGGATTCCGTCCGGGCCGTGGAACAATGGGCCTGCTCTTTGCACTTTCTCAGATGTTTGAGGGGGCATGCTAATCCAGTCTACATGTGTTTTGTGGACTTGGAGAAGGCATACGACCGTGTTCCCTGGAGTGTCTTGTGGGAGGTCTTGTGGGAGTATGGGGTGCCGGGGCCACTTATGCGTGCCATCTGGCCCTTTTATTCTCAGAATGAGAGCTGCATCCGTATTCTCACGTTAAGTCGAAAACTATCAAAGTGGGTGTTGGCAAGGGTGCGTCTTGCTCTACCCCTGTTTGTGATTTTCGTGGACAGGATATCAAGGCGAGGCCGAGGTAGGGAAAGTATCCAGTTTGGGGACTTGGAGGTGGCATCGCTGCTGTTTGCAGATGATGCTGTGCTGTTTGCCCCATCCTACTGTGGTCTCCGACATGCACTCGAGCGTTTTGTTGCCGAGTCTGAAGCGGTTGGGATGAGAATCAGCACCTCCAAGTCTGTGGAGTTCTCTCTCGGAAATTAGTGGATTGCTCTCTCCAGGTTAGGGGGGAGCAGCCGCCCTTAGTGGAGGAGTTTAAGCACCTCTGGGTTTTGTTCACGAGTGATGGAATGGGGTTATGTGAAATTGACAGGCGGATCGCTGCAGCGTCTGCAGTATTGCGGGTGCTGTATCGGTCCTTGGTGGTGAAGCGGGAGCTGAGTCCTTGGACAAGGCTCGCAGTTTACATGTCAATCTACCTCCCCATCCTCACTTATGGTCATGAACATTGGGTAGTGACCGAAAGGACGAGATCACAGGGTATAGCAGAGTGATAGGGTGAGGAGCTCAGATATTCGGGAAAGCCTCCGAGTAGAGCCACTACTTCTCCGGCTCAAGAGGAGCCAAGACCACAAGACCAACTCAGGACACGCTGGAGGGATTATATCTCCCAGCTGGCCAGGGAACACCAGGGAATTTCCCAGGAGGAGCTGAAATCTGTCACTGGGGAAAGGAAGGTTTAGTCCGCCCTGCTTAGTATGCTGCCATCGTGACCCTCACCTGGACAAGTGGTATAGAAAATGGATGGATGGGTGGATGGGTGGAAGGTGCATTTTGCTGCTCGGACAGTGCCTGGAGCAACCTTAGCTAGGGATGCCGTTGTGACCTAAATGATAACTTCAGACTATTTGGGTTTAAGATTTGAGATGGGAGAAAATGTGCAGCAGTCACCAATATCTCAAACACTTCACAAGGCTAGCCTGTCTAGAACGGGGACATGAAAGTCGAGGCAACAAAGAATTTTTTTGCAAAAATGTGGCAAAACTTTTTGTGGGCAGACAAGCAAAAATTTCTACTCAGCGTTAGATTTGGCGCAAATCCAACACAGCCCATTTCCCAGGCAACACCTCCCAGCTGTCAAGCATGGTGGCGGCAGCATTGTGCTACAGTGACTCTTCTCATCAGCAGGGACTGTGAGGCCTGTTAGGATTGAAGGGTATGTGGGTGGAGAAATGTGCAGGCAAATCATACAGGAAAACAGTCCATTCCGTTAAGTATTCATGCCGAGAAATAACCAAAAATAGGGTGAAAATTCACTTTTAAATGTAACATTGACACAATGTTCAAGGCAGACGCTTCACTGGAGTGGCTTAATAATAACAGTGAATTTTCTTGAATGACTCCGTCAAAGTCTTGACTTGAATGCAATTGAGAATCTAAGGCTAGACTTTAATTGCTGTCCAAAAGCAATCCCCTATGACCTCAGAGAGCTTGAGAAAATGTACCAAGGAGAATGGATGATAATTGCTCCAAGCTGGTGAGCATAGTTGAGAGTTGAAGTTCGTAATTGCTATAAAACGCTTGATACCTGAGCTTTAGCATTCTAGATTCAAATAATGTTAATATATTTTTGGATATTTTTTTTATTTTTTATGAATGTGTGTACATTTTTTCTAACGAATCAAAATGGTCCATCATAGTAACCATCTGAAAACCTTTACAATGCACCATTTCAGCATTAGATGCAAATCTAAAATGTAATTTTTTGTAAATTTTTGTAACATGTATGTCTGCAGAACAAGGCGGTGCTTTTTTTCAGCAGCCCTTAAATTTTTCACAGAACTCCCTGTAAAGTGCACTTTAACAAACAACGATCAGCTGATTGATCGACTAATGGCTGCAATCCAACATTTGAATTTCAGTTTTCAGGAGCGGAATGCCTGACATATAAAGAACAGGTAGTTGGTCTTAATTATTAAAATTGTGTGTCTGTTTGAACTCTCTCCTGACAGTGATGCTGCAAGGCTTTCTTGCTTCCCTGAATGCATAGCGCTACCCATGTGGCAAGAGCGTTGCAGCCAAAAATGGAGGCTGCATGCAGATGGGTTCTCCATGCATATTACATGTCAACCAATCCCGCTGGGTAGACTGGGAGCATGTGGACGTGTACATTTGACGTGCTTCGTTACTTCAGCGATGAGCAATGACCCCACACAAGACCCGATAAAGAAAGAACAGCTGATTTCTGGGCGCGGAAATGTGTGACAAAAGCCACCAGACAGAATACGTGTTAAACTTGTTAAAAAAGTTTTGACCTATCCGTGGCGGAACCCTGGTTCATCTGGCAATTATTTAAATTGATCAATTAGAAAGGGTCCTTCATCCCACGAAATAAAGTATTTTCTTTGGTATTTAAAGTACCTAGATAAAAATAAATAAATTAGCATTGATCTGTTTGTTTTTTTTGTGACAATGAGCTTAGTTATCTTGACTATAAACGCAGTTTATTTCTGCAAAAGAGTTGTAGGTGCATTGGGGTCAATCAGTCTCCTGTTGATTAATTTATTATTACACCAGTCTCATTTTAAATGAATTTGCCCATAAATTTGGAATTACGCTCAATAATTTAACTCACTTATACTACAAGTAAGCATTAGTGAAAGCGTAAGTTCTTTTAATAGAGGTAAGATGAGTTCAATCAATATTTAAATGAAATTGACCCAGGAAAAACACATCAGACACAGAGGTTGCAGTGAAACAAGGCAGGCTTCTGTCCCATTTATTAGACAGTAGTCACCTCCTCTTTCGTCAGCGGATGAATAGGCTACCAGGATGGGTAACATGAAGATATGGACTACATTTCTGGTGGTCCCCGGGGGTCCAAGATGACACCGATTACCCCAAGGAATTGAGAAACCCATTTTGTGGGAGGCGAGAAAGAGGGATTATGGGGTGGTTCCGTTGTAGCAATTTTGGCTAGCAGTTGTGCGGTTTGTACAGGTCTTTAGGGGTGGCCTAAATGTCGGCCCGTCTGCTCCGACCGAATGAGAAGACTATTTTTATTATAAGGCGATTCCCTATCTCCATTGAATTGCCTCATTTACTTCCCACTCTACACGGTACTGCAGCCCCTGGATGCTTCTCCTCCTGCCGCTCTCCAGGGTGCTGATCGCGTTACAGGGTTCTTCCACCGTGCTGCGATTTCCTGGTCGCCCAACCTGCCGCTGCATCGCCGCAAGTCTATATAATAAGCAGAGCGCTAACAAAGTGCGTAAGCTTTCGTTATAATGCTACAATAGAAACAAAACTAAAAGCAAAATGGAGGGCACAGCTTCTCAAATCAACTAAAAATGTATCAGTTCTCATTCTTCACAGAAGAACATCCAAATTCCCAAATTCAGTTCCTAAACTAAGTATTATTCAGTTTGTTTGTTTTTTTACTTTCCGACCGTCAGTTTTTACGACTCAGAATAATGAGAATGATTTTGACAAGGCAGCCATTGAAATGTCAGACCATTTTAGAATATCCAGAGGATGTGATCACCAAAGTGCTAAATAAAGCAAAGAATCATATATAAATGATATAAAAAAGAAAAAGAAATGTTCTAGAGGATGCTTTACTCCACATGTAGCTGTATATTCAAACATTTATCACTTATCGAAGATGATGTAATTTAATGAATCAGACTGTAATGTTTGTTAAAATGTCTTTTTTATTTATATATGGCACCTTAAACAAGGAGACTAAAACAAGGGATTACAAGAACCTTGTTACTTGCAATAATGTGACCTTTGTTAATGTTTTGGTTTGAACCATTAATGTCTTAGTGGCATTTATTAACTTTGGAAATTCCTACAATGTTACATGCTATACTTACAGACCTAAGTGGGCTACATATTTGATTGGTCCCTCTTAATCACATGCATAAACTCAAATTCACACAAAATAATGGTACAAAGTGTAGATAAAAACTGCACAAATTAAGGCACTTGACCTAATAACCAATGGGCGGGTTGTCTACAGGCCGATATTAGACAATAATTTTCATTGTGAACTGATCCTGGATCAGCTAT
>JAOVYW010000077.1:542767-565128 GCA_025775045.1 Hiodon tergisus | reverse complement strand
AATGACATGCATTGGTTTTGTTTTTCACTGATTGACATTGCTCTCTACCATGTGTGGTTAAAGACTTCCATGTTCCCCAGACAAAAATATGGCGAATGTTCAGGTGAAATCCAACCCCCACACTTGGAGGTGGGAAACCAGGATTCTGTCCAATCTACAGCTTCCCCCTCCCACTCCACACCATTACAGAAACTGCTAATGCGTCCCTAACCAGATTATCTTCTACTCCACAGCTCCTAATATGAGGCACCTGAGTGTTAGCGTCCCTCTTTTCCACATTAATCTACCAGACATGACACAATGCATCTAACAGAATTGCCGCCTTGCAGAACTGCTGATGTAAGCTAGCAGGCCCCCTTGTCACAATACAACTGACCTGAGGCAGGCTTGACAGAATCAGGACAACAAATGAATAGAGGGAGAGGATGCACAGGGCTGTTGCGGTCGCCTTTTCTTTCCTATTGTGTGAGACATCACTGCCCCAAGAAAAATAAATAAATAAAGAATGGGTTTTTATGACAGCCCTTAGAGTGGGGAGAGGGCAGCTGTGGCCATGGTCCACAGTGTGGTGCATTTATCTGAAGTGTAAATATGCTAATTGCCCATGAGGAGACACATTTTTTGACATTAACAGGTTTTTATTGTTCAAAGCTCCAGGACCTAATTAGCTCTAAGAAAAAGAAAAATGAAATGGGCATAAATAATATGTACATATACACATACACATACATATATGTAAATGTTTTTATATATGCATTCATATATCATAAATTATGAACAAAAAGTGTTTATTTCTTGCACTTTTACATCATCCTTCAAACAATCATGAACATGTAAACCCATGCGTGTGACTTGTGTTCAACGTGAGAAATGCATTGTTAAAGTTCTGGCGTGCAGGACCAATGAGATTAAAGCAGTGTGGAAACAGTTTGGGGAAGGCCCTTTTCTGTGCACAAAGCAAGGTCCATAAAGGCATGGTTGGATGAGTTTTGTGTGGAAGAACTTGACTGGCCCGCACAGAGCCCGACCTCAACCCTATCGAACACCTTCGGGATGAACTAGAACGGAAATTGCGAGCCAGGCCCTCTCGTCCAACACCAGTGTCTGACCTCACAAATGCTCCCCTGGAAGAATGGGCAAAAATTCCAACAGACACACTCCAAAATCTTGCAGAAAGCCTTCCCAGAAGAGTGGAAGAGTGGCTGTTATAGCTGCAAAGGGGGGGATCAATTCGATATTAATGCCTATGGATTTAGAATGGGACGCAAGGAGCTCGGGATTGCCTAGCTAGAGACCAGGAATGCCAGGTTTTGGAATAAACTGACTCATCCTACACGCAGTGAGGAAACCAGTGGGAGGACATAACAGGATTGTCGGCTTTTGTCATCGGTAATAACGCTTCTTATATATTCATAAAAATAGGGATGATGGAGATCAAAGAAAAGAAAAATCCTGTTTATTTTTATTGACAGTAGACAGGTTTATAGACAGAGTGCATACGTAGTAAAACAAAATGAGTAGGCGAGAAGGAGCAATGTTGATATAAATATTGATTACAAAATAAGACAGGAATTAGGGGTATATAAAGATTTGTCCAGACCTGAAAGGCCATTCAAACCAATCCCTTTTATTGATTCCTTTTAACCTACCATGGCTGTTGTCACCTTCGGCAGCAGAAGGCTAATAAATACTTATCAAATGAAACCTAATAGTTTAATTGGAAAGAAAATGACTACAATAGCTCTACTAATCGACAGTCATTATCTAGCTAAATCCAGGCGGCCATTGGATCAAAGCAAAATCTTCATTAAAATACCTTTTTAAAACATAATGTAAGCGTCAACGCGTTTTAACATTGCGTTATTTTGCAATGCAAGACACAAATCTGCGTATTAAAGTCATGTCAATGGGCCTAGTTTAGCTGGCTGAACATACATTCTCAATTCTGAATCACAACCACAGAGATAAAATCCTTACTGAATCAATCAACCACCACGACATGCATTGTTTTAAACTGCAGCCATCTCCTTCTTTCGCTTCCAACCTGGTCTCAGGAGGAAAACAGACGCAGTATGCTGGAAGACTCCCTCTCGGACATGCTTACTTACATTCGGCTGCCCTGCGGCTCTCCAAAGCCACTGGAGGAACGGCAGCATGGCGCTCATAAACAAATAATGTGTATATCTTTGCCAATTCCTTTATTTGCATCAAATCTGTGATTAACAGCTACGATCCAACTTCTGGGGTTCGAATGCTATTTTTAACAACGGCTTTAGTTGCCGTTATCATCCTCCCCGACTCTCATAGCAGCGTCCCAGTCAATGATCTGGCAACGTGCATCCTTTTCTGTCACCTGCTGGGATGTAGACCCGTGTATCCCTCCTCAGAGACTCCAGGAATAGAAACGAAAGAAAATGCTCTATATGTGCATTTAAATACATTCATTACTGAGCACTGTTCCTTGAGCCTACTCCTTGAGGGTAGGCAACACAATTACACAAATTGGGCTACAATAAGAGCTAACGAGTCAACAAATGGTGTTGCGTTCTCAGTTGGCTCAGCTAGCTAGAATACTGTCTGCTCGCAGTACCAGCTACCAACTCCCAACAAGGAAATATATATGAAAATATTACTCTAGCAAGCTGTGAAACTATTTTGTAGAGTTGCAATCTTCCCAACTCCAATAATGTATATCACTTCTCAACAAAAAAGTAAGATCAGTCCAGAGAACATAGAAATTAGAATGAACAAAGGGGAGGAGAGTGGGTATCCATCACTTTCTATTTTAGTGATAGAGGACTGATATGCCTCTGGAAAACACTGTGGTGTGACATTGCCCTGCTCGTCTGAAGCCTGACCATCAGGTTGGATATTGTGTCAAATGCAATCCCATACTGTTGGGCAATTCATGATGCTTAAGTGTTTTGTCTTTTGTTTCTTGATTAATTGCTCCCATCTTACCATGTCTAAATAAATTTTAACGAATCCTCTCCCTTTAAGGCCGAGGCTGGGGTGATTGGCAGTTCTTGAGCTCTGGGTGCGCCCGAGGCCGCTGCCCATCTGCATTAGGTAATTATATATCATCGTAGCTAATATGATAAGGTATGACCTTAAGTGGGAACAGTCTTCAGAGAAAAGCAAGTCTGGTGCAGAGATGGATGGCGATTGTCAAAATGCTCCCTGCACAGTTTTGTCTATACGTGATGGTTTTCATTCATTTATAGTTCCCTGTTTGTCATTAAGCCTTCTTATTTAACCTGGTTGCAGTATTTGGTGAGAGAGCAATGTAAGACTGGAAACATTTTGCAGTTCTTTAAGTTTTCTTTACATCTCCCATACATTTCCGCCCGCCATAATTCTCCAGCCCTTATAGAGATAGCACAAGCAGGAGGGAAAAAGTCTGAGATAATAAAGAACAGATAAGGCTTGTCTCCTGGCCTGAGGAATTCCTAGGCATGTGCGTTTGGGGGGGTCTTCATCAGTAAATATTCCCCATTTGTTTTTGGAGGTGAGGTTGGCCTAAACAGTAACTATCTTCTTTGTGGTTGTGCCATGGGGTCTGAATCGAGGCTGGGCTTGGACTTGGACATTGGTACCCAATGGTTGCCATCAGAAGCATTAACTGATTTGAATTATTCAGACGAATCAGTATTTTATTGTCACTGGCAGCCTGTGGTCCTGACAGATCGTGATCCGGTCTCAGTCGGGTAAAAAATAAAGAACAAATTAAGAATCAGACTGTATTAGGCAATATCCTCAGATTCCGTCAGGTTTAAGTGTAAATCAATGTTTGCCTGCAGAAAGCTGCCAGTATCAGCATTGATATGACTAGACTTTGATCAACTGGCTTTGTGTTTTTATTAGTGTGGGTTGAGCTGAGACTTACAGGCTCTAATAATGCCGTGCACCCCTGTCTATGGAACTCTCGTGCAGCTTCTACAGTGCTTGATTGGAGTCAGGCACTCAAGCAGTCTGAGCGACACCACTGCAATAAGCTGTAAATCCGTTCAATCGTGATTCAAACGCTGACGCATGATCGAAGGCCAAAGTTACCTTGAGAAGCGTTGCTCATTTAAAATGGTCCTCATCTCAATGGCTGCGGTATGTTTTCGTTTTCCACACAATGATGGACTATGGCTCCTCCACTAATGCCGTTCAGGCAGAGGACGTGTTCCTGTATGAAAAGGTACCGGTGTGTCAAAGACTTTAATAGAATTTTTGGATCTTTTAAACTACACTCAGCGCCCATGTTCAGAAAAACAAATAACAGATTACCACGGTCAACATTAAAAGGTCAGAAATATTACCCGGCATTTTAAAGGTAACAGCATATGCCATTTTAGCAGGCAAATCACAGCTGTATCGCACTGCAAATTACATCCCAGCATTAGACATTCAGGGACCTCTCCACTCTCCTCCCCGCGCCTAACTGTTTTATGTGTAATGTGTCTAATTGTAGCCTTGGCTGTAACATTAGCCGGTGCAGTGTGAGGAATGCCCAGATGCGGGGGAAATCAATCCGCCGTCTGAAATGCGCCCGTCATTAAGAGAAGAGATCGGATCTTCTGGTGTCAAGAGTGGCAGAGGATGAGTAATCAAAGGTCATAATGCCGTCCCATCGCCCCTGAATGCATTCCGCCGCGCGAGCGAGCGCTGCGATTATGTGAAGAGCACAGACTGCATAAAAATGTATTCACTGCAGTTGGATACCCAAGGCATGTAATTTGGTTATGAAACCTACGATTTCAATATAATTGCAGAGTCAAAGCAAAAAAAAAAGGGAAAAAAAGCCAACCACCGGCCTTATTGCACATGATAATGTGCCTATTTCAGGAAACTGTTTTCAATGTCACACATGCAAGGGATTCAGAGCAGAAACGAAGAGGAATAATTAAAAGTCACCATTCGACGGGTCTTGTTAGGTCACCTGGAGCTTTATAGACATCGTCTCAACTGACTTTTCACTGCTGTCGCGTCGACAGGCCTTCTCTCTCTCTTACTGATGTTTTCTGTGGGGTTCCCGGGCGTCTGCTGATTGAGAGTGTCGCCAAGAGGGATGGCCCGCTCCTCTATCTGGCGCTTAACCTCTCATGTTGGCTGTGTAGCTCGCCGGGTCAAAGAGCACAATAGGGCATTACAAATTTGGGAGAAAAATAAAAATAATTATCTATTCCAAATTATTATAATGATAACAATTTGTATCTGTGATGCATATAATCAAATCCTGATTTGCATTGGTCATGTTTCCTGTAATATTCCTGTAATATTCATGAGTCTGCATGAGCCAGTGGACAGCACATATACTGTGATGAAACAACAACAAAAAATATTTATTTTTGTGTAGTCTAGCAGTCATTTAAATTTAAAATGCACTTAATTTCAGGAGCTAAGCTTTTCAAATGAGTTATTGAATAATGAATCATTCAGTCACAGCCCGTATATATCCTACTGACAAACAGTAGCATATTATGGATATATAAATGCAAATTCCAAACTAATTTTAATGCAACCACATAACACTTTGACAGATGATGTGATCCTCAAGGTACTCTGCCTGTGGCGCCATTAGTCAGATAGGTGATTTCACACAGGTTATGAGGTGAATTAACCTTTTAACAAGTCTGATGAAAATTAAGAAAGATGAACTGGTATTCAAAAGAACCTCAGTCAATATTTCCTAGGCCAATTTTCCATGCTATTTGCCTGTGAGTTAAATAGCAGATCAACTGTTTTGATTAAAAATGTTCATCTGAATGATGTCAGGTTCATTCAATAAAATGTCTAAAATGTAGCACTTGTAAAATAGATGTTTCCTTTGATATTTGCCTCCAAATTCGTGTCCCTGCTTTTCCAAATGAAAAATCTATGCCATATTATGTGTCTGTTCCCACACTGGTGTAGTCTCACGGAGAGTGGAGTCACAGGTCAGCGTTTACCCCTTAACCTGACATTTTTAATTCTCTAATATTAATCTTGGCTGCTTCCCAGCCAGGCTATTCGCTACCAGAACTGCATTTAGAGCATTTTGGAATTTTAATCCTCATTTATAATATTTATGAATATTTATGTCTCCTAGAAATGGGCAACTCCGTCACTTGAGGTCACTTGACTCTACTTTAAACTGAAATCTCAAACAAAGACGAAATAACCGGCAAGAGTGTATCGAACGAGAATCCCGCCTGTCTCAGCGGCTGAGAGCTGATTTATCCTGCAATGTCTTGGTTGGTTTAAGGTACAAAAATTAATTCTGACCTTGCACTTAAGAGGCTGACTGTGTGACCACCGTTATTATTTTTTTCCATCCCATTTTCGGTGCAATAAAACATCCTTTATCAATTTAATTTTAGCGCAAATAGTGAACAGTGACAGAAAATTTACAATGCATATTAATTTAGAATCATGCCAACCATGAATTCAGCTATTAAGACTATTAGATTTTAATTAAACCATTTTGTCTTTTTTATGAGATACATTCATTTTCTCTGGTGTTACTTGCCAGTCCTGAGCAATGGGAGCAGAGTGATTGTTGTAGCTCAGGATAACGGTCTCCTTTTTTCTGCGTTGTTGTCACCATCATCCTGGTTTATTGTTATGATTTAAACAGGGACAAAAAAATTATTACACCTTTCACCTTAAATTCTAAAATGACTGAAAAATCTATTTCTGTGCAATTGCAATTTTGAGTGACAATGAAAACAGAAACACAGCAAGCACAATACAGACTGAACAAAATTAATATTTCTGCAAAATGTCCCCAAAAAAATGTAAACACAGAGGACAAAAAGGCAGTGAGCAAATACAAGACTCAAATTATTGTATCGATAATAATTTCTTGAAGGCGTTTTAGAAGCTCAAGGATGGTAATTTGTTTGATTTATAACAGTGTTTCTGAGTCACAAAAACATAATCAAATTAATGCACGCGGCACTTGAATATCACCTTGTGAGATTCGTAGTGCTGTCGAGGGCTGTCTGCGCGACTTAGTATTTCATAAGAAAGAGGTTTTGTCTCTGGAGGCAAAACTTTTGTTATGCTCGTCAGTTTTGAAAGGCTTGAGTTTTCTCACTTGGGGGTGGGGGATTAAAAGAAACCGAAATTAATTGATTTAAAAGGATGGAAAAGAGAAGGGCAGGGCGGTAATAAAAAGCCACTAATAAATACCATAATGCGGAATGCAGAATTCTCCAAAAATGCACGTAAGTACTTCTGGGGAAGCGTGACAAAATACATACTATACCAACTTTCCGTTAAGATCTATTGTTTAAAGGGGTGATATAATACGGAGAGTCTAATTATTGCATTGTTGTTAAAAAACGAGTTGATCAATACAACTGGCTATCGGCTGATGCACTCCTGGTTGACCTGCCAGATTAGTGAAATTTTTAGCTTAGATAATAAAAAAGGGCTAATTTTTAATTGAGCTAAATACCACAAATTGCATGATATCAAAGTTGCTTTGATATGCATTAAAAAATACTGGCACCAAGTCTCATTTAAGTCGATGGGTCTGCTTCGGATGGCAAAAGCTTGTGATAAATATGCATTGAAAGAGGGACCCTCGTGGTTTTTATTCTGTCCTTGGTTTAAGACACTAAAATAAATTCTGACCTTGCACTTTAGAGGCTGAAGGCGTGACCACTGTTTTTCATCCTGATTTCTGAGTAATAAAACCTCCTTTATCAATATAAAATCAGATCAAATCAGCTAGAGGACAGCAATAGCCTAAACCAACATTCTCTTGAGCCCCCTTTATCCTTTCCCTATTGTCTGAGAGGTTACACATTGCACGTAACATCGTTGCGTCATTATTTCACTAATACTGAATAATGTAATTATTAAAACATGCCTGTTCCTTAAAATCCTTATCAATTTTGCTAAATTCTGTAAAATCTTAGAAAAAAAAATCTTGGGGTGCATGGAAGAGCTTTAACGTTGAACACCTGGGTGTTTCTTTAATAATTAAAAGGGTTTCACAGCATCGATCACAGCGTCTACCGGCAAACTCTGCATTGTGTGTTCCTTCTTTCAAGTTTTGTTTTGAGTGAAGTGAGCCAAGCCAAGGACTTTAGTTATTGATTTTATTTTTATTTTAGCCCCCTCAGAAAATGCAGCAGAGTTCATTCACTTGGTCCCTCTCAAATTCCCAGGCGGATTTACAGTGTACAGTTTACAGAGTGTACCTGATGTCTGGACCTGCTTATTTGATTGATCGCTGTAGCCCACTAGCGATTCCGACCTACCAACGGCACTGGGTATGACGAATTATACCAGGAAATAAGATTTAAAGGTTTTACAGTCGCAGAGTCATCTGAAGACTTCATTAGTTACTTGGGTTTACACTTTTCATTTGAGGCATGTATAATGGAGTCTCTGGGCTTTAAAATAAATGATCAAACAGAACGAAGTTTCAATGTACAATTTGTAATGCAGTAATATCTGAGAACTGGTCAGGGGTCTGTATATTTTTGCAAGGCACTGTATATGCACTCTGGGAGTTGTCCAATGAGATTGTTTGCCTTTTCAGTCATGGACCCAGACACAAAGTTTAAAAAAAAAAAAAATTCCCACAGCTTTTAATTTTAAATGGAAAACCTGAATTTAACATAAATCAAACAAAACTCTTAACTTAAATCTTAAATTAAGTGAACTTAAAAGCTGGGGATTCTCTATTTCAGCAGAGCATAGGGATGTTGAGGGAAGAAAAAGACAAAAACATACCAACAACTTACAAATAACTTCCCTTCTCAGTGCTCTATAGTGCTAGGTTAGAGTTTCTGAGCCTGCTGCCACAGTAAATTATAGATGGCAGGACACGGGAAACAGATAAACTGGGAGAGGCAGACAGAGGGCATCGGTGTGGGTATAGTCCGTTCCCCCTGTCCACAACACAAGTGCAGACGGTATGCCCACAGTTCCAGGTATTGAGCTAGAAGTGCCATCAATGACAGATGCATAATCTAAATGATAGATGCACTGCAAAGCAGACAGGTTGAAGCCAAAAAAGTTACATTCTGTCTGGAAGGATTACAAGTTCTTCATCTTCTACTTCAACTTTTTGAGCATTAGTATATCCGTTTGAGTGCATGTTTTTTGGAGCACCTATTTAATATGACAACCTTGTTTTGAGAGAGCTTAGATCGAAGGTGCATTTCTGAATGCTAAACAGAACAACCCCGTTAGTTATCGACATTCTGAACCGGTATTCATGAAAAAACAATTGTTTTTATGTGTGAGAATTGTTTAAAAAGGGGAACGTGGCAGCGGTTTGCCTTGGTGCTTCACAGCACAGGGGTCCTGGGTTTAGTCCAGCTTCACCCACGATCCAAAAGATTACCAAATGCAAAATTTACCTCTGCAAGGTGAGACTCTGGCACCTGAATTTGATAAGCAGTTATTGCAGTGGTGTGCAGCCAGCCCCTTCTAACCCTTCGGAGAAGGGGCGGCTTCTCTCAAAAAATAAAAGGTAGTCATATGATATATACAAATATACATAATTGGTCATCTCCCAGAGAAGCTAACTGGCTACGTCTCCTCTACACCATCTGTGGCTTTTTGCAGGGCGTCCCAAGGAAACTGTATTGGCTTTGTAGACGGCAGGCGCCTTAGGGATCTGCACCTTCTCTGTAACACGGAGAAGGGGTTGTGTATGCTATTCATATTACCTGTCAGCTAACGGTCAGTTAACTGAACCTGCACATGAGTAACGTTAGCTGACTGATTGGATCGTATTCATGTCACATTTCCTAACATTGTGGTTTTCTCTTTTTATTTCTCCTATTTGTGACTTCTAAGTGGAAAATGGCAACCCCCTGATGAAAACCGGTGGACCCCCTGATGATGTAGGAGTAGATTTAATTGATAACCTGTTTTCAAGTTTTTCATTCGAAAATTTTGATTTTGTTCAGAGGGGAAAACTGCATAACATCCATGGATTATTATGGAGCATAAGGGATTCGATCTTTAAGTGACTTGGAGTTTTAGAGACTTGGAGAGTTTTTTATTTGTGTGTGTGTGTGTGCGTGCGTGCGTGTGTGTATGTGTGTGCGCGTGCATGTGTGTGAGTGTGTGTGTGCGTGCGCGTGCGTGCATGTGTGTGTATGTGTGCGTGTGTGTGTGCGTGCGTGCATGTGTGTGCATGTGTGTGTATGTGTGCGTGTGTGTGCGCGCACGAACAGATATTTTGCTGGCTCCTTACATTTCTTCTCATCCCTCCTTGCCCTCTGTCTTCTCTCTAGTCCTCCCACACTTCTCTCTCCTCCCTGTTCTTCAGAGGCACAGAGCAAACTGTCTCAGCAGCGATGAGGTCCCAGTGGGTCTGACAACTGAAGTAAGTAGAGCAGCGTGCACCTATCATTGTCATTGCGCACAACGAGAGGAATGTGCCACTCGAAAGGACCCTGTCCCCTTCATGCCGAGGGACCCTGGACAGACTTCAGAATGATCTCTGCTTTAATCAAGCACATGTTGGAGGCAATCTCCGTATTGGAGCCTTTTACATCTTTCATCTTTTTTTGTTAAGTTAGAGGGAGACTTTATTTCATACGTTAATTTATTTTATTTTTTCGCGAGTCTTGTTCTGGGACTGAGAGGGAAGCCCTGATGTTCAGTGGAATAGCAATGAGGCTCATCTTCTTGTGCCAACTCCACACAATGTTGACCCTTGAGGGGGCTTGGGAAAAGAAAAAGAAAAAAGATTGGCCAGTTTTAAGCAGCATATGCATTATTTGAATATCATCAAACACACATACCCGGGCACAAAGCTTCATGGGTCCAAACATGTGAGAAGAATGGGTTTTCTGAACTGCTATAGCTTTGTAAAATAATTCTCTAGGACATTAACACAAAACTGCAGCAATACCTACCTATAGCCCTGGAAAGCCCTGGATAGGGCAAGGATAATTCAAACCAAGAGCGCTAAAGTGAAAGTCCAAGGATCACAGTTTATCCATCCTATATGCAAACCACAAACAGCTAGCCCTCAGGTGGGTAATCATGGCACCTAGCCTCTGCAACCCAACCAGCAAACACAAACAGCCAGGCAGTTACCACAAACTCCGACCAGCAGGTGTACGGCAAGAGAAGGCTGCAAACCTATCCACCGAGAAGTCTCCTGATGGTTCCTAAACTCGTACTGAAAGCAGAGACTGGAGCAGCAACCAAGGAAGCAATGGTAGCTTGCAGGGCTGGAAGGCCAATTTCAGACAGGCCAGACAAGAGCAGTCAGCGAGCTGCAGGCACAGCAGGCAAACAGCTAGGGACAGCATGCACGTGAAATAGCTTTCTGTAATAACCTTCGAGGAAATGAACATGAAATCACAACGCTGCCCGCCCAGTGAAACCTTCTGGATTCAAGCTGATTGCCTGAAAGCTGCGATTACACACTCCTGTCACATTACTTATAAAGATGGAGGAAATTCATTTTTACACTTGATTTGTTCTGAATGTTGTGAGTGACACATTGAGGGATATACTGTGTTGGAGCATCTTACGGTCCCCACAGATTCACCATGTGGAAAAAAAAAACTCTTGGTATTCATTCAGGTGAAAGAAAAAAAATTGCTATAAAGTGCTGTATTCATTTACTTCAACAATGCTAGTGTACTACAGAATAGTAGATCTCTACCATTGTGTGTGCATTTCAGAAAAACCTATGTAGTAACTCAATATAAGACATGATGCAGAGTTACAGATTTCTTTTTAATTGAATATTTCAAAAAACTCTAGCAACATTATTTCATTTTAAACGAAAGTTGGAGTGGACAATAGAATGTAGTTTAAGAGATAAACCGACAGCCTAGGCCATTAAGGTCAAACCATTTAAAACATGTGGAACGTAAAAATGAATGCAAAACTCAATCATTCATTTCCCGATATCATTGAACTTTAGAATCGAGAAAAGGAAAAGCGTTGTAAAAGAAACTAACTGCTGTGAGATCACCAGTCTCAGGAGACAAAACTGAGGATTGCGGCGGCCATCTTTCTAAATCTTCCTATCTCGCTGCTCTGCTGCGTAGTACCACCCAGTCAAATGGCAGAGAGATCGATTTGAGAAGCGGCGGAGACCAGAGTTCTTTTAGACGACACGTGTCTTGTTACCGTCCTGGCTTTTAAACTTCCACCGCCGCTCACAACGCCGGGTGGCAAGGCGGGGTGAGATAAGAGCAGGATTTTGCGACTCCTCAATTCAACGCTGATGTATTTTTAGAAGCTAGGTATGCTCTTTCCAACAAAAATGTATGGGGTTTTGAAGTGAGGAAGTCTAAGAGAAGAGCAGTGTTCTGTTCTTTGTCATCTCTGCCGTGTTAAATCTTACTACAACAGCTCTGACTAAGAAAGGGGAAGGAGAGAGGCATCTGTTTGAGATTTAACGGAATCCCACCCGTTGACATCCCCCGTTTCATCTACGCGTTTACTCTGACTACCTGTAGCCGTAAAGCGAGGAACACTTAATTAACAACTAGATCATTTTCAATACTCTAAAACAATACTATACTAAGACTCAAACCAGTGTACTAGCGTTCTAAACACATGGTGAAGGTTAGATCAATGGTCGAAAATTTAATCAATATTAAACAAATTTTAATTTGAGACAAGACAGCCAAGACAAAGCAGAAATTTTTTTAATTATATATATATATGATTTGGAAAAATGTTTTGAGTTACATCACCACTTTACACTTTTCTACCGCTATAGTTGCTTTCTGTGGGGTACACAGCTGGTGATATTCCCCTATCAGCCAGCATTGGCCTGTTGCCCTTGGACATGGTTGCACTGATGGACCCGTGCTCAGGTGAAAGCAATCAATGGAACTCACACACCTCAGCACTCTTGAGAAGTGTGCAGGGGGGATCGAACTAAAAAAGCACTGGCGTTAACTAAGGAGAAGGAGAAGATCACTGCTGACTGTGAGACGGTGTGTGTGCATATTTGATAAGACTGGCACAATCGGTTTTAGTCTGAGTAAAACAATAAAGAGTCTATGCTTTGTAAATGCCGCCAGAAGCCATGATTTTTTTGTCTCCTTTCTTGTTCTGTTCCAGAATTTGCCTTTTTAAAATTATAATAGTGAGTGGTGATCATTGTGCATTTCTGTATTGAAACTGGTTATCCATCGACTGCGGGGGGTGGGGATTTGGGCCAAACTATCCAGGACTGCATTCAGAGGACTGTGAGCTTGAATTGATGCCGTTTGAATGGAAAAGATTATTACGAAGAAGGAAATGATTCATTCACAAAAGTAAATGTGCAGAGAAATGGGCCCTCGTGGCCAATTAACAATATTATCATCAGCAATCATTATTAAGCCAAAACATTTCATTGTTTCAAAACATGTATTGAGAAGCTGTCGTAAAAAAAGCCTCCTGTGTTACAGAATTTACTCTGTGCCTCTCCTTCTATACCTGCCTACATCTTTTACAGTTGTGGCAGAAATTAGCGTGCAACTGCATATTATTATTTTTCTGCCTTCATCACCATTTAGCAGCATTTTAGAGGTGGAAAACCGGAGGGAAGAGAAAGACAAGAGGATTAGATGAGACAACTGGGAGATTTTATTTGAGGAAAATGCCCGCTGTCTACCACAGCTCTTAGATTTAAAACCCCCCAAAAAAAAAAAATTCTGATGTTCAGAATTACTCAAGAGAAAGATGGCCTGCGGTGCAAGTTCCGTTACTCAATATGGGCCATTGTTTCATCGCCTAATGCCTGTTCTTCTCGAGAAGGAGAAAAACAGCAGGTGGTATTTTTGTAAACGGATACCTGAGCTTATTAAAACGCGTCTTAAATACTGCAGTGTGTTACTGCACGCTTCCCCCATTCTCACTAATGCAAGCCCACTCTAACAATCCGCATTGACATTTCAACAACTTCTTTTCTCCTCTTTTCTTCAGGACATCAAGAAAAAACAGGACAGCAAGTTGAAAATTAGCAATGATAAAGATCCACCAAACAGAAAATAATCCTGCTTGTCAAACTTAATGAGTTCATAATCACACAGCCTGTGACGTTGGATTCACGAAAATATCTACAGATGATACGGATAATAATGACTCGTGTGTACTTAGCCCATATAACCATTCATGAGGATATCCCCTTAATTCTACTGAATTAACTCATTCCATTAACCTGCTTTGTTTTCCATCCTCGTTGCAGCTGCACTCAGTATAACAGCCTGGTGGCGGTCTTCTCAAATGCAGATTTGATGCTTCTCAGATGTTGGTTTTGACTTGGTTGGCGTACCAGGTGTTCCATGTTGGGCTCGGGTTGATCCCGGTTTTTCTTCAGACTTGCTTGTATTCCCTCGTCTGACCAGGAGGCACTCTGCTCCCATTCTTCAACACTGTAAAGCCAGGTGGGTTTTCATGGCAACAACAGGAGAGATCGGTTATTATTAAGGCGCAATTAAGGTGCAATAGGCGTGGTATTCTGTTTTATTTGACCTAGTAGAGTGCTGGTTATATCTGCCTTCCTCCACACTGAAGGTTGATGCTAGAGTTGATGTTATAATGGTTACCACAGAAACCACTTGGCTTTCTCTTTAATTGCTAACGTTTCTTGAGCAAACAACATGTGCATGTGCATTTCATCAACTTCTCAACCACAACACCTGGTGTACAGTTAAGAGTGAAAGATCTCCCACAGAGAATCATAATGACATTAAATCTTTTAAGGCCCTCGTATTTTTTAATATGGTTTTCTCCCTATCTAGAAAGATCATTAAGAACTTTTGTATTTTTTTGTTTGTTGTTTATTTGTCTTATTTTCCTCTGGATCAGCTAAAAAAGCAAATTTCATTCTTTACCTGCAAAAAGCCTGAGAAAGTGACTAAAGAAAGAGGTGTATTTAGTTTTTATTCAGCCTTCAATAAGTGAATAGCTTTTCCAGATGACATATGACTCCCAGCAGCTTGGGTAGTGTGTGGGGAGTAGGGACAACAAATATTCAACAATATTCTATGGAAAATTCGAACTCCCTCCCCAGAATCTGCCCCATGATGAGAACACACTTAGCTAAAGTCTAAGCACAAGCTAAAAGGAATAGACATTGTTGGAAACCTTGTCTGTCACCTGTCTTCATGGTTCATAATAAAACAATTAAAAGAGCTGCTAATTTGTTTCAGAGCACTCCTTTCCTTCACAAAATGGGGAAGGGGAAGGGGTGACACTTTCAGGTGAAGCCCTGAAATTCAGTTAATCAAATTTTTATTTTATGTGGAGCATTTTACAAACGGGTTGTCTCAAGGTGCTATGCAGAGAAGGAGTCTCCCCTTCAAAAGCCAGAAGGTAGGAGCCATTACAGATGAAAGGGCACTGTCCACTCCGTGCCCTGCCACACACAAATGTGCACAGCACAATGGTGAGTTTTATTGTGTGACTGCATCAACCAGGTGACCCATGATAATACATCAACCTTGCATGCTACTCCAGTGAACTCTCACACCGGTTCAATACACAATGAAATAGGCAGTCGCTACCCAGTTATCCGTTAAAACTGTAACAGATTGCAGCGGGAAGGTTGTGGAGGGTTTATTAAAAGGGCTATGATATGGAACTCATATCAGTTCAATTCTTAGTCCTGTGTAGTTCAATTCTCTTCCAAGCACAACTAATCAGGTAATAATTACCAATGGGTCACCAGCCCTGCACCATGATGGAGCCAGAAACAACACCACTGAATTTCTCCACAGTTAGAAAAATCCAGTCAGACACTAAGATACATAAATATCAATTTTTTCGGTTCTTTTTTTTTTTTGGTATTATATTTATTTTAAAAAATGTCTTTCTTATTTACCGACTACTCCAAATTCTTAACTTAATCTAGCACCTCACTGCTGGTAAAGTAATTGGATATTGGGTGTCTATCCATTAAAGTCAAATAAAAATATATATTTTAGAAATAGAACACATTCTCATTTATTAATGTCCGTTCACAGACAGAGGCATTCGGCATACACAGCATTCAATCAAGACCCTCCGCTAAAAAAAAACATTTAAAGTCACAAACAGTACATTTGCTAATAAACGCTGAAAATATGTTATATATGGGATATGGATTAATTAGTAATGTGAAACACCCTATGTTGAAATTAAGTTGACTAGTTTAATAGCACAATTAGAACCTTTCCTACAAAATTGGTTTTTTTTCCCCATCAAAACAGGGACACAATTAAAACCAAAACCCGGCGTAGCATCTAATATACGACGTAAGTACATATATGTGTAATATACATTTAATCTTTTACTTACATCTCATAATCACGTCCCTTTATAACATTAGCATGCTACGGAATGGATAGAATTCCTTCTTTGAAAATAAAATGATTCTGTAATTCTAGGCAGAATTTTTCAGATAGTGGCAACACTTTCTCCTGTTGGGTTAACATGTTGACAGAAGGACATTGTTATCTGTGCACTGCATGAAGGGGGCATCTCCAACTTACACAGACCATAATGTCATCGTCAATTAAACATATGGGGCAGTGAATAGTACTCCATGCCCAGAAACTGATACAGGACACAGGCCCGATTAACAGACAGCATTGTAACTGATCATTAAACACCCACATTGTGAGCGTGTTCTGCTAACCTCTCATTAAAAAAAATACCTGCCACTCAAAAAAAATCTTTACCTCATAAAGAGTATAGTTTTAGAATGCCACTTCTCAAATACAATATAAAAGCACATACACAAATATTTGGCTCTGCCAAACAGCAGAGTCACGTAATGCTAAAAAATGCTAAATCTAAAAACTGTACATAGCAAAAAGAAACTTGATCCATTACGTTTTGCTATTGGCTAGAAGTCATTTGAAAAGATATGTTCAGTCATTTCAGAGACATACACTCGTAATACAACAACAAAAATAGTTTTGACATGCAATGAGTGTAATGAAGAACACCCTGCTGACACAGTGTTTATGAAATATTCACCATACAGCACTGACAATGCCCGGCCGGCGGGTGCAGTTGTTCAGTGGTGGCAGGCAGACAGGCATGGAGCCATTCCGGCACTACAACCAACTCAAACTCGGAAAGCAAGCGGGCGTGCTGACAGGAAACGTGTCACACAGGACAAGTCTCGAAAGACGTATCAGGCTGACACGCGCTCTCTAGTCATTTCTGCTCAATTAGCCTTAAAGCGTCAGGCCCGGGGAATTGAAAAGGATTTCGATTTTATTCCAAAGCTGAGTGATTGTTATTAATACTTGAGCTGTTTTAATGGTTATTATTAGTGGTATAATTACTAACAGTATTAGTAGCAGTATTATGTTTATTATAATGTGAAGATGATTCTGAGTTATTTCACCAACTAAAGAAGGCATCTGCATTGAACCCATTTATCTATCACTTCTGATCAACCTAAACTTGTCAACTGTAATATTAAAATACTTAAATTACCTCTGCTGGTCTTTCGTGAATATGTATTACAGATTATGCAAACTGTATCTCCCTGGCAGACCAACCATCATAATAATAATAAAATACAAAATAACTTTATAGAATTTCCCCCTAAAACGTAATGGTTTAGTGTGGAGTGGAGACTTCACCAAACTCTCATGTTTATTTTTGTGTAGCAGCCTGCTGCTAACCAGTCCTTAGGCCAAATTCCAGCTCAATACCAAACCAAAGTTCAGTGTTGAACCATTTATTTTATTAGTGCTTAAATATTAAATATATTTTTATATTTTTAATTATATAAATATTGAACTATTTACCTGTTCAGAGTAGCAGTGGTTCCAGAGGAACACCATCAGATAACCTTGAATCAAAGATGTTACACGGGGAAAATAATGTGCTAATGTGCTAATGTGCTTTTTCTTCTTCCACCTGGGAAACACTATCCCATTTATGAGATCATTAATTAATGTAACTCAAATCTAAATGTAGAGGCTTGCAGCATGTTTTAGAGCTATATAATATAATGAATAAACTAAATATGCAAGAGAAAGGTTACACAATACAAAAGCAACGACAATGGCACTTTTTTTCCCCAAATACAGTTGTTCATATATCAAAGGGAGGCACTACATTCTTAATCTAAATTCCAGCCCCCAGAAGCTTTCTATCAAGTTTTTTATATTTGAGTTGTAGGTGGTGGGTTTAGCTGGGCAGAACAAAACCAATCATGATTCTTCATTGAAGCAAATTAATCTGGCTTTTATTATCTACCCAGCAAAGTAAAAAAATAATAATTGGCATATCTGCTTTTGTTCATTGCTCGGTTCAGTGCTCAGGGATTGGCAACAAGATAGTAGGGTTTAAAACCGCAATAAACAAGCAAGTGAGCCACTGATTAGCATCTTAGCTTAGTGTGTCAGTGATCACGACTAATTTAATACCATAATGCCAGCAATAAGGAGATACTCCAAACGTTATTCCTCTATGACTGGATTTCCCTACTTCCATGCTGTACTGCTAGGATCCATTTAGAGACGTTGATCAATTATTAGCTACAAATGCATAGCTGTTTGGCGCCAGGATAAAGACTCTGGATTTGCTTAAATGAGGCAGCACTGGACGTTTCTTAAACTTTCAGCCTACTTTGGAGCACATTAATTAAAGACTAGAAAGTCTCCACCTACCCATTGTGCCAAATTAATGCCGAATTGTTTTAGAAACTGAACCGAAGATAACATTTATTTAATCGCAACAATTTAATCAAGCTAATCATCTTACCTCACATACGCAACTCTTTTCATTATTGCTTGCTATTTATTAGCTGTTCATTAGTTATATAACAATATAGTAGTATTGATAGCTTGCTACCAATAGAGCAACAACTGGCAATACACTGGCAGCTAAATTGAAAACTACCTGAAGTAGTTGAAAAATGAAATTTAATTATAAAAAGTAATTTTCATGTAGAAATGAAGTCAAGGTATAAGAGGATAAAGGGATTAAAACAATTATTGCATAATACCATGGTAAAATATGAAAGTTTGAAATATCTAATTAAAAAGAAGAGGCTTGCCATCCACCTATTGGCACTATACATTGTTACACGTTTTGTTTAACTCGATGTACAGTACTGTGCAAAAGTCTTAGGCACCCTAGCTTTTTTACACAAATGTAGTCTTTCAAGTTTATTTTTGGTCAAAGTCTGTAGAAGTACTGTGTCAAGTGCTCGGAACAACCTCCCTGCCGATTGCCAAATAAAACTGCACAGCAGTGTACCTAAGAGAATTAATGCAGTTTTAAAGGCAATGGGTGGTCATGAAAAAATATTCCCTCCCATTTTTATTTTGGTGTCTGTTTAGGTGTCTATTTATTTATTTATTTATTTTAATTATGTTTGTTTATTGTCCTTTATCGCATTTATTTTATATTTTTTATACTTTCCATTTCATTATTGTTGAAAGCATCTTCACTTTTTTTTCATGTGCATAAGACTTTTGCACAGTACTGTATCTAAAACCAAGGTATCATTGTTCCAGGAATACAAGAAAATTGGCCAAATAAGACCAGTGGCTACCATTGTTTAAAATTATGTTTTAGCAACTAATTTAGAATGTAAAATACAATGGCAACTGCTCTGAATGTTCCAAAACCATGTAAAGACTGAGAAAGAATGTTTCCCAGAAATACCATCTCTGAGACCGAATAATGCATAACAAATTGCCTGTAGGTTTGAATGAGAGAAAGGACGCCATTGCTTCGTTATGGTCTCATTACAACATTTAGCGTGCACAACGACCTGAATTGCTCCAGTACCAGCGAGCATGTTACGGGAAACATGAGCAATGCACGTCACCTTGGATAAGAGGCAGATGTAATGAAGTGACAGAGTGTTGTTGCTGGTGCTCTGATTCTGCTCCTGCCGAACAGGATTCGCAGCACTCAGCACCATCTGCCAGCAAAGCCCCCCCCTCACTATAGCCCAGCCGCAGTCACCAGCCCAGCTGAGGTCTGTGGTCATTACATAACATGTGGGGAGAGAAGTCTTGCCTCTCCCCACACGGTTCTGGGGTGTCCTTGTCCCACTCCGTTTCCGCATGCCTCCCTGTGGGTTTAATTAGGCCACCATTTCGGGAATGCTGTGAGCTATTCGTGGGTGGATAATACACTCTGTTGAAAAAGAGACAAGGAACGCCAGACTGGTGAATGGAAAAAGCAGAGGAAGGGAAAGCTAGGGAGAGGGCAAGGGGAAGTGAATGAGATGTTGGTTAGGATGGAGGAAAAGAAAAGGGGAAGGAAGATGACAACTGGGCTGCTGGTTGCAGTTGTGATTGTGCTGGGTAGAGTCACAATCTGAAAAAATAAAAATTCTGCATTGCAGAGCCAGGACAAGAAATGAATTATGAAATGAATCAATAAAGGAATGAATGAAAGGAAGGTAAGCACTCCCCCATCACTACAAACAATATAAAATAATGCAGTTCCACAACTCCATACCCCAGGGCTTCCAAGAGTGATTTAAACGTCTTCAGACGCATGAAACAATATTTTTCTTATTGGCAGGTTCCGGAAGGTTTCAGAACAAAGACAGGGGGATATGACTGACTGAAGGGCATAAAAAAAATCTAGAATGAAAATGAGGCCAGTGTGAGCTGTGGGTGGGGCGGGGTCAGTTCGTGGGTTTGGAAGAAAAGTGTTGACGCAGAGGTGGAATTAAAGTGGTAACTGTCATTGTCAAGATTTTTCTATTCATTTAAAATAAAACAAGTAACATTAAGTTGTAAGCTAGCAATGGCATGTGACATTTTGTTTAATCACAGTTTCAGTTATAGTTGCTGGCTAATGACATTTACAAGCTGGCAGTACAGAATAATATCCTGATATGAATACTTGGCATTACCTTGCACCTGGGTGATTCACTCTCTGACTCTGAGGCCAAATCTGTTTTGGTATGTGTGATACCCTGTGTACTACCACTCAGGATGACACTCAAGGTGAATGAGAGACGTTTTCCGTCAGGCCCGTTGGAGAGAAGTTCAGAGGCTACATTTTCTCATTTAAATGTGTGAGACACCAGTGCCATCTTCTGTTTTATTTTTTATTCCCCTTCTATTTTGCTGACCATTTTTCACTTCTTTATAGCACATAAAAGAGGAGGAAAAGAAAAAGAAAAATAATCTGAAAACGGTGACGCCCCAACAACTGAAGCTCCAGGGAACCGGCTGCCCTTTGTAAAGCGGTCGTTTTCTTCTTAAACAACGGCAATAAACAAAAAGCATATTTACCGCTCAGAGGCCAGACAATCCCTGGGAAGAGCACCAGGGTGGTGGGACTGGATGTATGAGTGCTCGGCTGTGGGTCAGAGTGTGTGTGCAAGTGCCCACATGCACGGATTTCTGCTTGTGCGCATGTGTGAGGCTAGAAGGTTTCAGCCGACAGTTTAGTTTACATCTCTGTTCCCAAACCATTAGGTTCTTTTGAAAAGTTTCACCCGCTTGCGTTGCTGATTTACAACAATAATGCCGTATGTTAAGTAACACTGAAGGAAACACTTTACATTACAGGTCTCTAAATACTGTATATACACAGCAGTCACTTCTTAAATGTATGTTTAATTACGTATAATTACAGCGATATTACACATAATTACACCATGCTTAGTGACTAACACGTATCGCAATTTTTGTGAGTGTACAGTTGTATCAGAATAGATTGCAACAATAGTCTTCCTCATTATGAACTGAACAGTGTAACGATGCGTGATAACATGATAATAATGCATTAGTACATATGTATTTAAGCAGCGACCATTGTGTAAATGCACAGTAGTTTGTTGATCTTAATCATAAGTGTCAACATAAGTGTTGAAACTTTAAAGTGTACTAGTAGTTGGTTTGTTGTGATATGCAACAAATGGCGCATTAAACTCCTGCAGGCTTGAAAAAATGCCATAGAACGTCAATCAACTAGAACATACCATGCGATAGTGGAGTATCCATGGGTGGGCTTGGGTGGGCACGGTCTGCTTACATAACTACCAGGCCAATTAAAATTTCTTGTCGCGGTGTGGTTACGTGCCCATCAAAATTCCATTCGGGCTCACCCTGGCTACCCCCTTGCCGTGTGAAGTGGTTGCAGCTGGATTTTTAAACAATGTCCGTTTTGCTGTATGAACAGCATGCAGTTAATACATCCTTAACCCAAAGACATTTGATATGCTAAACATTAGTGTTGCTTAAAATTAGTAGGAATAGGAACTTCTTAAATTTTTCCTGAATTCGTGAACACAATAATGTCTTCAGGCAGACTGTCTCACAGAGTCTGGCTGGGAAAGCATTAAGAGGTAGAGAGGGAGGAACGGTAGCATGAAGAGGTAGAGAGGGAGGAACGGTAGCATGAAGAGGTAGAGAGGGAGGAACGGTAGCATGAAGAGGTAGAGGGGGGAACGGTAGCATGAAGAGGTAGAG
>JAOVYW010000077.1:514317-536970 GCA_025775045.1 Hiodon tergisus | reverse complement strand
CCCCCCCCCCCCCCCCCCCATTGCCTGAGTGTTCTATTTTCTACAGTAATCCCTTGATGCTTGCCTCTCACGCCGTGGCCTCCTGCCCATCAAATGTGCAGTCAGTGATTTAGGTTTCATCCATCAAAGGTTGCTTTGTCAGTGGGTGGCCTGTCTTTAGCTATTTGTCCGTTTATCCTGTCCCTCCAGCAGGGCTTCGGAGGCCTTGCGGGTTCTGAGGCCTCTTTGATGGAATTGAACATACAGCGCTTCCTTTTAAGACGTGCCCTTCTCTCTTTCCCAAGACATCAAACTGCCAGAATGGGATTGTTTTAGCCAAATCACACGTGGATCTGTAACCCAATGGAACTACACTTGCATCCTGTAATCGCATATCTCAGTAGCAGCAAACAAGAATTTTCATATTCATCCAGAGCACTGATTATAATGTATTTGGTGCTGGGTTTAATCTTTTGGTTTAATTAAGAGGGTTTAATTAGGGCTTTAATGTCATTTGTTTATGTTTGCATATTAATGAGATGGCAGTCACTTCCACATGGATTCCATTAAAATTATATTGATTAATTATCTGGTTGAAGTAAGTAAAATTACATGCCCACCTATATTTAGGCCCTCACGTGTGAGCCAATGTGGGCATCTTGTTGTTCCAGTCTGTTTGTGCTGGAGGCGAGTCTAGCCTAAGAAAACTGTATTTAGTGTCTTTTAATATACGATACAGTTATTTAAATTCAGAATCAACATCAGTGTTTTTTATTTTTATATTTTTATATTTGAGTGAATTTAAACACGTTCATGATTTTAATATGTAATATATCTTTAAATTACGCCATGTACTTTCTGACCTAATTTGTCTGAATCCAGACTCATGAGCTGATTGGAGTAGATAAAAGGTTGCATAGCACTCTACTTTTTAATTATTTTTAATTTATACTCACTCTTCATAATGGATTTTGGTAAAAATGTTGTTTAGTCAATTTGTGGGATCCTAAAGCAACATGGGAGATCTAACAGATTTTTCAAAGAGGACGAATAGTTGTTGCTCGAATTTCAGGTTTGGTTGAAATTATTTGATGTGTCAAGAGGAACAGTGACGGCATATGCCCAGCAAAGGGACATCTACATCAGGAAAGAGGAACAGTGTTAGCTAATCACTAACGGGGATCGGTGGATGTTAAATATGATAGTTGAAAACTGAATGTTGCGAGCTTCACAAAGTTGATGTTTTTCAGGGCTACCATTCAGAAACCTCTTGTAACCAAAGCTAATGCACAGCAACCTATAACCTGGTGTAATGAGCCAAAAACCTGGAATTCTGAGCAGTGGAAGACAGGAATATGAATTAGTACATTCGTTTTCTCAAGATGTTCCTGTATTCCAAGGAAATAACACCTTCATACACAGTGCTAAGATTCAAGAGTGATTTTTTTGAACACGAGGATGAAGTGAAAAACCTTCCATGGCCTCCCAGATATAAACGTAATTGCACCTTTTTTGGAAGTTCTGGAACGTAAAGTGGGCTGTAGATTTCTTCCGCAATCTCTCAAAGAACTAGAGGCTTTCGCCCTTGAAGAATAATCCGAAATCCCAGTATGATTGTATTCCAAGATGGATTGATGCTGTTTGAAGGCAAAGGGCTGCTTTTAATATATATTCACATATATTCCTTAGTGTTTCTATTATTTGTCTACCCCCTCTATTTGCCTTCATAGTTTGATTAAAACCAGCCCCTCATTGGGGGCAAATATCAGGGGTTTTTTGGGGGTTTTTTAAAAACAACTTTCTTTAGTCGAACTGGATTGGGCTGTGAAAGTTGAGTCCTCAGGAAATACAATAGAATACATAGAACAGCTAATTTAGGATTTGCTTACCGTCAGCAGTGAGTGCCAACATTAGTGCTTAAAGGAACGGTCTGTAAAAAGCTTCAGTTTATCAATGAAACAATTAGAGGAAATGACTGAGCCACTTTGCAGTTCTCCAGACTGTATTAATGAAGAACTTCTATTGTGTTGTTGGTAATTAATTAGAGAGGAGAGGAAAACAAGCAAGGCAGAAATATCTGGCGCCCTTTTATTTTCGTTAATTAGTGCCGCTGTATTATAAATCCATTAAGCAATAATTAGAAACCATTCAATCCAGCTCAGACCATGAGGAACTTGTTGGTGCTGCTTTTACCGTGTGATCAGACGTACATTTCCCCCAGATCATTATAGACTTATACAAATGGCGGTGAAAATGAGAGAAACCCTGTGTCCAGTTGCGGATAGAGTGGTGTGAGACTGTTGATGTAGATATGGCTGTTTATTGTTTTTTGTTAGCCTTGGGCTAATATAGACATGGCCATTATATTTAAGACCAGTACCTTTGTATTCTATCCCTTACTTGCAATGCAGCAGAATTACAGAAAGTAAGGATTTCCTGCACACAAAAAATATGATCCAAAGAAAATGCAGGGGTCAGAGTGAAAGGAACTATGGTGAATATTTCTCTTGAAGGGCATTTTACCTTTATGTGTGTTGAAAATTAATATTTAATATAACATCTTTGAATAGTGCCCACCAGTAAAATTGATAAACAGCTAAACGCACTGTTTTTGATTTTATTTTTTGTGTGAAAAAATTTTAATTTTTTTTCAGGGGTTACTCTGGGGTCACTGAGCATCTGTTCAAATGTAATGGAGGGGAAAGCTGCATGACCCGATATGAAAAACAAAACAAAAAAACTTTGTGGGGAGTAATAGCCTTGTTAACAGTACAGCTCAAGAGCTCAGGTGTGATGTGGTCTGCAGTGTTGGTTACAACTTTTCCATGCTATAAAAGAGATTGACTATGAATTATTAAATAATATAATTCTAAAACTAAAGGCCGATTTGTGCCTAATGCTATCTAACAGATGCATTTTGTAGGAGAGAAAAATGCTAACTTTGCTTAAAAGTGCTGCGAGTTGCATATGAATTAAGATAGAATAAAAATTGAAAAATTGAGAAGCACACTGGGCACTAACCTAAGACATTCACATACATTGGTTCTGGATTATCAGCAATAATAAAAATAAATAAATAATAAACACACACACACATATATATATATATTATAAAACCATTATCTTTGGATATTCTGAAAGAAAAACATTTTGAAATTGAATTGACTTTATTGGTGGTTACTAAAGGTTGATTTTCTTCCTCTTCAGTGGGATGCCATCACAGAAATGGATGAGCACAACCGGCCCATCCACACCTTTCAGGTGTGCCACGTGATGGAGCCCAATCAGAACAACTGGCTACGGTCCAATTGGATCTCCCGTGAGGCGGCTCAGAGGATTTACGTTGAGCTGCGCTTCACCCTAAGGGACTGCAACAGCATACCCTGGGTCTCAGGCACCTGCAAGGAGACCTTCAACCTCTTTTATATGGAGTCAGATGAGTCCCACTCCGTCAAGTTCAAACCGGGTCAGTATACCAAGATCGACACCATCGCGGCCGATGAGAGCTTCACACAGATGGACCTAGGCGACCGTATCCTCAAGCTCAACACAGAGGTGAGGGAGGTGGGGCCCATCACCAAAAAGGGCTTCTACCTGGCCTTCCAGGACATAGGGGCCTGCATTGCTTTGGTGTCCGTGCGCGTGTATTATAAGAAGTGCCCCTTCACCTTCCGCAACCTGGCCACCTTCCCAGACACCATCCCTCGTGTGGACTCTTCCTCGCTGGTAGAAGTGCGAGGTGCCTGTGTGAGGAATGCAGAGGAGCGGGACACACCCAAGCTCTACTGTGGGGCGGATGGGGATTGGCTGGTTCCCCTGGGAAGATGTGTCTGCAGCATAGGCTACGAGGAGTTGGATGGCACCTGCCTTGGTGAGTGATCTTATTCCCATCATCCTTTGCTCCCACTTTGCTTCTTTCTCTATACATGTGAAAGGAACCCAACTTATCTTGAATAGCAGCTGATGAATCTAAATACTTTAAGTGTGTAGGAGTCAATGTAAAGATATATGCAGAGTTCTCAGCAGCAGGATTGAGTACTGTAATTATCCAAAAGTGTTTTACTTTAAAAGTTCAAAAAGACTTGGGAGTTTTTCTCCCCCCTATCTAAACCTCTTCCTAATGTTTACGATTATGTAACTGGTCCATTGCTGTTGTACAATCACTATATTTCAGTGGCATAAGCTGTCTGGTAGATAACCCAGGATTTCATCTGTCGCTCTATCCCATATGGTAACCATTGCACCCTTTAAAACAGATTTGTTTTACCATAGACATCATCTTTCCAACCTCCACCCTCCTTATGTCTGCAATACCTGTGGTGGTATTACATGAGAGTGTACAGCGGTAGTTAATGGGGACAGATTAGACAATTATAAATGGCTGCTGCCATAAACGGTGGATTATCAAGAGTAATGCCTGCAGCTGCTTTACTTTTTGTCTTCACAAGCAGTTGACTGAATGTTCTTATCTCACACAAATCATAGTCATGCCTGAAATCAGGCAACAACACGTCTGCAGATGTTTTACAAAAGGTTCATCATAGCCATAGTTCCTACCTGAGGCACATAACAGAAATTAGACTTAAACTCAAGGTGAAGATGATCTGAGTGCTGTTGGTATAAACAAATATTGATAGGGATGAGTGGTAGTAAGTGCACATGGTGATGGGCTACAGGCAGTTTTCTCGCGCTTCTTTCTTTGGGAAAAAGAAGGAACACCACTATACATCCAGGCAGAGCCAGTGTCTCCACCTGGGAGCACAGCTAAGCAGAAGGTTGATATGTGAGCATCTTCATTATCTCCACAATGTCAATTTAAATACAGCTACATAAAATCTTTTTTTCATTCAGTTGAGATCTAATAAGAGAACGTCTTGCTGTTTGAAATTTCTTTTCTTTATTTCCCCCTACCAAGCTGGCGAAGCTTGCCTTTTTGATAGGGGAGGGGGCTGCATTAGGGAAACCTCAGTGTAAATGTGGCTCCCTGTCCTTTGAGGACAAATCACCTCGAAGCTTTATCTGCAGAATGGATTACTCAGAAGGTTGTTGTCGCACACAGCTGTCAGTTGTCGAAAAGTGCCTCTGCCAAAGGGTCTACAAAATGAACCTGTGAGCAGCTCCAAGACGACAAGGCATTTTAGAACTATGGCTCCAAATAAAGTGAAATAGACTGCTTTCATGGCATCACGTTCATCAATGCTGCAGTAGTTTGAACGCTTTATTACCCGCTTCTCAGTGCTGTTGTTCACCCTTAATAGTAAATATTATCTTCACCATCTGTCATGTCTTTTGATGATGTTTATTTATTTGTCATCGATGTCTTTGGGTTTTCACCTCAGTCCCCTACACAAGAGGAATTGCACATTTTTCAGCAAATGCAGATTTTTTTCAGCTTAATTTTGGAATTTGATAGACTCTTTAAGGAGAAAGGCCAGTATTGTCACTTCAGGGCTGAGGTGACTGAGGGCTGCATATAGTTTAAGTCATTTTAAGTTTAATGCAACATACCAGGCTATATCTCAATATTTGTTTTCTTTAGTGCCACCAATCAGTTATTCATTAAATCACACTAAATTATTGTAGATCACATCTGTCTACCGAACTTTATGGACTGTTTGCGTGTGAACTCAATCCCCGACGTCTCATATTCTCACATTTATTGAAGCCCTCCTGATCCTTTAACTTCCTCACTCCTCCAGCTTATATGCTATTTTAATTTACGGGCAAGACATACCCAAGATACCTCCTACTGAAAAGAGTAAAGTTCAGAGGTTTCTTCGATTCGTTGGCTGTTTTTTTGGTCTGTTTGCAACTTAAAGCCTTCTACTAGGAAAAAAAGATCATTGTAACCTACCCAATTGGTGGTGGTGGGGTGGGTGTTTAGCTTTAAATATGAAGAAGAAGAAAAATACTGAACCTTGAAACTTATCACCGGTCAAGATAGTCTGTTCACTGAAACATACCTGCTATTTGTATTAAAGAAAGCTTTCTTACTTAGACAATGGTTCCATGTGACTTTTTTGTTTAATCAGGATTTATATTTAGGTTTAATAGACTGTCAGTTTTGTTTTAGGTGAAAACGCTAACATAAGGCAGTGGAGCCAGCTTCTCTTCAATGATTTACATAATTCTAAATGTATTTACAAGATTTGGATGACACCGGAAACTCTGTCTAAATCAAAAGTATTCATAGGTACGGTAAATTAAAAGCTTGGAATTTCTGTCATATGCCGAAGGTATGTCACAGAAAGCGCTGTATTTTTTAAAATATACTTGATCAGTTAAACTTGAAATAGTCAGAAAAACTACACCTTCATGCTATTTGATTTATTTATAGAATAATACTCTGATTTTGATAATAGAGGGTATAATATCATCATATATTTATTTTCCTCTATATGACCTGTGAATATCTTGGTATTAATTTTCTTGGATTACTGTATCAATTCTTTTTTTTCTTCTATTGATTGTTTTATCCTTTAGCTAAACCCCTGATAAATCCTTCATAGTCGCTCAAGCAGTGTAATGTGAGAGATTTATTGTAACAGGATGTTGTCAAAGCTTGTATAAAATTACGGATTCTAGAGCTTAGCTCTATGTGTCTTGTTGCTTTTAAGTTCTATGAATTATCTTAACATACGTTAGTATTGGCAGTCTTTTATTTTTTTGAAATTGTCAATTCAATTCAATCGCCCATCTCAGTTCGCTGGGAACAGTGAGGATGAAAGCAGAGTACAGTGTGGTCCATCTACTGAGAATATATATCATTTTAATTTGGTGCACTGATGTGGCAAAACTGAAATTAATATTCTGGGCGCAGCAGTTAATTGACCAGGTTTGGGATTTAGTAGAAATTCTATTCTGTTCAATAAAGTCTATTTTATACCAGCGTTATTGATCTCTGCATAAAATACTGTTTTACTCTTCACAACATGATAGCATTATTATTCTGTGCTAAGTGACTTTGTACTTCTGTACTATGTGTTGTCTTTTTTAGTTTTTTACGTTGTTAACTTTTTTTAATGAAACTTTACAGGTTAAAACGATGCATGTAAATATGGCGATGTATTTCATGTGGAAGATTACCCTGGACAGTTAATATCCAGGTTGTAGTTCTCTGGAATTTGGTCTCATTTAACTAAGCATTTGATGAAGATTACACCACTAATTGTTTAATTGTTGTCATTAAGTTCACATTTCAAGTGTGATGCTTCTATTTTACTCGGTATCTTGAAAACCAAATAAATTTAGTGGAATTAAAATTAATTCTTAATTAGGCAAACACTTACATTAGCAAACATAACATCTAATCACAAAAACTAAATGTGTCACATTTGGTCCCTGTTGGCACTTAACTCATTCCCAAAACTATTGCCATTTTATTAAGCTTTTTATCAAGTGCTACTGGATCTCTCCTTTTGTAAGAATTAAGAGAGGTTCATTTAAATTAAATTGTGCAAAACAGAAATCTGTTGTATGTGTGTGTCTGCGTGTGCACGTGCGTATGCGCATGCGTGTGTGTCTGTGTGTGAGTGTGTTTATCTGTGTCCCTGCATGCACAAGTGAGCACTTTTAACCTCCAAAGATCCAAAGAACATCAGGCTATTTGAAAGTTAGAGTGAGGGATTTAAAGTTTTTTTAAGTGACGCCATAAAACATATTCTCATATTGCAAGGTTTGATCGTTCTGCAATTATATAAAATAGGCTTCTCATACTAGAAAGACCTAAAGCTTAAAGATTTAAGCTTTAGTTTTCAATGATTTAATGTTTTGCTGTAACCTACCCGTGTAATCCTTAAATGTCTGTTCCCCTGTTCACTTGAGGGGGATTTAAATGTCACACCCCGTACAGATGCTTGTGAAACCACCCAAAAGACACTGAGATTCTCATGTGGTAAATATGTCATCAGGATTTAGTTATGTCAATATTTTTTACAATTTTAGTACAGCTGGATATTTACTGAAGCAATTCAGGTTAAGTACCTTGCTCAAGGGCTCAAGGACAGGTGGGCTGGTAATTTTGGTTACAGGCTTAACAAATACACACTCAGGTGTCATTGTAGTGATTTCCAGTTGGTTTAATTGCTAACTTGGTCAACGTTTGTTTGTTTGTTTGTTTTTGTTGTTTGTCCTCCCAACTGATATTTCAGATACTGATTCTTGTCAAAAGGATTATTGACTCCAGAACTGTTATTGTAGAAATCCTTTGCATTAATAAAATTAGAAAATTTCCAATGCTAACATTTCGGTCAATGGCACTCCAGGCCATTAAGATTTCTCACCAGGCATGCTGAATAACTGCGTTTACCTCACCCAGAAGGCGGCCATTCAACTGGTCCGATAAAATGCGGTAGGCCCCCTTCTTCATGCCTATCCACTGGCTTCTTATTGGACCTCGAATCAGGTTTAAAACTTTGGTGCTGGCCTAAAACCTGGCTCATCATCTTCCTATCTGTTGGCACTGATCTGATCTGACAGTCCTACCAGACCAATTCTCAAAGCGACTTTGGTCTCCATTCCCCTCCACCCCCCAGGGATTCATGTCTTGGTTGTGCCTTCTCCCCATCCTGGCCCTTTACTACTAATAAATCACTCGCCTTCATCCTCTAATTACTGAAAACCAACAACGGAATGTAGTCTATATTTAAACGCAATGTTATGATTATATACAGTGAAATATGTATACAATTTAACAGTTTTAACAATATGTTTTGCTTAACATTGATCTCCCGAATACTTAACTGTTACAAGTTGCACAGCTGCCAGTTAATAATGCCCTGTTTCTTAACAGCGAGAGATGAGCGCCCTAGGCACTTAGACTGCTCTGTCTTCAAAGTGAGAAAATCACCTTGGTCGGAGAGCTGTTCACATTACACTTATGTTTAGAGCAAAAAGGCTTGCACCCCGGGCTAGTCCTACTGAGAAAATCAACTCGGTCAGAGAGCTGTTCACCTTAAGCTCATGTTTGTAGCAAAAAGGGTTGCACCCCAACCTAGACCTACAGAGCTATATGATTTCCAAACTTTGAGTGAGACACATTATGAAGTGAAAAAAAGAAAATCCCCTGCACACTACTAAATTGTTCCCAAGGTGAATAATAAACAACAACAAAAAAACAGCATCTGTTGAAGGCTGTAGGGCTTAAATGATGTTGTTCGTTTGTTTTATTATGTGGCTGGACTGGACTGCTTGTTGTGTTGCAGAAGATCTCCTTTCCTTCTGTGTTACATTCTCAGCAACCACAGTGTTTGTTTTCAGTTGTGAGTACACTATTTATAACGCATACAGAAATCGATGCAGAGTTAATTCCTTAATCAGAACATTTCTAGATATGTCATTTCTAGATGAGACAAATTAGATCCACATTGTAACAGGTGTGCAGAAATATGTGAAGAGGCATAACATAAATAACGCAAAGGACTTCTGTCTCTGTGAGGAATTAGTAAGAGTCAAAGAGTTTGCAAATGCATTCTTTGGAATGTAAGCACAATTTCGCTATGTTTTTTGGTGCCTGGTGATTGCTTTTCTTTGTAGCGGAGACTTCAAAGTGCAGTTAAGTTCAACCCTGCAGGCTACTTCCGGATACTTTTTTTGTGCAGAGTCAGCCCACTAATACAGCCCTGCACATTGTTCTCAGATTCCAACTGGCATAGTCATTATACCTTAGAGTGCTGTAGCGAAAAGCCCAGCCTTAAGGGGGAATCAAGCCATTAATACCTCGACCCCGGCTCAGAAATTCTACAGGAGCGTTTAAGAAACTTCACTGTAGTACCTTTTATGAGATGAAAAGGGCCCTTTGGATCAGAGTCACATCTTCAGCCTTTCTAAGGGTTTGCAGACACAGTGGACCTAGGTATCCCATAATCTCCGGCACCTCTTGAACTACAGATCAGCAATGAGCATATGTGCTTGACTTTCTTGTTAAAATGTATCATACAGAATTTTGCACACGCAATTGATCATGCACTTTCGTTTATCTTAATTATTTAATTAAGTAATCAGAAGTACATTAAAAGTAATCAAAACATAATAGAAAAGTGTATTAATCATTTAATCAATTAATAGTTTATTAAGGTATTAAACTGAAAATTGAAAAATAATTTTCTTTTGTTTAGAATTTTTTTTTTTAAACGCTCATACCCAGTTTTATTCAATAGGCAGACATCAGAACCACAAACTCTGATAGCCAAGCTGTAATGTGTGTCTTTAATGTACAAGAGCCAGTTCTTCTCACAGTTTTAAAGTGAAATTTATTTATTGATCTCTTAGGAAGCCTTAGGTGGGATTATACTGGATGGCATGGCATTTCTGATCTGAAATTGTTCAAACAAAACTTAAAGGTTTCATTATTCTCAGGTCCTGAAGATGGCCGGTTGCCATGCCAATAGAGCCTCATTTTGAAATGCAGAGCAACCTTGTACTTTGACTTTGTCTGCACAGCTGACAAGCGTCAACAGAAGGAAAAGGATATGCAGCCACTGTCTGCCACTGTGACTACATGTTTCAGAAACTGTGTATTGTATAAGAACTTGAGTAACTTGTAAATCAAGGGGGAATAGTTTAAAAATTACTGAGTTTTTTTCATTGTACTCTAGGCATATATTATAAGATGATATACATTTCTATACAACAAATTGAGAGAATACATTTAAAACATCTGATTTCAAAGCAATTTCTCGTTTAGGTGGTTTTCTGCATCTCTTTGATTAAAGTTAACCAAGCCTTTCCATTTATCCATTTGAAATTGGATAAAAACTGTTGAATTAGCCCCCTGTGGGATAGTTGAAAATAATTAACTTTATTTTGGCATTCACAGCCTGTGGTTTATCATACCTAAAGCATGTACCAGGAAAAAATACTATTCATTTAATGAAGTTAATCAATATCTAAAAACCCTGACCTGGTTCCGTCTAAGTGTTTTTGTAGTCTTTTGTTAAACTGTTCGGTTAAATGTTAAACAATTCGTTAAATAGGTTTCCAAATTATTTGGTTTCTTACTGTTGATGGAGAATCTGAAGCTGCACAGCATGCATTCCTCATATTACTGAAAGCTCCAGACAAAGAGCAATGAGGAAAAGTGTTTAGCATTACCTGAAATTAAGTTATGGTGGGGGCAGAGACATTAAAAACTTTCAAGTTCTTTTTTAAAGTAATGGGACAGTTAAAGGGAAAAGCACAACTTCAAGTCTTTAGTAATTCAGAAAGCATACTAATTAATAACTAATAAATAAAAAATAGCTCTATCAAACAAAAAATGTACCGTCTGAATGGGACGAGCAGCCGAAAAATACTTCTCAGTTATGAATATACTGCAGCTAGCATCCTATTAATTATGACCATGACAAGGCACCCCTGCACCCCCATGGCCTGCCTTATACTCCAAGCCAAGGCTCAGCTGGTTTCTGTATGCAGACTGAAACCTCTAAAGTAGGACAGCCCTCCAGGAAGCCATAGCATGCAGACAACAAAACTGAGTGCTCGATGTGTGCTTCACGCTGCAAGCTACAATCAAGTTATGGGACATCTGAGTGGGTGGGTAACTGCAACTCAGCAGTGTTTTTGATTGGTTTTTAATTGAAGTATTATCAGCCACCTGAGAGACTCCATTTGCTGTTTTTTTTATTCGCCAATTTTCACATTTCATAGTATATCAAATTAATTTTGATTTATTTTTCCTTTTCAAAACAATGCTGTCTAATGAATATGTTCACCTCTCTACATATCTAGCCACTTTGCTCCAAGCTGATTAAAATATTACAGAGAACCCCAAACAAAAACCTTTTACAGTGTAAATGTTTTAATCAGGTTTCCAGAGATTTAATTGCGAGGCGACTGTTCATAGAATTGAGATCCTCAATCAAATATTTTAATTACAGAGATAGATGTGGTATGGGTCTGGGGAACATTATTTTGCCCATGTCTCACGTCTTGACACATGAAAATCAAAAAAATGAATGATGCAAGAAAAAGCCAGAATCCCAACTGAGGGGACCAGGCACTGCCAGAATGAACCACTGTTTACTTCAGCCAAGCATACAACCCAAGTGAATTAAACTTTAATTTATAGAAACTCTTTACGAGGATCTAGTTGGGAAAACATTGTAATAGTTTAATGATTTGCTCATTTTTATATACATGCGTTACCATAGTGCGTTGCGTGTGTTGTCTTCCTTGTTGTTTTCATTCAGGTTTCGGGCTGCGATTGGCTCGAGAGTTTCCTCAGGCAGTCATCATTAGCGCTATATAGTGTTTTTGTTTTGTTCTTGCCTGTACGTGGCATAGTGTTTTGGTTTGGTTTTAGTTGCATGCACAGGGACAAGGGGATAGGTTACCTGCCCGTGAGTTTATACCCCGTCACATAGCTGTCAGGATGTTGGGACCATTAGGTTAGGAACGGGTGCCACCCCATGTACGTTTTATTGATTCGTTTAGAAAGGCCACTTTTATTACTTACTTTGCTTTGGCTCCGTTCATAGTTCCCTTCAACTCCTGTGTCATATAGAATTGTGTGTATAATAGATTATTTACTTCACTCTCATTTCATGGTTTGGCTGTTGTGTTGCTCCACACTCACACATTTCAATATCGGCACAGTTGGTTCGACCCTTGCTCCTCCCCTAGACGAAAAAGCATCCAACCGAGGGCCGTAACACTAATATAATACATAATTTTGTTAATAAAGTATTAAACAAATGTTAAGTCAAATCCTTTTTTTCAATGGATATAAATCACTGTGAGGCAAATATATAGAGCTCATATTGTACTCTGAAGGAGTAATATTGACATTTGCTTGTGAAAAACTAAATATTTCCAGTACATCAACGGATCTTCTGGGTTTCAGTGTAATTCCCCTTAGTCTAAAAATAACATAGGCTACTGTCTTTGTGCATGCAAGCCATTCAGCTCTCAAGGACACAGTCAGTTGCAAGGACAGGCATATCTAAGGAGTCTTTAATATGCGTGACCATGTTTCTCTATATAATTTTTTAAAGTAAGTTGTTAGATATAAGAATGGTTTGATTATCAGTTTATTTAAATTGGTCGATGTGAAGCATAGAAGTTGTGTAGTGTAGTTGTATAGCACAGTGCATTTTTAATTGGGATCGTTTATGAGGAAAAGCAGTACTAATTTCCTTGAATAATTAGTTTCAGTCACCTGAGAAAATCATTTTCCAGTGTCAGAGCACACTGTCCACCAACTTCTGTTTTTGCCAGTAGATGTAGCTTCATTCATTTATTTGAATTTTATTTCATTTTTTTAACTGGGGGAAAATATAGGTTTGTGAAATTTGGTATACAGTAGTGTAAACATCACTAGGTTTGTGTTGTAGCTGAGAACATGTTTATTTCCCAAAGAATCTGCAAAATTTCAAACATTCTTCAAGCTTTCTTCAATCTTCCAAACTCTGTATTTTATTTACAGTTTCAACACTATTTAAATACACAGATAATCAGATGTCTTTGAAATATCTCTAACTAGGGGTGGGACCAAGTCAAGATTTTGGCAACCCGCTAATTGCACGTAAGTAAAATGCAATTAAATACTATTGTTTTAAATGCGGATAGCGGGTTGCTGAAGCTTTTATTTGGTCCCAGCCACAGTGTGTTTCAGGAAATGTTAATTCGGTTTCAGTTTCCGTTTGGCTTTACTTTTATTTTTTACTTTTTACTTTCAATTCTAACCCATCTAGAAAAATGTTTTCAAAATATATTATTCACATGTATATAGCAGCAATATTTACTGAGAAACTGGATACTAACACTAGATCTCTAATGTAAGCTGTATTATTAACAGCATGTAAGGCATATACAGTCTGTACAGTACTTAATACTTAAGCCTTAGGCCACAAAGAAAATTAAATTTAAAGCTATCTTGACATTAACTGTTTGTTTGCTTAGAAAAAACTCCATATAACATTAAAATGATTACAAATAAACATTAATACTATAACATCTAACAAGAATTTCTTTTCAATTTCAAAAAGTTACTGATATCTTGTGAGATGGCTAGAAGACCAGAGGTTTGGTTCCCAAACCTGTCCTTGAAGACGTCCAGCCATTCCATCTAGAGTTTCATTCCATGTACTGTATTTTATAGATCCCATCCCCTGGTTCAACTTAATGAGGTATTGATTAGCTAAACTAGGTGTGCTGGTGGTGGAATTTAAAAAATACATGGAATGGCTGGGGTGCCTCGAGGAGAGGTTTGGAATTCTCTGTGAGAAATAGCCTAAAATGTGATTTGTTGTGTTCAAGCTGTCAAAGAAATTTGAAGAAACTGGGCAAGCTAAAGACAGAAAACATAGTAAAAGACCCAAAAGTCTATCTGTATCTGTATTTAAATTTCACTCTTGAGGGACAGAAGGAACTCCAGTGAGGTGCTTGCTGAGGATCTGGCAAAGGCATCTGGCACCAAAGGACACAAAGTACAGTGAGAAGAAGGCTTAAAAGAAATAGGCATGTGAAACCATTCAAAAAATACCATAGAGCGACAACCAACGGCAGAAAGTCTTTTGGAGCGGTTAGTCCGAATTTGGCATCATGCCAGTATGTCAGAAGAAGAGTTGGTGAGAATTACATTGATGCAGTGTTATGCATTGGTTCTTGATAGGATTGACTTGCGCACCATTACTCAACTCCCAGCCACTGAACTCTGTAGCTCCTTTTAAAGGGACTGTTGACCACTCTGTGGCTTCTCTCACAAGTCTTCTTGTTTAAGCTCTGAGATTTTATTCTCGGCAGTACCTGGGTGATTCAATGCAGCTAACCACTTCCTGATTATTGATCCAACTGTCCTCACGGGGTTATACAAACACTTGGATACTATTTTTTATCATTTCCTAATCTATGCATTTTTATTTGTATTACACTAACTTCTATAGAATGGTCTTCATATTCCTACTCAAAAGCAAATCTGTCAATTTGAATGGTGATGGTCTACTAAGGAGTGATACAAGAATAATATGTAACTTAATAAATGTAATATTCGCTATAATTTAAAGTCACTTGGGTAAACTTCCTAGTCTTAAATTATGTAATTTATTTCCGATTTATTTTTTTATATTGTTAACATGCCATTTTGACCACACCCAGAATTCACCAGAATATTTTTGGTAGGTAAGGACTGCTTTAAATGATTTGATTCAGGGAATTGTAACAAAACAGACATTATTAATTTAAAACAGCTTTGACAGGAATTGTTCAGTGAACTACTGAGCAATGCTTCATTTGATGGTGAGCTTCTTCTTTCCTATGTGACCAAAGTTGACCAGCCTCACTGCAGCGTGGTTTACTATCAAGATTAACAAAGTTTTTATCCTGATGTGGGCGATTCCCCCTTGATTGCCTCTCAGCCTCGAACATCAAAACCAAAGCCAGAAACCTGTGTATGGGTTTTTGTGTAGATGAATGCTGTAGTTACCCCGAAAAGTAACATAGAGAACTGACAGCCCCGGGGCGTTAAAACATTAACAGAAACAAAATTAACAGTTATCTTTAACCTCTTGATATCACTAATACAGTTTTGGTATTATTTACATTTCTAATGCCTTTGTAACCCTCAACGATATGTGTGATAGAGTCATTTTAGTCAAATGCATTTTTAGATCATGATGAGTTCCTGAAAATAATTGCTCAGTATTTCTGGAGAAAAAAAATGAATATCAGAGCTTTTAAGGCATCTTCCTTAAAGCTGTGAAGACAGACATAATTAAAATAGAAGGCTTACTTTTCAATAGAGGTAAGACTGCACATGCCACACTCTGCTGTAAACTGCAAGCGTTCTGGGGTGGTGGAGAGATTGAATCAGCAGCAGCAGGGAAACTCTATGTGAGGCTCTGATCCCGGTAGAGATGTAGACGGCTTCGTTGCCAGTGTACAGAGTCTCAATCAACTCACCGTTTCGTTTGCTTCTAAAATCCTCCATTTGTCACTGTAATGTACTTTTATGTTTTCCAACTCAAAATGAAAATGAGGACAAATTTAGAGCATATAATCATTTTAATTAAGTTTTTTTTTGGGGGGTGGGGCATAAATTCACCACCTTAGGGACGAAGTCAAATTCATTTCAATCTAAAGAATAAATTATGTAGATTCCAGTCTGTAAGTAGTTGCACCAAGTTGAGAAGTGAACTTGCGATGACTCCTGTTTTCTCCCTTTTTTATTTTTGAGTGTTACTTCAAAGACCAGCCTGATCAAAGCCAGCAGAAAAATTCCCAAATGTACCACCAAATGCGTAAATACAGCCTCCTCTGCTAGCAAAACAAAGGGATCACAGCAGTTGATACTTTGTTATTTTGCTAACAAAGTCCTGTCAGACTGTAACATTTCAATTGAACTTTTTGTTTCTCACAAAGTTAGCCCAGGAAACATGAAACTGTATGATGCATTAAAGGGCTTATGCCTTGCCCTAGATAAGACATTACTTACTGACGATATTGAGTTTATGAGCACACATGTTAAAGCTTACTAGCGCTGTAATGAATTCTTCCTTCTTTTACATGTCGTCTCAAGATACAGTATACAATTTATATTTAAATACAATGAAATTATAGTGGGAAGTATCTATGTATTTTTTTCACATTTCAGAGAGAAGTTTTAGATTTGTGTTTCTAGAGAGTTTTGTATTTCCAATTAAAAAATCTATAGTTTTTGAGCAGTATGCACCGACCTGATGTCGCACACGTACCATTAAAATAACCGATCCATTAGACCCATAATTTCAAGTAAGTTCAATTGTAACTCTGACTATGAAAGGATGATTTCAGTAACACAAATATGTCCTGAGTAAGGGATAAAAACAGTAGACCTTCTTAGCCCTTGATATTGAAATTACAAGTCACCGATCTGAATTTTAATATGCAAATTTAGGTATTTTAGGCCATGAACTTTAACCGTCAGATTATTAGCAACCCTGCCATTACTGAACAGCATTGGCTAGAGGTTACACCAAAGGTGTCCATGGGCTTGCTGATCCTCAACTGTTTCCATTAGCAGGAAGCATTTAAAAATTACTAAGCACTCTGAGTTATTTTATAGTTTTCACACTGCAGTAGCAACTCCATGCTTATTAGTTTGTCCTCACCGCTTTATATAGGAATGTGCAAAATAGGTCAGTTTTAGAAAAGTGTGAGTGTGAGTAATCGCTTCCTTCAGGGATTTATTCTGAACTTTAGGGACTGTTGCACGCCTGGGTGTGCCCGGTTCAGGGGTTGTGGACAGAGACCAGGTGATGGGTTTGCGGTTACGTCTTTTATTAAAAAACATCAAAAACCACTAACCTTCCTTTTAAAAAGTCTTTGATTGTTGGTGCCTGAGTGTGATTAGCGTCTGTGGAACCACACTCAGGTGTGCAATAAGGTCCTTTTAAGGGGGCATGGTAGCTTTGAATCACACCTTATTTCTTGTTTTGATGACGTTGCATTTGGGTCTTTGAGAGTGCACATGCTGCATCGGACATCTCGACAGGTCGACACGGCTCCACCCACTTTTCTAATTTAGTAATTAGTGTGAACTGACGATAAACTGGGTCGGTGCCCTTTTAGAGGGGGAGACGAGATAAGGAGGAATAAAAATAAGAGTGTCAGCAGGCTGATGATAAAGTCCGGTAGTGACAGAAACAAAAGGGAATAATAGTAATTTCATTAAAGTAGCGCGCCAGTGTATTAAAATACAGTAATTCCGTAAGAGTAGCGTTTCGATGTGTGAACAATAGTAATTCCAAGCACAGCTTCAGTATATTAAAATAAGCTTCTTGAGGGCTTCCGGGAGAGGTTAGCTGAGCCTGAGTATGCATGGGGCGACCTCGGGGGATCGGTAAATTCCTGCTGACCCCCGGAACAGATCCAGGTAGAGAGAGATAGCTGTGGACTGCTTTAATAGAGCCACCGTTAAGACTCCTTGCCTCAATTTCTTTGTGTATTTTAAATGCAAGAAGCTGAAGTCCAGTGCAGAATTGACCTTGCAGACTCTCCTGTATTCTGTTTGTGTGTGTTGTTTTCTTTCACTGTTATAACCTATACAGCATCTTTATGTTTAGGCACTTTTCCTTTTATGGAATTACTTTTAAGATCATAACACAGGTCATTTCACTGTCACCAGGGCCTTGACCAGGAGCTGTGTTGCTTACTCTGTAAGGAATGGAGGGGTTGGCTTGATATTACTGAAGATTAATCTGCAGGATTGGGTTACTGAAGCAAAGTGGTCCTTAAAGGACAGATCGCAGTCCAGGGTGATGCCCAGATTCTTGGCAGTACTGGATGTGCTAACTGGTTGTGACTGTGATACCAATGACCGAGATGTAAAGTGGAGTGTGTTTGGCCAGGATATACAGTGGTTCTGTCTTGATATTAATCCTGAGGTGGTGATGGGACATCCATGCAGAGATTTCCTGAAGGCAGGTAGTGATGCAAGGAGTATCTCCGTGATCTGTGAGGGGGGCACTCTTGTGGTAGCGTGAGGCAGCGAACAGATAGATTAGAAGCAAACCAGGTTAGAGCAGCGATGGCAATCTCTGACAGTATGGATGTGATGGACTGGTGATTGACAGTGTCAAAGGCAGCAGAGAGGTCCAAGAGGAGTTTGACGAGGAGTTGTCATCAGAGCTTAGTGCTTCACTAATGGAGAGGAGAGCCATCTCAGATGAGTGTTTGGCTTTAAAGCCAGATGGACGTGGGTTTATTCTGTAAGTGGAAGTAAGAGAGTTGGTTGAGGGTGAGGTCGAAGGAGTGAAGGAGAGAGGTTAAACCTGTGGCCTGGGGGGCGGTAAATAACACACAATAGAGATTGGTGGGATTTGTTATTGCAACAGTGTTACACCCCCAGGTGGAACTTGTCTAGGAGTGTAGAGGGGGGCAGTGAACATAAAATACACACTGACTATATAGCAGATGGGAAAAGTGTGGGGGCAAGGCACATCATGACCTGGGCAACAAGACTAAAATGCAAGATATTTATTACAGTACAATGCTAGCAACTCAAACCCACTCAAAGGAGAAAAGGGAAATATGAGCTGTGCCAAAGAAATATAGCCTACTAAATACATACTAAAACATACACAGGGTGGCACCCGCTCCTTACCGAATGGGAAGCTTACCTATTCACCTTACCCCAGTGCACAAATAACTATGGACAGAATTGCAGATCAACAAGCAATAAAACTCAAGAACAAACAGGGACTACCAAAATCAAGCACAACAAGCACATGACACCAAGCAAAAAATGACTTGACTCCCTCTATTTTTCTTGCCTAGGGACAGGAGGGTTTTTTTTTTAAAGAATTTGGACTACTCTGATTGTACAGGAATAGATTCCTAATGAGGATTGGTATGGATTAATGGCCAATCACAGCCAGACACCTTGATGTAGAATGATAGTGAGAGGGGAGTAACAGGAGGGAATGCCAAAACACTGTGAACACAATAAGAACACACAGTTGTGGGGACGTAATAAACAAAATGATATTCAAAAGGGTAAACCGAAAGGTTAGTAAGGACGACAGAGTACCTCCAGGAGGGGGGAAACTAGCAGACCTGTGCCACTGCCAGTTGGGTGGGGTTAGAATGAGACCGAGTGGGCCGAGGGGAGTGCTGCCAGGGAAGCAGTGTTGTCTTTGGTGACGCATGTCTATGAGAGTGAGGGAGCTGCAGAGACGGGAGGAACACATGGGCAGAGTTTAAATCAGCCTTCTTGACCGCAATCCAGAGTCCTCCATTGGTTGGAGTTGGAGTTGGTCTGGTTGGAGTATGAGTAGGTAGACAGGGTCAGGTCAGTATGGTCTGTTCTCCGTCCTTCCTCGATGAACTCCCGCAAATAGACTCCTTGATTGTCTTTGTGTAATCGAGTCATTCAGTTGATATTGTTAAATAAATGGCTTCTGCTAGGATTTAACCACTCAGAATTAAATCTAAAGTATGCCGTTTACATCTCAAGGCTTTTTAGTATTATGAGCTGGGAGCTTTATCCTCATAGTGATTATGTGCCAAGAAAGGTATACATAGCTTATCTATAAGTTTTATTTAAAGCCTCTGCGGTTATTTTCCTCAGTTTCTCAGTTTGGATAGTCTTGAAACAAGCATAGATATCAAAAACAGTGAAGATTCTTCCCTGGCTTTTAAAAGATTACTCCCTACTTCAGATCACATAAAATATGTTAGTGTGTACCGATAAAAAAAGTTATGATCAACAAAAACTTTTCTTTTAATATGCACCCAGCCAGTGGGAGGGTTTTGGCAATAATATGCAAGGAACATTTGGAAGAACTCCAGATTTATATATCCATATTTTTCATTGAAATGCATTGCTAAATTTTGTATGACTAAAACTTAACACCTGGTTAATCAACTGTGTCTCTTGTCTTGAAATACCATGTGAATATACGTTTAATTGAATATCTAAGTTTAGGGAACAATGTTTTTGATATTTTTTTTTTTTTAAACAGATTTTAAATTGGACCTAGTGGTATGATCTTTTCAGCAACAGTTTTTCATTACATTCTTGATGTAGTTAATGGTATGCAAATGGAAAATACTGATTTATTTTTAAGATCCAGTGGATTAATATTATGTTGATTTTTACATTCAGTCCTCTTACATCACAGAAGGAACAGACGCAGGTTTATCTCAGCAAGTAGGCTGTGAGCAAGATACAGATGCACTTTTCGCCTGCTCAGTGTCTTCCAGATTGAATTGAAGTCAAATTTGATTGCCCTGCAGTGACTTCAGCCGAGCCTTCTCAGAAAAGCACCCTATGGGTTTTGAAGTGGCTTCAGATCGAACATCCTTCTCTGGTTAGTGAGCGTGTGGCTACTAAACCTACCAGAATTGTGAGGGTCTTTAAGTGGGACCATCACTTATTTTCTGCAACTCTGTAATGTATAATAAATGTCTTAAGGGCACTGATTAGACCTACAAGTGAGGGTGTCTGTGAGCTGTCAGAAACATCGTTGGGTAGATCAAAGTGGGAGCTGCATCAACAGCAGTGAGCTGCCTTTTAAAACACAGGCCTTCAGGAACACCTGGCAGTTACTGCTGCCAGCAGGACCAGCTCTGCCTCAGACAGGGCAATGCTGGGCTACACTTTACTGAAAATCACTCTTTATATTAGTTAATCAGAAGCAAGTAAAATATGTAATATGTAGCGACGTACCAGTTTTTGTGTCATAGATACACAAACAAAAGGCACTTTAGGGAGATAATCACACAACCTGTAGCGTACACAGCTGGAAAAGCAACGGGCAGACCCATCACTACGCTCTTGTTTACCCCTGCTCTAGATTTTGCATCTGTAGACAATGTAGATTTGAGGTTGCCTTCAACAACAAAGAAAAAACAAATAAACAGTTGGGAAACCTTAAGGCCTAACACAGTGTGGTTCACTCCATTGTAGTTCAAGCCATTGTGTTTTCAGAGAATTCCAAAGTCAAGCACAGGTATTCATTCCCAAACGTCAAGACAATGTGTAGGTGCGGTGGGAATCATTATTATATTTAAATGTTCTGTCTCAAATTTAAATAGGCTTAATTATCTCATAATTATTTTGCCCTAACAATTGGAGTTATAATTAACAGTTGAATTTACGTAAATATTGTGACTAAAGATTGGTTGACTAAAGTTATTTTTTCTTGGTAACATGGATTTTATACATTTTTTAATGACATTAACAAGGACAAAAAAAACACACAAAAAAATAAACAAATTAAAAGAAAATATCTTGTTCGCGGAAGTTAAAAATTTATTCTAAAGGGATTATCACTTGCACTCTACGATTGGGAATGGCGTATCTACTGGGAGTTTTGGGTTCCATATATTTTTTTAAAGTGATCATTTAGAGGGACACACGCAGTTAGTTATGTTAAACAGGGAAAATGTTTAACATTTAGCACATTTACCAGCAGAGAAAACATGCACACTAAAAACACACTTAAAACATTCACCGGCCACTTTCTTAGGTACAGCTCTTCAACTGCCCATTAACGCAAATATCTAATCAGCCAATCACGTTGCAGCAACTCAGTGCATTTAGGCATGTAGACATGGTCAAGCTTAAGTTCCGTCCAAGCATCAGCATTGGGAAGAAAGGTGATTTAAGTGACTTTGAACGTGGCTTGGTTGTTGGTGCCAGACGGCCTGGGTTGAGTATTTCAAAAACTGCTGATCTACTGGGATTTTTTGACGCACAACCATCTCTAGGGTTTACAGAGAATGTTTCGAAAAAGAGAAAATATCCAGTGAGCGGCAGTTCTCAGGGCGAAAATGCCTTGTTGATGGAAGTGGTCAGAGGAGAATGGCCAGACTGGTTCAAGCTGATAGAAAGGCAACAGTAACTCAGATAACCTCTCGTTACAATCGAGGTATGCAGAAGAGCATCTCTGAACGCACAACATGTCAAACCTTGAAGCAGATGGGCTACAGCAGCAGAAGACCACACCGGGTGCAACTCCTGTCAGCTAAGACCAGGAAACTGAGGCTACAATTTGCACGGGCTCACCAAAATTGGACAATAGAAGATTGGAAAAACTTTTCCTCTGCCTGGTCTGATGAGTCTTGATTCCTGCTGCGACATTTAGATGGTAGGGTCAGAATTTGGTGTAAACAACTTGAAAGCATGGATCCATCCTGCCTTGTATCAATGGTTCAGGCTGGTGATGGTGGTGGTGCAATGGTGTGGGGGGCCCC
>JAOVYW010000077.1:478921-514217 GCA_025775045.1 Hiodon tergisus | reverse complement strand
AGAAGTTTTTAACTTAATTGATCCTGGAAACAGTATATGCAGTCAAAAACTGTTCATATATATTTTAATTTCTCCAAACTGCTGACATAGAACATAATATCTATTTCCTTAAAAAGCAAATTAATAATTTCTACAGGAACTGCTTAAACCTATGCCCACCCTCCTGGTTTAACAAATGTTAAGTCTCTGTAATGTCAATATAATTACCTGTACGCCCAAGTTGAAGCTTTGAACATGAGCCTGCAGAGGCTGAGGATGTAAATATTCCACCTTGAACTGTGTCTCATTAGTTGTGTTATGACACATCCCATTTGTAACCCAGCTTACTTAGAGCCATGCTGAAACTTGTGGGGGGGAAAAGGATGTCAGAAAACGTATGCATATTTGTTTGTTTTTATTTTTAATGTTTTTTTAAATTAAATAGTGTTTTGTAGAGGAAAATAATAATAAATGAAGCAAACTGAAATTAAAATCGCAATTCGTGTAACTAAGGTTGACTTGTTTTTTTCGGGTTACGTCATCACAGGCTGCTAGATTCTGCTCTCCCACTAGGAGTAGCATTGGGCGCTGGAGAAGTCACATGCGCCACCTGTAAAGCCAGAAATGAAGGAATAAATCGGAGTGAGAAGAAACTTAATCAACAGACTTATTGATTCAACGGAAGACATTTTTCGCTGTATTAGGAACTTCTGATAGTGCTTCTGATAATTGTCAAGTTTCCTTGGTAGGTGAATTTATATAAGGTAAGTTGTCTGAGTGTGCATTCTAATGAAAGAAATTGTTTTATATTTGACAGTTCTGAGAAAAGGGTATGTATTCAGTGTATTAATGTTGGATGTAGAGAGTAAAATACATATGTGTGTATTTTAAATGTTTTAAGTACACTTCAAGACAGTTATTGAAATGTTGAGGATTATTGTTATTGAAATGAGAATTCATTGTGAAACCAGCCTTGTCTTTTGCAAGGTTGTTTTTTTTTTTTGTGGTTTTGTTTTTCTTTCCTATCTTTTCCAATATTTTCCCGTGACATCGGATGATGATGATGATGATGATGATGATTTCCCGGAGAAATTCTGGATTTAAATTCCTGTTAACAAGCAAAGAGTGTTGAGGGAACTGGCGAGCCAACCTATCATATACCTGAGTCTGGAACGGAGACATTTCATTTTAGGAACATCCGAGTGGTAGGACTACACATTTCTTTTGTTGAACATTGTCTCAATTGGAAGAACAAGAACCATATCCTATCCTGGATCAATGTCAAAGTTTTTGCATAACTTCATTGCTCTGTAACGGAATAGAGCTGAAACACAGAGGAATAGGATCGAATAACTGAACTGAGCTGAAAAAGTTATGCTGATACTGAGTCAATTTCAAATTACATTGCACACCGAGTGTGAGTGCAATAATAATAAATACAAAATAAATAATAATAAAAAACTAAATTAACATTGAGTTGATGTAACATCGGGTATCTCACCTGTGAATTTCATTTTCATTGTTGTATTTCTTTTATTTTGTTGTTTCCCTGAAAGGGTTCTGAAAAGCAATAAGTCAGAGGTTATATTTTGAATGACAGTGAATTGTACTTGATATAATGTGTGTAATCGGGTTACAATTGATGTAAAGAAAAATAAATAACAAAAGTAAATTATAAGTGATTTAATATAAAATAAATTAGAACTAAAATCTAATTTAACTAAACCTAACTAAATATTTAGGAATATAAAATTAAGCAATACGCAGGAAAATGAATAGCTAAGAGAATAAATAACCTTGAGCGCTCAATTTTAAGAGGTCTACTCAAAGGAGTTTTATGAAAGTTTTCTTTTCTTTTCCCTTCTTCAACTGAAACAACAAGACAATAGTTCTTACTTGTTCAACTGCACGTCTGTCTCATCATTTCCCCTTCTCTCAGTTGCAAACACCATCTCTTGAGCGAACGTAGTCTTCTGGCATCTGGTCCGAGACATTGGAATGTGTATCCCTCTGCATTAAATCTCATCGTGTCACAAGCTGCAGGGTGGTTTACACTCGTGCCACGCCGCGCGTTACACATTTCATACAATCAACAAACATAACCTCATGTTACGTATCATTATTAAACAGGCTAAGAAGTGTGCCCTTAATTCCATCTGATATTCAAGGCTTAAACGGTGTTTGCCTGTGCTTCTGGCTGTTGGGCACAACAGGGTTTCCACCAGTGTCTAGCCATCACAGTGAGGGTGTCACCCTCATTCTTTCCTTCATAGGTGACTCTCCTGTTGAATATGCACAACCTGTCAGCCATGCCAGCCTGTAATGTTTTACCCTCTCTGGTGAGGACGACTGTCTTTACTAACTAGTGGTCAGTGCATTTCTGATTCTCTCTGAACTGAATATTTGCATATCAAAGCAGGTATATATGAGTAAACATTCTTTATCATTCCATCTGCTCCCTGTGTCACCTGAGAGTTGAGAGAGAGAACTAAAAAAAACACCACCAACACATTTCTCTTTAATTATATTCACTACCTGTGTTAACTCACAGATTATAAAACAAGTTATGTTCTCTTTTTCAACCTTTTATTAGTGCTCAGCTATGCCTCAGCTGATGCATCACGTTTGTACTTTTTATGAGAAACTATTCCTGGTAGTTTTTATTTTGAACTGTAATAAGCAAACTAACAACAGCAATTAAAGTACAGTGGCTGTCTCACAGGCAGGTCGTGGAGGGTACGGAGGGGGTCAGTGCTGTTATGGACCGGCAAGTCAAATTTGTTTGCCCGATTTCTGTGTCGAGCTGAAGTTCAGAGAGATTAGATCTATTACACATATTGATCTGATACTGAAAGCAAGAAGGGAGCGGGGAGAATTCCTTAATTTATCTTCTCCTCTGGATAGTGATCATTAATGGGGGATCATAGAGTATGTGCTATTGCAGGGGTATTTTGCTGAGGCCAACTGGCCAGAGTATAAGCAAAACATTTAAAATAATTGACTGATAAAAACAGATAAAAAGCATAAATTTGATTTAGTCCATTTTATCAAATCAAAAACATTTAAGCAGAATGTCCTTTACTTCACAAAGAATATCTAATAAATGTATCAAACACCTGCCATTTTATGGAAGCATAAAATGTACTGTACTTTATGAAGCATGTTAAAAACATGAATAAAAATTTAAAAAATACACAATCCATGCAGAAAAGATGCATCAGATTCTTATGAGAATGTTAACAAGACAAATGTTTTTCGTTAATTCATCAAGTTACATATTTTCTACACAAAGTCAGGCAAGCTTACTCATGAGATTGCTCATTTAGTCCAAGCGTTTATCAGTTAAAGTACGACGTTCATGTCTTGTATTCAGTTACAGAAATATGAGTGCTTCTCTACCCTCAAGGATTGATTGTTGTGCATCGCCTTTATCCCAGTTAAAACATATGGCTACTCCAATGTAGAAAAAAAAAATTCACACTGTACCACCATCTGTTTTGTGCTTATCTAGGCTTTAGACTGCAATGATACCTTAAGGCTATATAGGAGAGCTTTTAAGAGCGACTGGTAGTACACCCTATCTACTCTACTTCTCTACCCTCTACTTTCATAGTAGAAAGGTACAGAAAAATTCAGTGGGAGGATTTATTTGTGGAACTGTCAGATCGGTTTTGTGTGTTGGGCCTGGGAGGGGGAGGGGAAGGGGTAGTATGGGTTTGCTGTTGAACCCTCTAAATTAAGCTGCCATGTTTCTCCTGTTGTCAACCTCTGTGGTGTTGCTCTGCCTCTGCTCATCAGAGCTTTCAGTGTATGCATTTCAGAACTCTTGGCAAATAAAAAGCTAATTGGGGAGATGTCCGTAGCCTTGGTGACTAGGTACGTCTCATACATCCCCACTGAATCTGAATCATTAAAAAGTTGGACAAGTTTATTCCTGGATTTGGACTACATTTTTTTCCCCAAGATGCATTGTTTCAACAAAGTCATCTCCTCGTTCACTCCATTTCCTTTTCGCTTCAATTTTGGAAGGAATCTTTTTTTTCTGTATCTGTCTAAGCCAGGGTACCACTGACTAATAAAATTGTGCATGAAAAAATGTTTAGTTCTAATTTCCAAACAAGTATCATTTTGTGCTTTCATGTCTTAAATGATTGTCAGAGGTGGTTTTGGAATGTTTTTATATATTTTTTATAGATTTTGCCACACTTGACTGAGCTGGTAATTCCTATGTAGTGCCCAACCGATTTTTTTTTTGTCTGATTCCCATCCTGATATATGTGAGGCAAAGATCGCAAATTTCCGATTATCTGACCCCTGACTTTGTTGCATTGATGTTACATTTGACAGCTCTGCCTTCTTCCAACATTTAAAATACTTACATTCCTTGCTGCCTTTACTGGTACATGGCTTATCAGCCATCTATAAAAAATGCCAATGAGAAGATAAAGAAGAAGTACTAATGTATCAGTTTAACACATTATAACGATTGCTATTATAAAAAAGGAATTATCCTTGTAGTCTAATTTTTTTGCCAAGCTAGATAGCTAACAAGTTCAGTTAGGGTTGCAACCTCTGACTGACTAAAATCTGACGTGCTCACTCTAACCTCAAGTTGCTTACCCTTTTCTTAAGTAGCCTACATAAGTTTCTGTAGCGGCACTCATTGGAAACACTTTGTTATGGACTGTAAGTTTACTCCAAGTAATGGATGACTTCTTGAGCTTCGTTCAGCATCTCAATCAGCTAATCATCTCTTTTACAGGTGGTTGTGCCTTGTGTCCTGCGGTGAAGGGAACTGGGTTTGATTTCCGGATAGGGGAATAAAATTATCCACATTTCAAGGCATATCACAAATTAATTTTATTTTTAACAAAATTAACAAGTTACATTGTATAAAATCAGTAAGGGTAAGTAATCAATCAATAAATGAATCAATATAATTAACAAAACAAATTTGCAATGTATAAAAACAGCAACAAGTAAATAATCAAGTAAAACAAGACATTGGTGGGAAGAGATTAACAGTAATCAAATTGAATATCCCAGTTTAAAAAGATATGTTTTCATACGAGATTTAAAAATGGAAGGGAATTACAGTAATGCGGGATGTAACCAGAGTGTGAACGAGAATGGCTGTACTATTGGGTGTGAGAGACGGACGGAGGCGATTAATGTTACGTAAACGGAAGTATGTAGACTGAATGATATTGTTAATGTGAGCTTGAAATGATAGTGTGCTATCGAGGATGACACCCAGACCCTTCACCTGGTGGGTGGGGGAAACCGAGGACTTTTCGATTGAAACAGAAAAACTGTCATGTTTTGTCAAAGTGGATTTGGTTCCAATGAGGAGAACCTCGGTTTTGTCACTGTTAAGTTTGAGAAAATTGCAGGTGAACCAGGATTTGATATGGCCAAGGTGAAGTAGATCGATGATAAACAAAAGGGACCCCAGGACAGAGCCTTGGGGAACACCAGCAGTGACAGGAGATAGCTATTTGAAAGTTCTGAGTTGAATGAACTGAGTTCATTCAATTTGCTATACAAGTCCTCATTGGATACAGAGACGGGGCCCAATCAGGAAGAGGGAAACATTTTTTACAAAAATGCTACAGAAGTGTAAACAGATTTTAAAAACGAGACGTTTCCCGGAAAATCCGGAAACATGGGACAACCCTGAGTTAGGAAATGTTGATAAAGAAATTTGGATCAACTTGATCAAACAATTTGTTTAACTGTAACATGATTTTTACCTCATATTTCAGTTGTTGAACCCACGAACATGAAAATACAATTTATAATTGAATTAACTTATACTACTGGTAAACAAGGTTGATGGCATAAGTTATTTTAATAGTGATGTGTTCAAACAAATCCACATATACAACACCGGTAAAGATAAGTTCAGCCTTTGTAAAACCATATGGGCTCAAACAAAGGGAAGGATATTGGAATTTACAGAAAGAGGGGCAAAGGTCGAAGTTAAAATGAGGTGAACCATCTGAGAGCAGGAATGGGCTTTTCATTTTCACTTTGCGCTCTGTGGTCCTTTAGTTGCTTCTTAAATATCATAAGATATTTTGCTATTGATTTTTTTTAAACAAATGTGAAAGTTTATATTGCTTAGGTATTTGAGAAAAGCATATGGTTTTACCAGCCGTTTCCAAATCACTGAATCAAAATAAAATTAGCACAAGTCTTTCAAAGTTCTGTTCTTTCATGAACTCATTCTTTTGAAAAGGCGTGTGGAAATACCCAAGGAATGCAAGTGCTAATAGATTGTAAATATACCACTACTGACAAAGCTTGCCTGGTAATTGAGTGAAAGGCTTTTGAATAAAATAAACAAATTTCATTCTATGAAATGTTTTACAGTGAAATTTACACATTAATTGGATATATTTTGATCAGGAAAACCTACCTTAGTTGTATTATTCATCAACCTGCCATTAGTCTTAAAGCACAGGGCTGTAAACATGAAGCGAGTTGAAAAAAATAATTGTAGAGACCTGCAAACTGGAGCAGGGTTTTGCAGTGTTAACCTTGCCATCCTGGTTGGGTGCCTCTGTATATAAAAATTCAGCAAGCCTTTTTTTATTTATTTATTCACATTGTAGCCAAAACATTTTGTGCAGTCCCTTAATGCTGTGTATTTTGTGTGAAATACAATACAATGTTCCTAAATGTTATCCAAGAATAATTGGTTTAAAACGAATTGCTGTTGTCTCCAATGATAACTGTTTTAATTTGTCATTATTAATTTCTGTATGGATAACATGTAAAATAGTAGCATGAATTCTTCTGTTTATATTAAGAATCTGTATTAGGGCGGCAAAGGGTATATATTTATCTCTAGCCAGAAATATTTAAGTCCAGTATTGGATGAATGCTACTGACACGTTTATGTACAAATTAATTTCAAAGACAACACTGGTCTTCTATGGCCAGAATGTCTTGTGGTTTTATCTCAGCTTACAACACAGAAATTCAGATGAGCCCATTAGTAAGAACTCCTGTTGGTTGTTGCTCATTCAAAGAAGCTCTGTAAGACAAGCAGAAACACTCCTGCCCCTAAGGAATTGGCATCCCCAGGAATTTTTCTGGCAAATATTCACTGTAGTTGTCTGCTGTCTACTCTTTTTGCTTACATAACTAGGATGTCTGACATTAACAATATGGTTGTAAGACGACAAGCGCTGACATTGTCCATGAATATCTTGGCTCATGTATGACAGATTTGAACACATCTTGCATGTCCTTCACTGTAAGCCTGCATTACTCAGCTTGGGTCATGCCCCAAGTGCCCCACCACATAGATTTTGTGGCAATTTAATGACCAGCACTGGTACTTTTACCATAATGCACTATGCATTTATCACATTAAGGTCACTGAGAAGTAGGACACTTTGCATAGATGTGCTGTGCTTTGTTAATTTAAACAGTTTCAGTTAGGGGTAAACATAAATTATTCCAGCTCTGTCCCTGCCCCTTGCAGTTCCCTTGTCCCTCAAAGCCACCCCCTCTGTGTGCAATATGTCCATTTACTCTCTCCGCAGCAGCTTATTGCCGAAAGTTTCATACGACGGACCATAATAGGCAGCGTTCTCTACGAGGGGGCATTTAGCACAGGGCAGCCAAATTGCTTGCAGCGCCAGGGTCCAGCTGTGGAAGTGACAGATTTAATTTGGTAGCTGTTGTTCAGTGTGATGAATGAGCCATTCGATGCATTTTTTACATGAAGAAAGCTTAGCCTTCCATTTTGAGATGGGCACGACCACGTCAGAAGCCTTGTTTATATATTTACTTGTTAAGTTATTTGTTAAGACTACACAGACATTTTCAGCGTTATCAGTCATAACTGTGCCAATCTCTGAATTACTGATGCTTCATTCCAGTAATCTATTATTATCAGGGTTAGAAGCAACTTGCAAGGAAGAAGTTTACTTGTGCTAACATAATTTCGTTGATTACGTTTTTTAAAACAATTTGCAATTTAGTTGCTTAGCAGACACTTTTATCCAAAGCGACTTAGACAGCTTGCAATTTCTACATTCATCCACTTACACAGCTGGATATTTTACTGAAGAAATTCAGGTTAATTACTTTGCTCAAGGATACAACAGCTGAAGTGGGACTTGAACCAGCAACCTTTCAGTTACAAGCCTGTTGCCCAAATGTGCAAGTATTTATTTAATCACAATACAGCATGTTAGTCATTAGGCACTAATGTTTCCCGAAGTGTGGACCACACTAAACAGAAGATAATTGGTCAGGGGCAGTACTGGCAGGTTAGCAAGTTAGCAAGTTAGCAAGCCTTACGTGTCAGCTATATTCAGTTTTTGTAAAATATGACTAGTTCAAGAAAAAAGATAACTCTTTCATGTTTAGGTTTTTATCTCTCAATGTCTCAACTTGGTAGGTGGGTCAAAGCAGGTTAATAAATACAAAAATGAATATGGACATAAATTAAATAATTAAGAAATAAATTGAAAACATATTTACTCATTTATTTATGTCTACTTAAATTATTCAGAACTGTGGCACTCCTCCATAATTTTTTTACGGTTGACAACATTGTATTTGAGATTATTTTCTGTTATATTGATGCCATGACTATCATTATATTAATTTACCAATATTTAAGTGTCTTGCACTTTAAAGATGTTTTTAATAATTCAGGGCCCAGTGGATCAGCAAGACGTGTGGTGAGTCTGTAAATACACTGAGCCTAATTCAGTTTTATCATGCTACTGCTGACAGACCTATTGTAAAAAAAAAAAGACTGTTACAATCCGTTTCAAACTAATTTTCATTAGTTTATTGATTAATGTTCAAAGTTAAATAAATGAAATGCTCAGCTTCTGTGTCACTCAGTACTTCCTAGTAAGCCACTTATAGTAAATAAATGATATAGTTTGACAACATTTCTCTGATTGTATTTTTTGTTAGTATTTGTTTGAAATAAATAACCCTTCAAGAACACTTTGATTACTTTCTTAAAACCGACTCTATGATCTGACTCAGTGAATCACTTTAGTCCAAAATTAAGTTTGTTATTTTCAGTTATTTTAAGTGTGTTACACACACACACACACACACACACACACAATATATAATTATGTTTAAATGACAGCTGACATGCCCCACAGTTTAGTAGGGATGTATGATTAACTAATTTGATGCAAGCTCTATAAAGATAGCTATAAATATTGAAGGAAAGCTGCTCTTTATTTCTCTGAATAATTAGTGTACAAATTAACTCATCAACATTCATAACCAAAAAAGGTTACTTAAATTGTCCCAATGTATTATTTCACCTTTTAATAAATTACTTGCATTCTTTTTCAGTGTTTGTTTATTTATGTGATAGTTAATTTGTCTTTTTGCTTGACTGGATGTTTCAAATTATAATTAATAACATCTTGGATATAACTTATTTTATTCAACTGGATACCCCTTGAGTTTGTTAATATTAACTAACTGGTGAAACTGTTATAATGCAAGCAAAATTAAGAAAGCTAGAATTTAAATTTAAAATTAAACCTCCTGAAATACAATAAATTACTTTAGGGTGTTATGCATTGCATAACGTTTCAGTTGTTCCTTCCACTGAAACAGTACTGGTCGTCACGGACATTGAAAAATACATTTTTGTTGTTCATGAAAAGGCAGGTCAAATCGAATCTCCGACAAAATAAGATGTACCCTGTGAAGATATATAATCATTACTTTACAATGCTCCAATAATGGGTACTCAGGGTCGGCTGGAAATTTAGCAAAAAATGTATTATGTACATAACGTATTATTCATTAAGTTGGTTTTTTATAAATATAAAATTAGCATTTACTCAAGCCAAGTGCGACTTAAAAGACAAAACAACGATGGATTCTGCCTTATGCTGAGACGTTGAACTTGAAAGTAAACCTTTAAAGAAAGTATTTCAAACTAAGTGGTAACAACAGATGACTGGATATGTGGATTTAGTCTCTCTTTTCTGCTTTGTGAGCCAATGTTTGAAAAATCTACTAACTGTAGATTTTGGAATTTTATTTTAAAACACAAAATTTAAATAAATGTTTGTGCTTGCTACATACCGTATTGAAGAGGGTTTGCAGAGAACTCACTCACCAATGATTTTCATTTTAGCTATTCCCTCAACAGACTGGATTTGGATTTAACTTTCTGAGGTTCTTTAGGCACGGCCCATTACCTGAATTGTTTGCCTTATGGAAAAACAAAAGGTGGTAATGAAGAAGCTAACTCACTTGTCAATTTCATATGTGACACCATTGAGTTTGCCCTTTTACTGGTACCTGTAAGAGCTCTTCATAACTGGGGAAAATCAGAGGGATGTTAAGCTTTCAGGTCAGAGTGAATCACCTGCCCTCACACATAATTATTGAGTGTGCTGCTTAGCCATTGTCTGGTGCTGAACGTTAGAACACCTTTACATTGGTGGCAGTGCTGTGTCTCCTCAGGACTGCCATCACACCAGTGGTGATAAGATTTTGCCTAGGAGGAGGCTGCATGATGGAAACAGTCACCATCTCCAGTGCTGATAATTATTGTGGAGTGGCATCAAAGGAATGCATTGAAATGCAGAGCTAGATTGTTTTGAGGTGTCTCTTAATGGATACTGCCACTGCAAGCTAACATTTACCTGCTTTGACAGGCAGCGGTAATATATCCCCATCAGACAGCAGCGCTACATTGGTCCAGGGGGATCATTGTTCCTCATCTTGTATGCCTCAGAAATTGCGATCAAAGGCATTCATTGGTAAAATAGTGATATTGAACTATATGACGGGACATTCAGAGCCAGTGTCAGTGTTGTGAGTTGGTGAGGGTCATATTGTCATTTTATTTTTGGCCAGCCTGCATCACCAGTATTGTTTGCAGAATCTTAACTTTGGTCCATCATCTACTGGCCACAAGGAATGAGGCATGGCTGTTTATGGCTTGCATGCAAGAGCCTGATGTCAACTTTAAACTTGCATTGTTCCTATGTTTGTGCATTTTTTAAATACTTTCCAACCAGGATGACTAAAGCACAGCTATGTGTTTGATTATTTGTTTTTCTCTCTTAAGCTTTTTTACAGCTTTTTTTTTTACAGAGGATAACCCAGGATAACCCTGGTTCAACCCAGATAACAATGTGGTTCACAAAAAAAGGACAGTAAGCTTTCAAATTGATGTGATCAGGACAAAGCTTCTTCTTTTTTTTACATCAGTCAGATTTGTTTTATACCTGCTCAAAAGCTCAATCTACAAAGAATCTAATTAAGAAGACAGATCCATCACGACCCAGATCAGTGGCATTGGGTGATGAATATCTGCAGAGCTCACAAAATGTGCTTTCTGCAATGTGAGGTAAGGATTTGTTAATAGATTTCATTATGAGGAGCTCAGCAAAACCTTGGCCTAGTTGATGGGTCCTAATTAGAATTTTACTTCAGTACTGCAAATAATTGTCCGAAATCCCAGTGTGTCCTTGGACAAGTGTATGTTTGCAGGATTCTTCACCGACTTAAGTGTTTACATGAAGTTCTTCAGGGAACTGGGGTTCCAACTGCACAGAAAATAAAAAACATTTTATTTGCAGACTAAATAGTAATAGTGCGCCTCCCACATAATGTTGCTACTTAAAGAATCCATTTTAATGGATTACTGCTACTAGCTGTATCTAAAATGAATGTGCTGTTAAGGAGTTTACATAAGAGACAATGGGGCTGTTATTTTCAGTACTTACTGTCTACCTAAGAGAAAACGAGTTTAGAAAAGAAAAAACGCAAAGTGTGTCATTTTATGAGGAAAAAGTGCCAAAATGTTATCATGGCTGGAACCAGCAACAGAATCCCTCAGTTTGCTAGTGCTTGATGTAAGAAACTGATGGGATTATAAATGAGTTCCTGTTTTGGCCTCAGGTAGATTTGTCATCTTTATGGGATGCCACCATCCTGAATTGTTCATGCTTTAGTTTTTACTTGAGGGATTTTCATTCTCTTTTTCATGCATTAAAATGATTTGGTTGTGATGTTGAAATGTAAATTTTTTCTCTAATTTATCCTTTTTGGGGTTTATGTAATCATGGAATAGCATCGTTGTTTAATTTCCAATATAATGTAAGGAAACATATGTTTGTGGGCGTGGTTAATGTTGATTATCATAAATTTGTTAGGCTAGTAGCAATTGTAGCAAGGCTACAATGGATTTTGATCAAGCTGAAACAAGATATTGAGTGGCACTGACAGTGCCATGGGAGAATCAGCTTGAGGGGGTCTGCGAAATCAAGAGGGCCAAGTATGAAGGGCTGGTCAATGACTGTCAGACACAGGGGTGGAAGATGGGGTCTGCCTTTTGAGGTTAGCTGCATGAGTTTCCCTGGTTAATCCTTCTTGAACGCTTTCACTGCACTGGACATCACTGGAGCGTGGAGGAGGCTGAAGAGAAAGCTTCTAGATGGCTTCCAATAAGGAGAGGAGGTCCATCTGTAGCATAATGCTGCTTTAAGTTGTGGTCTGATAAGCCACGGCTGGGTTAGAGAGTCTGATGTTGAAAGCCCCAAAACACCAAGTGACCCCTGGTAACATCACTGATGATGTGTTCTACAGCATCATGATATGTATTCTTCTAATCACTTTCCTGGCAAAATCAGTGACAACTAGGAACTGGGTGGGAAGACACATCTTCTGTGAGGAAGAAACCCAAAGCAAGCTACAGTTTATCTAATGGAAACATACCTCCAGTGGAGCCTGAGAGGGGAGAATGAGCACTCATTTGGTGAAGAACCGAAGATCAACGAACCATGGAAATGGAATACAATGTTTTCTGGAAAAATCTTCAAGAAAAGCTGAGGCCAGCCAGGGGACTATAAGATCCACAAGAACTGCAAAGATGCACAAGATCTGCATATTTCTGAGGAAGCAGCAAAAAGAGGCTAGTGAGCAGTATCGACCACTGTTTGCAGAGAAATGGACTATACTGAGGAAGAAGCTATTGACCTTGCATGGAGCTGAGGAGCAGAATTCACCTGAAAGAAAGAGTCAGGAAGCAAACAGCCTTTGTAGACAATCCCTTTAGCAATACAAAACAGCTTCTGGGGCACTAGCATAGTGGGAGCTAAGGGTTTTCTAGGGAGGAAGTCGACCTGTATGTCCAGAGTACTTACAGTGAACCCAACAGGGAGCAGGAACTGGGTCAGTGCAGCACCTTGATTGATCCACCAGCCCCAGGCACTGATTTCTGCTCTTCTCAAGGAAGTACAGAAGGATGTGAAGAGGGTAAGAAAGGGTAAGCTCAGCTTCCAGACCGAGCAGAGTCCTGCACATGATGTAGAAGCACTGCTCTTTGCTACTCAGGAGGCTCTGGAAGATCTTGAAGGTCATCTGGAAAAGAGTGAATGTGGCCCAGCAATGGCGATTCACTGAAGGAATTTGGATCCCAAAGGAAGAAGACAACAAGAGAATGGACCAGTTCAGGATCATCCCCTGGCAGTGCTCTTACTTGACCTGGCTAACGCCTACAAGTCCATCCCCTACAAACTGATCCAGGCAACTATAGTCAAGCAACATGAAAAGTGGCAAACCTCATGCTAGTCTACTATGACTAGTTCAGCTTGAGTGTTTCGTGAAGGTCAATAAATTCCAGGTGGCACAGAGACTGGAGGTCGGAATCATCACAGTTTGCATCTCTGTGATCCTCTTTGCCCTAGCGATGAACATGAGGGGTGAAAGTTAGCTGAACATGAGTGCTGATGCCCCAAAACCAAGGCTGGGTTGAGGCAGCTACCTATTGGGGCCTTTACATGACCTGACAGTCACTACAGAGTCACTGCCAGGAAGTAGATGGATCCTGCATGAGCTGGAGAGGCTTATTGAATGAGCTTCAAGCTAACAAAATCAAGGTTGCTGGTTTTGAAGAAAGGAATGGTTGTCGACATACCTTGGCAAGGTATTTGAGCATCAGGCTACCTGCCAGGAGCTGGAGGGATTTTACCTGGCAAATTCAAGGGGTGGATCTACCAGCATGCCATCCTGCAGAGGTTATCCTGACTGCTGCTGATCTAAAAAGTCCCCAGTTCAAGGTGGCTAGGTCAAGAGTGGTGATACTGTACAAGGAGTCAAGTGACCTTAAGGTGCTCCAGGCAGGGATAACTGTCAAGATAAGGAGGAAGTGGAGAGGAGACGGTCCATAGACTTGTCTACGCCACAGTGTTCTTGTGAGAGTGGTTTTCCAGAAAGAACCGGTCCAAGAACCTTCTCAACCCCCTGGTATGACGCTGCAAGGAGGAAGGAGAGATATAGGCTGGTTCAAAAGGAGATGTGGAGATGAGGCAGCAAGGAACCTGGATAAGGTGGGAGCAGGAGGTGGAAACAAGACTAAATTATTAGTATACCAGTCTTATTATTCATTTCAATACTATAATATATCATTATTGTTTCAAATTTATTATTCGGAAATTACCTCCTTAGGGCATTGGAACCACCTTAAGGCATTGGAACAGTCTCTAATAATTAAAGGTTTTCGCAATCTGCGGACTGCACAGAACTGTGCCGCCAATTTGATTGGTTTTCTTGACCTTAATGCGTTAATTACATTAATTGAAACCACTGTTTAAGTATCAGAAAAAAGACTGAAGAATTAATCAGTTTTATGCTGATTTACAAACCATGGCTCTTCAGCTCATCTATATGTGACACGCACAAATGCTGCTGATGTGAGGCATGGAAGCCATGTGTTGGGCACAGATTATTAATGAAAGCATCATTATGCACTTGGTTATATATTCACTAAATACTTGTAAATTCAACTGGCAAGTCTTTTAAAGTGCTATTTCATCATTTGATATGATTGCATTTTGAGAAATTCTTTCCCAACGCTCTAAGTAACTGAATGCAAACCAGAAAATTGCTATTATTAGACGACAGCCACATTATAAGATTCAGTGGTATTAAAATGTTGCAGAACACCCCTTCACTTGTGTAACCTATTCATTATTTACTTCCAATGTTTTATATGGACCTCATGAAGTTGCAGATTGAACATTTCAGTGCATTTAATGCATAGTTTCATGCTTTTTTCTAATACACTGCACTGATTTTTCTAGGAAGGCAATCTTCCTTTTGCAAAATGACATCTCTTAATCTTCAGAAGAATTGTCTTCCAAGGCATAGAAGATTAACAAAATTTTCATCATCCTGATATTTCCCTGGGCCAATCAAAAGTGCATGAGATGAAAGTCTCCTGCCCAGGACTGGGCCTGGTTTTAGCCAGCTCCATTAAGAGCATGTGTTTCTGGATCGTTGGGGGTGCCAATTTACACTACTCATCTTTCATGGCCTTAATGACATCTCGTCTTGGTAGATTTGTTTGTTCTTGTTAATTATTGCTCCTAACTTCTTTATCCTTACTATGGCAATATAAGACATAGCAATATACTGTGTCATTATCGGTCTACATGAGTACTACGTTTATCTCCCCATTATACAAGTGAATTAGTGAGTTAAGATGTGTCTGGAGATGTGTGGAGCATGTGTTGACAATAGCAGCCATCTGAACATGCAATGTGACTCTGAGCTTCCGTGACATGTTTTGTTCTGACCTGAGCTTTTGCTTGACTGGGCTACATATCACACTTTAATCCTAGTTGTTTAAAAGTCCAAGTAGTGAGTCTGAATGACAAGTGAATTACATTAATGATATGATTAATGATAAGCCATGGGAAGTCAGGGCTTAAAATGCTCGGTGGGAAAGTAAATATTAATCATGTCCTGACTATGAAATTGTTCTTTAGATAGATACTACTTAATCTATGTATGTAAATTGTAACATATTTTTATCCACCGAGTTTTCAGACACGGATAGACCAGTGCTTCCAAGATAGATATTTTTCTACTCAATATATTTATATATTTCAACCACAAGGAAAGAAGGAAGTGTCAGTATTTCAGGACTAATGAATCTGCCTGGGATAGAAAAAAACACACTCAGTGAACCTCACTCAAAGTGATAAACAAGCATATTTGTTCCATATTTGGTCATCTTTGCTGCTTTAGCTAGTTATGAAATTGTCATGTTCAGATTAAAGGACTTCAAGCCTCTCTCATCCATGAGGTTTCTATTATTTTCTTGGTCCTATACTGGCACAGCAGACAGAAATATAGTGAGTGGCAAAAAGAACACAGAAATAAGAGTACACTTTCCTCTAACAATTTGTTGAATGTCAGATCTAGCATTTAACAATCATTGAACCTATTTGAAGCTCTTTGCTGCATGAAGGATTCTTTGTTCCCAGACCAGAGAGCTTTTGCTAACAGATTTAATTATTCTTAGTTAATGGCTGTATGTCTTTGAAAAGTGTTATGAAATTATAGAATATCTAAATCTCCAAGAATATTTCCATTGGATTTCATTTCTAGACCATTCATTTATTTTTGTAAATTGAATAATGTTTTAATGCACTAGATAAAAATGGAAACTAAATGACAGGGCAACCTTGTCATGTTATTCAAACCAGACAGCCTTTATCTGCATTTTATCATCTTATTAAAATGAAGATAACACTTAAGAAGTTATGGATAACACATATGTTATCTAAAGCTATAAAAATTGTGAAGTGCTAAGGCCAGTGCTAAAGCATTACCTTATGGTTTCAAATTTTTAATCTTTTCTTTAAAGTGTTAAGCCAACTTTGGCAAATGAAGACAATTAGTTCATATCTCTTGAATTTTTCATTTTAATTGAACATGAAGAGTTTGCAGGTAAGAGCCAACACAGCTATTTGCCAACGCGGCCAGTATCAGTCAGTGCTAGTGTCCGTTTCTGGAAATTTGTCTTCTAAAAGATATTGAGCAAATTCTGTTGCATCCTAAGCATACAAATTTAAAAAATTGTCTCCATGAATTTCATATTGTTATTACTGTTATTTATGTTGTCGTTGCTATGCAACGGATGTATTTCTCACTCTCCAGTGTAGGTGAGCCACTCTGCATCGTGTTCCAGACTGTCCCTTCGAAGAGCATGCCGTCATTGGCTAACGGTTTTCGGCTAGCGGTGTGCAGCTAACAGTTTTCTGCTAACGGCCTTCTGCTAACAGTCTTCTGCTAGCAGTGTGTGACTAGCGGTCTTCGGCTAGCGGTGTGCGGCTAATGGTCTTCGGCTAACGGTATGCGTAGGACATTGTTTATTTCCAGGATTAAAATTTGTGCAAATGTAACTTCATCTGAACTTAATTCTGACTGATTTAATGCAGTATTAACACTCTAATAATCACAAATGTAACTTCATCTGAATTTAATTCTGACTGATTTAATTCAGTATTAACACTCTAATAATCAAAAATGTGCAAAAAACATTGATGAGTCGCTATGATCTTCCTAGCAAGTTTTTATTCATTAAATTTGCTTTTCTATGAATAATGAAAAAAGCTATATTTATACATCCTGGAATGTCGATAGTATAAGTGGTTCTAAAGTTCTAAATGCTGGTTCAGAATGGATGGGAGTCTGCAGGATTTACCTCAGCTCCTGTGCCTCAATGTCTCAAATCTCTTGTCTTGGTTGTGTACCCTTGAAGGCAGTTGGATTTACTTGAAGGCAGTTGGATTAGAGGATTTTTCAGTGAAATTTCCAATTCCAAATTGGGGGAAAGAAATTAAAATAATCGCGATTCCAAATAAATATATAAAAATCTGGCTCCGCTATGCTCCATAAATATTTGTATAACAATATATTGTCTCCAGTTCATGGGCTGCGCAGGAACTGTATTGGTTTTAGCATCATGTAGTCTCTTGTGAATCTTTGTGTGACAGTTACAGATTTTATTAGGGCATTACTCCTTTTTCCATTGGCACCACTTTAAATGCCTTAGTCTGTAGGTTTTATGGTTCTGTTTGTTGAAAGGATAGTTCGCCGCAGTGATAAATTTTGATAAATGTGTCATTACCACTGACCTCTTAAAGGTCCATAAAGTTCCATTGTCCTGTGATCCCTAACCCTGGTATAAATGCTCACTGCAGTAAGACTGGGATAATATTGATGACTATTTGGCTGTTAACAGCGGTGGTTATGTATGGCCACACTGTATAAAAGGTAGAAAATAAGTAAATTCCCTCTCTGAACCTTAATTTCATGTGTCTCCCCTGAAAAGTCAAGTATTTGTGGATTCTTATGGTTGATTGATTGTTTCAAAGAAAAAACTTTCCAGGAGGGAAATTTCTTGGTATTTTCCAGTTGATGTATGTTTGCTGCATTTTGTTTGTTATATATAGCGAATAAAAGATGTAAACAAACACTCTATTTCCCTGTGTCTGGCCTCTCCAGAACCAGGTGCACCCCAATGTGCCATGCCTGCATAATGAAAAATGATGTATTGAAGTTGATTGCTTTTTTTGTTTAAATATTTTGGGAATAAAAGCTTTAATGAGCCCAGATGCGAAACACATTGTACTATATATTGGCTTTCATTTGCAGGCTGTAATACAATATTGTACCTAATACACTGCTACTGCTGTTGACACATGTTTTTATAAAACATGTGGTTATAACAGTTTTCCATTTCTGTCATGAGAATAAGCTATTTGGTGCCAACTATAGGTCCGGTTTGGAATCTGGAAGAATTATACATATTTGGTTTCAAATGGTTTGTTTAATCCCCTGCTGTGTCTCTTTCCAACAAAAGTTATGGAAAGTAACAGTTGGGCAGCATAAGAACGCATTCAACTCTACAGCTTTGAAGGGGACAATTAACATATTGTCGATTAGTTAATTGAACTCCAGGGCAATTGTTGACAGTCGAAATTGATAACATTAAAAGGAAACCATTTCTATAAAATGGGTGGTCCTGGGATTTTAATGTCATAAAAACACTTGATCCACATTAAACCTTTTTTGACAAGGAAAACAAAAGAAACGGAAATAGGGCTGACAGAGAAAGGTTACCATTTTTATGCCATGTTACAACTGCAATTAACACGGAATAAAAAAAGTACTGAACAATTGTACTTGAGCCAGTCTGTCTCAGGGGTTAGAAGGACAAGTTATTAGTATTCATGGTAGCTCAGTCATGGGATTAGGGCTTTGTGTATTCAAAGGCCTCAAAATAAAAAGCGGGAATTAGTCAAATCAGCAGGACCTGACATGGTCAAACCTGAACCCTGATTAATTTATTTTTCTTTATCATAGACTGCTCTACACCTTATTTCTCCAGCAGCTCAGCTATTATTTTTATACCGAGTAATTGCGCTATCATGGCTCAGGTTTTCGTTCTGTGGAGAGACAGGCGGTTGGGAGGCAATCTGCAATTCATATTTCCATCTTCTGATAAACTGTCAGGGAAAAGAAGATGGGATGGCTGCAGCATTAACACAGTCAGGTCACCTGAGCTGAATAGCCTATTTAAATAAGTAACCTCAACTGGAAGCTGAATTGTAATTGACTTTAGGAAATAAAACTGGAAGGTTTACTGCATTGTTGCATTGGTTATGTGTTGCGTTCATTTTGTTCTCTCATTTGGTTCAAGTCTTTTCTCCACTGACTTCTACATGTCACAACAAGAAAGAAATCAGGATTATAATTGATGGTATTATAAGTCTATAAGGGTCTAGGGCTCCAGACTAGCAGCTCGAAGTGCAATATCATTTTTTAAATGTCAAATCATAACTTTGAGAGAGGCCAGGAAATAAAATGTGGCATTTATGCACATTATTACTGTTAACATACCGTTAATGTCCACATGTACATAGCTGCCATTTGTACTGCTAACATGAAGGAGCGTGGAAGAATAAGAAAGTACAAGCGTGAAAAATCCTGTGAGGATTCCTGGGGGCTGAGGTGCCTTCTTGAAGTGGCAGCTGCAGTGTGGGGGTAGTACTTATCAGATAAATGTCTATTGTTGGTATGGAGACATAAAAAGGAGAAGCACCTGTGTGTGAGTGTCATCCAATCTTGACTGTTTTAGCTTTAAATCTCATGTTTCAGTATGTTTACAGTGTCCACTTGAAAATGAAGTAATCATCTCAAAAAATGTATTTCAGTGGTGTGTTTAGTGGGTTTCTTTTCACTGGGTGCCATCACAGGTGGAAAGCACTAAAACTGAGAGTCCAGTTTTAAAGCCACATGTTTACAGTTTTAAAACCAAGAGCAAAAAGGCATTCCAAAGTCCAATTTAAAGACCATAGTTTTTATTTTTTTTAAAGGTTAAGTAAAAGAATACATATTCATATTGTGTTTCCAATAACAGTAATGAATGAGATATTATTATTATACATTTGTCCAGTAAGAAAAATAAAATGCACCACGTTATATTATTACATGGATTATAACATTTGTTTATTAGCTATGCAAATTACGTGGTTATAAAGAGTGAATTAGCTACTGAACACAACCCATGAGATTTTTATGAAGAACATTATTTGCAATTTTTTTGTAAATTGGCACTGCATAAAAAGGTTCCCACCATAGCTTTTGTTGAGCTGTAAATGTAATGAATATCATTTTTTACCCCAGATACACTTCTGGTTAAAGTGGGCATTTGTTGTTGAACAAGACAACCATTAGAAACTTTTCTTGTTTGGAGCAAGGAACCATTTTGTAAATATGGTGAAGTGCCCTGATTTGTTTCAAGATCAGACATATAGTGTGGAGTATGTTAACTGTCAAGCATTACCCATCATTCCAAGCAAAAGAGGAGGGGAAGGCAATAGGCTATTTCAGACTCCATTAACTGTGTTCACAGTTGTTGTTAATTGGCTTTTAGGGTCATATGGGCTAGAACATTTTATATTATTGAACCTAGCTTTACTTACTCCCAGAAATAGGCAGAGGGACAAAAGAAAATTGCTTGTGAAAAGCCCAACAGTTTGTAATTGAAACAGAGAAGGGGCATCTTGGATGCTTGTTTTCTTTCATCATGTTTAATCAATTGTCTGGCAAAGGTTACCCACACAGCAAGGAGCTCAGTCACAGCCATTAAACTGGATATTGAGTAGAATCCGTATCTATAACTCAGTACTGTATTCTGTGAGTTCTGCAGCTTGGGTTTGAAATGGCAGATGAGGAATGCAATTTGCTAAAGGCAGAAGCAAACTAGATTATACCTCTAGGATTGACATCATGCTGGGATCAACATCATGCTTGGATCGACATAATGCTAGGAGAAACGTTACTCCTCTGGGCTTCTTATAATTATATAATGGAATCATCACTAGTGCCTAGTAATCTGCAGTATAGCAAATTCTCCCCACAAGCAAGGAGATGTGTGACTCCAGGTCAGTGAATACGGTGGGAATTTTAACTGAAAAGCATATGCTATGAAAGTCAAGTGTCAGAGTTCTGTAAAGCTATTTATAAACATACTTCTATAATTAGATGTTTGTACAGTCTGATTTTAATTCAAGAGAAGGTTTTTATAAAGTTTAAAGTGTTTATCTGTATTTGCTCCTGGAAGTGTATATTAAACAATTTTTAATATAGTAAAGTTAATGTGAATAATCCTAGAGCTTTGTTCAAGATAACAAGTCTACTTTTTATCCAGAGGAAGCCCTATATGCATGGTGGAAATATAGATGGCTTTAAATGACGGTTTGAGAAAGTTTTTGAGAATGTAGTTAGAGTATGCCGACTCAAATTAATCTTATTAGGTGAGCGATTTATGTCAGCGCAGCTTTGGTTCTGGACATTTTTCTGTTCCTCTTTAGATTAAGTTGTATTGGAAAGTAAAAATAATAATAATAATAGTGGTTAAGGTGACAAGCTTTTAACTGAAAGGTTGCTGGTAGCCACCCCAGCGGTTGTATACTTGAGCATGGTATTTAACCTGAATCGCTTCAGTAAAAATATCCAGCTGTATAACTGGATTTGGATCTAAGCATCTGCTAAGCAACTAATTGTAAACTACAATACAATGAGTGATAGTCCATTTTAATTTAGTTGTGCATGTATATGCATTCCAAGACCTCATGCTTTATAGCCCCAAGATCATGGGCCTAATTGTATAATTCTGAAGGATATTAGGTCATATCTTAACAAAACAATTTTAAAAAAAACAAAGTCATGTTTTGCATATATTTTGGTAGATTATACACAAGATGTTAGATAATAATAGTCTATTTTTGTCGAAAGATCCAAATAATGTTTTAAATATTTAAATTTTTGAATTAGACATCCGAAATTATAAAATGGGATATAAAAAGTGGGTCTGTCTGTAGATCAGGGCTACTTGGGTCTGCTTTGCAGCTGGGCACTAATGAGAACCGAGTACTCCACCTAGATCGCAGGCCTGTTCAAACAAGGGAAACGCTGGCAATCAGGTCTGATTAATCAATTGGTGTCAAGCCTCATTACTTATCTCTCTCAGAGCTATGCGGACTGGATCTGCAGGGGTTCGACTGTCTTGCTTTAAGGCCTACATCACGTGTCCGTAGTAGACCTTGAGATTTGGATGAATTCTGAAGTTTCCATTCTCCAACACCACTGAGTACCAGTGGTGCGTGTGCCCTTTGATACACATGGAAGCTTCGTTTCCCAAAACTGCAACAAACGAGGGTTAATCATGAGCACTGAGAGAGGCTGAATATGTTATGTATTCTTTCAACAGCAGTGGTAATATTTTATGCGGAGAGGCAGTACAAGTTATTCATTACAGAGTGAGACTTTGTTATATTAAATACATGGGGCGTTTATTATTATGCAGGTTCATAAACATCTTACTATAAAAAAGGACAGTAATCTATGCCATGAATATTTTTTCAAGTGGGGACAATCAAATCTCTGCGATAAATACTTTTTATTTCTTGAATTAGCAATTTTGTGTTATGCTACATTTTGCATCAACAAAAACTATAGCCAATATTATTCTGCAATAGATTTCAATCTCCAAGAATCTTGGAGAGTTTTCTGCAGTTCATCAACAGACTTTGGGCGTGTTGCTTGCTTCTGTCTGTCCAGGTAATCCCAGAAAGCCTTGATGATGTTGCTCTGTGGAGGCCATTCCATCTGTTACAGAACTTCTTGTTCTTCTTTTGGAAAATGAATGTATGGAAGTTAAAAAATTGCTTTTTTCATCTTACACACATATGCAACATGACAAAAAATAAACATCAAAGACATGTAAAAAAAGCTTGGGTACCAAAGACTTGTGCACAGTACTTTACGTCTGTATGTTTATTTAGAGCATGTGAATAAAAATATTTCAAAAAAACTAACTGGACATGCCCAGTCTGAACACAACCACAATATTATAGTATAAAAATTATATATAAAACAATGTTATTTCCTCGGATTACCTTTTTGTGCTTTGTGCCCTTTTTTGCAGTTCTAATATTGTTGGCCTCTAGCACAGGTTTAAAAAAGCAATATAATATCCAACTTTTCAAAGATAACCTCTTTGTGCTATATGAAATTGAAGTGAGTTGTTTTCAATATGCAATATGTGTAGTTGGTGTCCTTCTGTGATATCTCATGCACTCATCTTAGCATACATTCTGTGATTTCAGAAGCCAAACTGTTCTGCAACATCTGTTGGTGTTGCTCTGCAGGAAAATGCTGCAGAATTGTGCACCTCTTAAAATTGTTGGTCAACAGCAGCGCTGTGGAGAGACTTTAGCCCATAGCACGCTGCCATCATTACACAGCGGGGTACGGAGGGGGGAGATTTCACACGGCCATTACGGCAGAATGAAAAGAAAGGGAATGCCTTGTGGCTAACTAGAGGCAGGTAAAATCCCTGCACATCTGCTGGGTTAAAACAGTGTGCGCTCTCCATGGTTCTGAAAGCCCAGAGTCACCGTTTCTCCGGGCTGCGGTGCTGGGCACATTCCAAAGCTAATTAACCTTGGGAAACTCACACAGAATTAGCAGCGCCCCCAGGTCAGTGTATTATCTTCCCCTTATTCAGAGCTCTCCCTTCTGCAACTGGAATGATTTCCCCGCTGGTTATTGAGTGGAGGTGATGTGGCAATTGCTCCAACTGGCCCATTGCCAAATCAATGATGCCAGAGAGCTCATATTCTCCTGTGGTTTCTGTCTCCAAGCCAGAAATGGCAAATAAAGAGTGCTTTTTTAGTTCTGAATACATTAAACTCAACCCATTAAAATGGAATTTGTATACCCCACTGTGTTGCTGATGCTGAGTGGCTGTTTTAAATCGTGCTGATGCATAATAGCTGCTTGCCTTCAGACTTTTTGTTTCGTTTTTGTTTTTATAAAAAATGTACCCATGGTAAAGTGTCAGGCAACTTTATGGGCATATAATTCTATCACAAAGCCAGAGAACAATTGTGTATTTTTTTATATTCCTCAGTCATTCATTGTATATTGGTTATTCAAAGGTCAAAATTAAATGATCCGTCATGAAGATCATTACCTCTGACTTGGGGGGGAAAACTACTTACGAAGTGACCCTCAAGGACAAACGCATATTATGGGGTTAATAGCATCTAACCTTGTCCTACCAGAGTCGCTGTCACTCATAATATCAATGGAACTGGATTTTCCATTGTTGCCTTGCCTAATTGTCAGTGTTCAGTATGTTGGATTTCAGAGCCCCCTATTTTTGAGCAGATTCATTTATTTGTCTGAAAAATGTGAGGCACGAAGTCAGCCACTCTTTCAAGGTGAAACCTTCAAGTCACTCAGGTTGTGTTACCTTGTTAAATCGATGTGTACGGTGACAGCTAGAAGAAGTGGAATTCAGTAATGTGCACAGGGGCAGGAGACTTTGTCTCAGGAAGCATTTGCACCGATCAGAAGTAGACAGAGGAGACTTTGAAATGCCATTCTGCTAAAGGGACTGAGGTAGCTGGAGGTAGCTTTCTGATCATAGATAATTTATTTCAATTTCTTCAATGTGAGAAGGAACAGAACATTTTTAAAACAGCCCTAAATAAGTTCAACGGTCTTACCCTGGTTGGTCTAAGCAAATGTGACAGGTGTCTGCACCAAGTTCTGTTTTGTTTTGTTGTTGAGCAAATGAATGATGCATCTGATTTTAAATTATTTTTAAACAGGATGAAGCAGGAGCCAAGCCCCAATAGATCTCAAGTTTACAGAAATATTTAAAGAAATAAATGTGTGTGCCTTGATGCACAAATGCAGAATTGCTTCATGGCGTGACTACTAATAATTAAAGCTGAAACCAAATCAAAACTTTTGCAACTCACTAATTGCACTTTGCATAAATGCATTTAACTGCATTTTCTTCTATTGTAAGTATCATGTTTCTTCTCATCATAAAAAGAAAACGCTATTCAATACGGTTATGAAAAGTGTGATTAGTGGGTTTATGAGTGCATCATGCTGTAAATTGTGGAACGCAGTGGCTACGGCTCTAAACCTCCCATGTGATCAGCAGAGGGGAAAGAAATGTTTTCATTTGGATGGTAACTATAATTACATGCTTGCAGACTCCCAAACCTTCTGTTCTATCTTAATATCAGTCCCGTTAAATGGTCAAACGATTTGACCATTTGTTGGACATTAATCCCAACTGCTGACTTTTCCTCCTACCCCATTCTCTAGATTTGATAAGTTTTGTTTTGTTTTTATGTTTCCTCAGCTTGCAGGCCTGGGTTTTACAAAGCCTTCACCGGGAACATCAAGTGCTCTAAGTGTCCTCCTCACAGCTTCAGCTATGAAGAGGGCTCCCCACTTTGCCACTGTGAGAAGGGTTTCTTCAGGGCTGAGAAGGACCTGCCTACCATGGCTTGCACACGTAAGTCAAATGCCAGTAGAATGGCTAAAGCTTTTGACACGTTCCTTAGACCAGGATATCAAATGTGACCTCTATAATATATACATATTACAGCTACATCGCTGGAGAACGAACAATGTACACAGTCTATGTTATTGGTATTGCTGCCCATGCATGTAGAAAGCATTAATTTAATTTCTATAGATCCCAAAGTCAGGTCGTTTGTCATATTTCTTATTAAACGAAATAGAGAAATTCTGTTTTAGCTCTGAGCCATTTCTGTTTGCTGCTTCGACCAAAGTCTATTGTTGCAGAACATGACTTGACACAAGATGTAATCTTAGCTTCCATCATGTTTAATTATTGTCTCTAGATATTTTTGACCAGCTGAAGAAGTCAAATCTTAGTGCACAGAGCATCGAGTGCAAATACTTTTGAACTTGCATGTTTTATTATGAATTACCATGGAACACAGAAATTAGTCATATATACCCCTTTTTGTAGCAAGACTTATGAACAAAAACCTCGGCCTGTTAAACTGTTTAAAAATGTGTTCCTTTGTTTTCCTAAATACCCTATTTATACCGGACTAGCGGATATATTATTGCTATCGAACCAAATCACTTTTTATACATTCATGCCAAACCCTGTTTAATCTTTTGCCTTAAAATGAGCTGGAGAGCATTGCGGGATAGCTTCATTCAGCTCTGTCCATCAGATTTTAGTGATCACATTGCAAGCCAAGCAGTACACGTGCAAGTGGTATACAGATCAAGAAAAAAGTCAAGAGAAAGAAAGGTGCTTCTTTTTTCACATTTTGGTGGCTAAGAAAAAGCTGTAATGCTCCAACGCCTAAGAGATAGAAATCTCTATCCTGGAGCAGAATGGCCGTTGATTGATGGCACACTATTGCAGTACAGAGCTCTTTGATGTTAAGAAAAGGTACAGATAGCAGCGACTGTGGGTCAGAGAATGAAAAGGCAGATTTGGACAGAGGTTGAGAAGGAGGGGGGTCTTCCCCTCACCCATCCAAAACACTGTGAACAAAGGCCCATTGTGCCGAGAGGCTTATTTATAGAGGACACACAGCTTTCAGCACAGCACAGGGTAATGGCTGGGCGGTGTCCATTTCCAAGGCCCCCAGCATAGTGAGCATATCTCTGATAACTTTTAACTGAACACTGTTGTCAGCATTATTTCTGCCAGAATTCTGATTCTCATTTTAAATAACTTTCAACTGATTCCTGATTTCATTTTTATTTTTTTTCTTGGTTTATAACTAAAGACTCCTCTAAGCATTTAATATAACTGATCAGAAAGAAAACGGTAATTATTTCGTAGATTTAAATGTTGTTGCGTTATAATAACTAGTTTTTATGTCTATATTTAACTAATGTATCCACAGAAATTAAGTATCATGCATAGATTTTTCTATGCTCAGTATATATTCCAACTGCGTTATCATTGTTCATTAAGTATTATCGATGAATTGGCTCAGAGCAAATGTTTTCAACAGACTCACAAAAAATAACCTTCAGCATATGACATATTGCCTGAAACATTATTCTTTCTGTGAAACATTTGCAGACTTATCATGAAAATTTTATTTAGAACTGTGTTTCAAATGACTGTTTTCCATCAGTAGAATATAACTGAGGACTCTTTTTTAACCAAAGAGATCTTGGTGTAATATTCTTTCTTGAGGCTTTAGTGACGTTGAAATTACTTTTGATATTTCATTAAATGTCCCAAAAGCCTCACCTCTCCATTTCTTCTGCCAGGGCCTCCATCCCCACCTCGCAATGTGGTCTTCAACATCAACGAGACCTCGCTGTTCCTGGAGTGGAGCCCACCCAGTGACACAGGGGGCCGGAAGGACCTGACCTACAGTGTCCTGTGTAAAAAGTGTGGTCCAGACCCTGTGCCGCGATGTGAGCTCTGCGGTGACGACCTTCGCTTTGTGCCGCGGCCTCAGGGTCTAACCAACTCCTCTGTTGTCGTGATGGATTTCCTCGCCCACGCCAACTACACCTTCGAGATCGAGTCCCACAACGGGGTGTCGGAGCTGAGCTCCTCCCCCCGGGCTGTGGTCACCATCAACATCAGCACCGACCAGGGTGGTAAGTACACTGGAGAGAGCCTGCCGTTCACTGCAAGCTCCAGTAGTGGCCTCGGTCTCTCTCTTATAGCATGTCCTGAGTCTCGACCAAGCCGTTTGCTTAAAAGAAATTGCCATGAATGATTTCAGAACAAATCATATTGTCCCTCTTTTAAACTGCTCTGAGTCTCTATTGTCTTTGGAGTGTTAATCTAAAAGACTACTCATGGCCAACCAAGCCCATTAAGAAACAAATTTGAGCATTGTTTTCTGCCAGGCCGCAGTTCCAGAGTGTTCCTATCACTGTTCCCAGGGTTACGCAATATTGCCTTTCCGTATGTCCGTCTGATGCAGTTGTTCTCACACATTAGAAGTTTTTCCTGGAAGCTGTTTGGCTAGGCTTTTTCTTTGTGAAGTGTTTTGCAAAAAAGGTTATTCACGCTATATTTATTTGAGCGAGTTTCCCTGTGTTTGTTCAAAGAACAGTTATTTCAAACCACCTCTGTTAAACGAGACTAGCGTAAAGTCATTACTTTACAGCATGTGTGTGACGGATCATTTATACCCCTGCAGTCAGCTGAATGCAATCAGGTTTAGTGTACAATTAAACTGCAGCATGAGGGACTGTTTTTTTTAATAATTGGGTCATGTTGCGTTGTCCACTTCTTTGGTAAACAACTTGGTTATTACGGAGAATGAAACGATGCTCAATTTGTCTTAACTAAGCCGTCAGCATATGCTAGGCACTGACCTGGTTTGCTGATAAATCTCTGTTGGACCTTATCTGGGGAGAAACAAATCACTCGGGATACTGTCGGACTTAAAGTGAATTTTCAACACAAATCAGCTTTAATTAAAAAAAAAAAAAAACAACAGTAAAAAACATATTATCATGAATCCCTGTACATTTAAATGGTCTTGTTCCAGTAATTAGTATAATGTGTTTTAAATATAGGCAAAGCAAATGTTCGTGTGTGTATGGCTGGGTGTATGGGTTTTCAAATAGGAAACGGATGGTAACAGTGTCCCCCGCCATCCTCAGTCCTCTAAAAGTAACTCCTGTTTGTGCTACACTGTTTCTAATCACGGAAGGATGGGGAGGGGGAGAGGGGCACAACGTTGGGCATCAAAAACTTTTTGTTCTATTTTTGTGTCAGTGTTTTCGGCTGTGACCCCTCATAACGTTGGCGCAGGTGTCAATGAGCTATTTTGATGGCACTGTCACTAATTTTCACCTCACAATCAATGACAATAATCTAATTAACCATAACCAATAAGCCAAAACATTTTTACATTCTTTCCCATTTTTTGTTAAAGGTGGAAATGCAGATGAGCTTACATGCGATTAGATTAAGTAAGCCATATATACTGTATTCCGGTAAAACACAACAATAAACAGTAAATACAACAGTTTTTGACTGGCAACTATGCTGCCACTGTTTTTGCAGTTTTTTACTAGATTTTTTGTACGGTAGACGTTATCTTTATCTACTGTTTGTATGCTGTGCGCAACTGTACAACTACCACTAACTGAAATGTGTCCTCTGCAATTTTGAAATCCGTTATCTTCATGTTGCAAACATTTGGTCTGATTGGTTTTTATGTAATCAAAACTTTACCTCACCTAAATGCATATTGCTAATTAAAACCAACTCCTTTGGCAATTGCACCATCGTTGCACCAAACTGCTTTTGCATGACCTCACATCAATATTGCAGAATTCATCTTCACCTGCCTAGCCCTAAGAATCGCACCAGTGTTATGATCATCAACATAGAACCCATAAAGCTGGTATTAAAATATTGATACAAATGTGGAGAATTTTTTTTTTTAATGTGTACACATCACCAGATTGGCAGCTTCCCTGAATCCAAAACCACTAATCCCCTAACTCTAATCATATCAGATTTTTCTAGAGTTTTTCAGTGACAAAAATGTGTGGATACAGGAGACCAAAAGCAACAAATGTCATGGATGTGCAACAGCAGTTCTAGTATTCGGTAGTATGTTGAGTAACTGATTCTCACCATACTAGGTTTAATACTTGAACAAGTTTTGTTTTGTTTTCAGTTTTAAAAACAAATGTTTTATATATGTGTGTGTGTATATATATATATACCCCCCATTTTGAATTGTCAGTTTATTTAGTCCCAGCAACAGAAACCACAGCAACCACCTAGCAACAGAAAAGCTCCTGGTGTTTCATCCAAACCAGCAGTGTCCCAGTTTCCCAGTCGCTCATATTAGAAAACTAAAGGCCACACTGCTCTGTACAGAAGGTTTACTGCCCCCTGAGGAATGGTCACATCTGCCCCCCTCCCCCAGTGTTCGCTATTCGCTGGTAGCCAGGAGAAATAATTATTAGGATTTCAACTAACAAATCTCTATCATAAGGCTTAGTGTGTGCTTAGGTGACTGAGCCCCCCTTCCACTGGTGAAGAAAACGTTAAATCAAAACATAGTGACGTATTTTCTGCAATTGAGATCTGTTTGATGTTCTGTATCCTAAAGTTTTGTAAAAAATATTTATAGAGTAACATCTTCTGTGTTGAGCGTTTGTTGAATCTATTTTTGAAGATATCAGTTACCAAATTAATTATCTATTGTTAGCAATACAGTGGCTTGGTATTGTGACTGTACAGTTCCATGAGGCAAAGCCCAATAACATTTTAAAAAAATGTTGGCCCTTCCCCACAGTATCCGTCATAGTGAAGCAGTCTTTATAATGTAAAGTTCAGATATATCGCAGTTCTTCCTCTTTTTGCGTTTTCAACATTTATATACACTCGGCCAAGAGATTGATATGGTGGAGGGATTAACAGTGGGGTACCTTGGCCCGGTGTAAATCCTGTCACATTCTCAGAATGAGATAAGAGTCATGGGAAATTATAGCCGGATTTATGGCATAGCCTTTTTCACTGGAAAACTGTTCTACCTTTATCTTCTGGCTTTAAAATAATAAAATTATATTTTGGAAAAAAAGTAGAATCATTCATCCTCTGATTGACACAGGCCCTGATAGCTTGGTAGAGGATATGACAGATTTGTGGTGATTATCTTGAATTTCTGATTTGTGCTTTGTCTTTGTCTATAGCTGAAGTCTCTTGACTGACTCTAAAGGACGGCAGCTAACAGAAAGACGTGGAAACGGGAGAAAATCATTCCTTTATTAATAAAGATGACGAAGCACGCACACACAGAGGTCTATTTGCATAGGTATTTCTTAAATACATCACAAAATAAATAGGTCACCTTGAAAACAATAACCATAAACCGTCAATATTTTGGACAGTCATCTTTCCAAGAAAAGAAACAGCACTTTTTCTACTGTACTTATTGCCAGAAGCATCTGCCAGCATTTATTGTCATTAAATATCTCTTATTTAAACTATTATATCTTGAGCTTGCAATAGTGGCTGCAAGATGAGTTATTGAGTTGAGATGGACTGGGTTTGCCTAATACCATACTGCACCACATTGTTGTCTGCCATGGATAATGCTCCATGAAGTGTTAGCCAGCATTGGTATCACTTACCTCTGCGATGCATGAGGGGGACCTGGGCTGTAGGTGAGGGGGCCATGGCTACCGATTCATTGGAAACCAGGTCTTATTCCTCCGGGGGACGATGACTAACATGCGACTGTGTGACTATGGCCATTTCATTTAATGTTGAGTGGCTTTATGTGGGGGACAAGGCTTAGGAGAGAGTGACACGTTACGGGAGCACGAGAGAGCGAGACATCGAGGAGGGACGGAGATGAACGTTATGGTGGGAAGAGGTAATGCAGAAAATAGGATTGCTTTCTGGACACAGCATCATATATGACTCAGCAATCAGGTTCCTCTTCTTCATGAATAAATTGTTTTCCCCTGGAGATAGTTTACTTGTTTAGTTGTTTGTTAACAGAAAAGGTGAAAGAGACTTTTTGAGAAAATGTGTAGATAGTAGGGAAGCATTTGGGAACATTTATCTGATTTAAAAAGTTCCTTTGATCCCATATTCAGACCTGTATTTGATTTTTTTTTTTTTTTCGCTGTGTGGGTATAAATGAATTATTACTCAGTTCCCATTCTCTTTAAGTTTCTGCAAATTACATCACAGGCAGGTCATAACTGATTCAAAATAGAAGATAGAAGGATGGCTTTTTTTGTTCTCTAAGAACTTCAGTCAAAATATATCATGCAAGAATGAGTTTGAATAGAATATCTATTTAAATGAGTTAGACTCCTTTTCAAGGCAAACCGCAAATGAATGTCTTTTTATCAGCAAAATGTAATTAGAATCATATGTCACTGCTTATTTAACTAATCTCCTAACATGGTTTTCTTTTGCTTTGTTTTTATCATCCAAAAAAAGAAAAAAAAAGAAAAGAAAACTGTCAACTTGCCAGGTTGTCAAAAATATCTGATTAATAATTGAAAAGACCATTCCCCTTCCCAAATACATCTTCTATCGATGAAATAAAAAAGTTATGGTGTTAAATACTGACACAGATTGAATCAGAAAAGCCCCATCACTATTGCCCCCTACTGAAGACTCACTTTTTTCCACACAGTGCAGGCAATGCAGGGTGATGGAGAACCTCTTTGGATGGAATTGTTCCATGGCAGTGATACTGCAGTTCTTGTAGGGACTGTTTGATAAAGGTGAGTCACCTTCTCCTCTAAAGGTGTACCTGGTGGCAGTTTCGACCACATGAAACTCGTGGAGCTCATTTTCTGGCTGACCAGTTTCTTGACAAAGCCTCCCTTTGGCCCTATGCGCTTAGCAGAGCCAAGGCTCTTGTCCTTCTATAAGAAGAATGGCAATTATTTTTGCTAAGATGGTTAGTGAGGAATTTTCCGTGTCCAGTCCATGCTTGCTCTTCTCATATGGAAGTTTGAATGTTGCCTTGTAGCCTAACCCTGCCTGTTTACCTAAAACTGTTCCATCATTCCATGTGAATAAGTCCATGGAACTGGAGGTGTTCTGCCCGCTGCATTTCCAGTCAGACAGAGAGCGTCTCCTCTCCCAGTAAGGGCACTAGCGTACTATGTGGAGAGGGCCAAGAGCTTCCGCAATCAGAACAGATGTATGTATGCTACGAATCTCAGCCGTGGGGCCAAGCTCTGTTTAAGCAGAGACTATCCTGGTGACTCACTGAGATGGTAAAGATGGGTTATCAGCTCAGAAAGCTCTGCCTCCGCCTAAGAATATTAGTGGTCATTCCAGGATAAGGCAGGCCGCTTCTTGGATGATATTTCAAGGTGCATTGGTTGCTGACATTTGCAACTCTGCCATCTTAGCCGACTTCAAACACAATCACCAGATTCTACTGGCTGAACATTATGGATTGCACATAATGCTGAATATGGAACGTAAGTGCTGAGGCCTCCTTTTGGAGCCAAGCTCTCCGTCGCCAACTGATTGATGAGTGTGACGGCTGCGTATGCGCTGGGCGTGTCTCTTGCCACTCAGCTAGTGTAGAGCCTTGCGGCTGTCCTCATGACAGTTATGGTATACTCACCCTTTCGTGATGGTTACATATTTCGTATTAGAAAGTGAACATTAGGCTATTATCATAAAGATGGCTCCCTGAAATTGAAATATTTTCGTCTTTGCGGTAGCTGCGGCAATGGCTTAGAAGAAAACTTAGACAGAACTGCCTGCCGCCAGAGTTTATAGGACTGCAGTGACTTGACACCAAGTATTTTTGCGAGGTTCGACATGTTTGCTCAGATCATCCTTAGTTCTTGAAGGAAATAACCCATTAGTGATTTATAATGGTTAATAATGTCTGAGAACTACGATTATGAAAAGAACCCAAAGTTTTTTTTGTTTTTTTTTGTTATTAAACAAAAAACTTACTTTGGTGATGGCCCTGGCAGATATGCATAACTAGAAGATAAAATCTTAACATTGACCGGCCAGTAGATCATGAAACAACACTGGAGGGTAGGAATGCAACAAGACCCACAGTGCTGTTTTATAGTACAACCGTTTTAGAAATAAGTTCAGGCAAGAACAGGCTCTTCCATGGCCTCTGCGCAGATAACCCAAGGCTGCGACTTTAACTTTCCAAAATGGCCTGGTGCACAACCACCAGTTGTTAAGTAACCTTGGGCAAGATCCCTTTCTTTCATACCAGACAACATCTCTTACAATAGAGGCGTTTACTCCTATATTTTCCCTTTTTTGTCAACTGTCCCTTTGGCAGACAACTCTAAGGTCATTGTTTCCCCAGGGTAGCAGTTAACCTCATCTTGTTTTACATTGATTCACCAAAACTCAGCAATACATGTCCAATGTTAGACACTGTTTTCACACAATTACCATTATTTTACTGTTGTCATTAAAGTAAAGCAGTAAAGAGAAAAAGTTGGTTGTTATGGCCGGTCCCCAGGAAACCACATTTAATTCGTTTTTTTTTTTTTTGTCCGAATACAGTGCCTGGACAACATCATCATGCAAAGCATTGAGAGGTTAAGGTCATCCTAACAAGTTTATTACAACAGAATCCACCTTAAGACATCTACATTATCATTTTGTCTGAGGAAATGACACATTAACAAATGCAAATTAGAATAAGAAAATTAGTTTGAGAAAGATGAACTGCGTTGATTTAATTCCCAGCATGAAAAGAAACCGTGAATAACAGTGCACCCAGTGTCATCTATTCAGATATCCAAAACATATTCTGAACGTCTAATTTGCTCACAGAGGAAATCTTTTGGTTTTTTACCCATAATCAGAAGACATAATGGTCGATCATTCTGATTTCCTACGCACCCCCACTGTCTCACGGCAGCGGTTGTGCATTTGTGGGCATGCACAGGTAAATGTTTAAATGTTGTGCCATATATCAAACTACATATTGGTGAATGGAGGATAATATTTCATCTCAACATACCCTATAATAACATTTACGCAGGTATTCACTCTAATATTCAAAGTGCTGTATTGGTCATAATGCTTTTTTGATTTGCAGCTCTCTTGAGAAGATGTGGGTTTGTTCCCAGCATACATGACCGTATTTTTTATGTTGTGTGAAGATAGACGAGTTGTCATATAGTGAACACCATTCGGTTGTAAATAGAAATAGAGTCAAACATGGCATGGTAATTAGTATATGATTTAGTGCACAATCATGCCCTTGGCATCATCAATCTGTCACTGCTCTGAGTCCACAGTACAGGTGCATTATTGGCAATGACAGGTAGTGGCACACATACATTAACTGCCGGCCAGCCATCTGCCTGAACTTCAATCGGGGTTACATGAGGGATAGCATTTTTGGCGAATGTGACCTTACAGGGGGCAATGCCATCTCCAATGTCTGTCTCCCATCAATGGACCCCATTTGTTGTTTTTATTATCTGCTGCATTGAAAGATATGAGGGGTCACCGCATGTTTCAGATAAAACTATTAGACAGTTTTTGTACTGTATGCTTGTGGTTTTAAGTAGTATTACTGTTATTATTATTATTATTATTATTATTATTATTATTATTATTATTATTATTTGAGTTTTTCTGATGGGCCTTATAATC
>JAOVYW010000077.1:444295-473181 GCA_025775045.1 Hiodon tergisus | reverse complement strand
TAACGTCCTCGTAGGCTCATACAACTGCCTAGAGAGACGGTCTCAGTCTCTCCCTCTCGGCACACCAAGACCACGCCGCAGCCTGGACGGGAGGCAGAGCAGCCTGGACGGGAGGTCAACTGCCTACCAAGTCGTTTTCACAACTTAATGCTGGTGTATGCATAGTTCAATCATGACATTTCAGCCACTTGTCCAGTTTTTTCATCTCTATGTCACCCGCTTCCACAGATGTTCAGAGTTTTGTGTTTAGAATTGTTGTTCTTCGCACAAGTTCACAAAAGCATGCGCTGTGTGTGGATTGCAGTAAATCACTAATGGGAATGTACTTCAAATAAAAATCATTGGACCATACATTTTTATGGGTACAATATAATGAAATCTGTTAACGTATAAGGTTATTGCTTTGAAGAATAAGGACTCTATTGTATAATTAAAATATGAGAAAAACAAAGGTAGGGAACTTAATGAAAATGCATTGTGCAGTGGATCGGATATTTAATTCAAGTAGTCCTACATGACCAGACAATAAAAATGCACAAGATTATATAGGTGATATGCCGTATTCTGATTTAGTTCTTTTACATATCTGTGTGCTAGCAGCATGCACGTCAGTGTAGCGCGCTGGGGTGGGCTCGGTCCAGGAGAAGCCAAAGACTGGAAAGGGGAGGGCTCTTTTTCTTAAAGGGCAACAAACACAAAAGTTCAATTCAAAGAAAAGCCTTTTCGGTTTTAATCTAACAAAAATAATAATTAATAAAAACAAAGCCTTTTTAACCACCAAACTCAACCTTTACACAAAGCCAACAACAGTACAGACTTTCTAGTCTAACCTTTTCCTCCAGCCAGCTGTACTGGCACTCTTTTTAAAGTCTTTTAATTTCCCACACCTTAGTGTGGTTCAGTCAGCACAGCCACACTCAGATGCACAATGCGGTCCTGACTGTGGGCGTGGCCCCACACCTTGTCTGATTGTCCGGGCCATCCTGGGCACGTCCCCAGGGCTGCCTCTGGGTGTTCTCGTGGTTGCATATCTTTTGAAGGTTGTCAACCAGGTTGTAACCAACCTGATTCAATCGCCAGGCCCCTGGGCTTTTACCAGCCCTTGCTGGGAATCAAACTCAGTTCATCACAACCTCCTTACCAAAGTCTTTAGCTCCAGGGACTGACAGGACTGTTTTCTTTCACTCCATGGAGCAGCATCAATGTCAAGTGAGCTTGTTCATAATCTTGCACTATTATAGAAGACACGTGTTTGTGCAATGTTGTCCTCCAACAATACAGATGACCTTTATGTTCCCATTCAATGTTTTTAGCATAAACCACTTTTTATACTAACTTTTGTTAGTTTTGTTATTTGGTTTCAGAACCAAATAAGTCTTCAGCGTTTCTCCTCAGACGTGAATTAATAACAGATTCATTGTAAAAAAATTTCTTTTTAGTTGCTAGATAGTGAAAATGTCTGGATCAGTAGTGTGTCCTAACTGGGGTTCCAGAATTAAAAATGTTGAATGCCTATGGTAGGCTGTTGAGGCTTTAGGGAGAAAGCAATAGACAATAAAGCGTATATACGTAAAGATAGCATGTTTCACACTATTTACACAAGTAAAGTCTCGGGAGCCAGGCTTCTCGGGAGCCAGGCTTCCCAGCAGCCCCCGCGGGGATGGCTTTAGCCCATTGGCGGGGGAAGCGCTTCTAGCCGTCCCCGTTACAATATATTTTTTGTTTGTGAGGTTCAAATTGTCTTGTATATTGTGCTAATATGCCCAAAATCCATTAATACTCCCTGTATGTTTATATTTCTGTTGGGAGTATAAAATTCGTTTTAGACTTTCTCGGGTAACTCAAAAGCTAGTTTTTGTCTTTCCTCCACACTTTTGCCCTTGTGCAGTATGAAACCCTAATCAGCTAATATCTGTTTATTGTACACTTGAAATGCAGTATTAAATGTGATAGAATTAAAAGCCACTGCCTCATCTCTGACACTTTTTTGTCATTTATGTGTCTGTAATAGCCTGTCTGATTAAGGTGATTGATTGCTGAGCTTAAATACAATTACTGTATATTGCAATGAAATGATTATTTACTTTTTTTCATTTAATTAGATTTAAACTGGAAACATTTAGGAAGATTAATAATCAATTTGCAGCTTCCAGCTATCTGTTTGGAAATTGCATATTCAAACATTATGGACTTAATTATCTTTGGGGTAATCAGTCAGAATTCCTAATGAATATGCATCCATTCCAATTGAACCTGACCATATCTTCTTGTTTATGCCCATTCTAATTGTCATTGAAGGCAGTAACAATGTAGAAGTGTTGTAAACAGTCTATAGACTTTGTGCACACAGTTTATTTGAACAGGTTGTTGGATACACACAGTAGAACCTAGCATTCCAGACTGATAACATATCAAGGGCTATTAATAAGTTGCACTAGTATTCAAACAATGTGATAGGTGAATATTAATTACTTTGTACAATAATGAGGCATTAGTCATATCAGCTACTTACCAGTAATGTCTGAAATGCCTGGTGGAAAAACCTACTGCTGTAACTAGTGCTTGGAATTGAGTTAGCAAATGCGTTTTGAAAGTACTGTATATGAGGCTCTGTCTGTTTTGTTGTGATTTTGGTTTGCTTAACTTGCTGTCCCTCTGTGACTATGACTACCTTTGAATATATTAGCCCATTAGCTCATTTTAGACATGATACGAATAATCCCAATTGAATGTTAGAACAAGATTATTACGTGCAAAGTAATTACTAGCGGAAATGTCGAACCTGATACTACACTAACCATTATCAACCTTTTTAGCTTGATTTACAAAATATTTCACACGTGTGGTTCTGGTTTACTTTTATAAAATAGAAATGTTGCACTTTGCAATTGCCAGCACATAGAGGAGAGAGTCTTCACTGGCTTTGGATTTGGAATGCAAGGCCTGAGAAAATGGTGAAATATAGAATAGAGCTTTATTTGAGTTTTGCACCCCATTGATATGCATGTGGGCCACTAAAAATGAACCCAGGATGCAGAGAGGTTGGTGATGCAGTTGTGGCACCAGAGCTGGAGCACAGCTTCCCTTCCCTGCCCCCCCCCCCCCCCACGTACTTCTACATTATTATTACTAAGCCGGCACTCTCATGCAGTCTTCTAATATTGAAGTTTTATGGTTTACCGGGTTTAAATGGTATTTATTGCAATATAGTTGAGTTAACTACCATAATAAGGGCCAGCAGTCGTTGGATTTGAACCTGCAACCTTCTTTATGCTTACAATTCGAAGTTTCCCTCCACCTAATCTACAACCAAGACTAATCTTAAGGTGTTTTTAATTTGTTTAGTCTGAAATAGCCGTGCTGACTCACTTTATTGCTGTCTCTGTTATTGCATCGCCGGGCAGTGAAAGGGTCCTATTTATTCTGATGTGCATAAAAAAGCCATAAAATTGCATCAGCTAATATAAAGGAGAGACGTGACTATTAAATTAACCTGAATGCCCTAAGCAGCATGCCGGGGACACTACCTACCGAACTTAAGTTCTTGTCATTAACAGCTTTTGTAAGTAAGTAAATTATTTCAAATAAGTTGGACAGGCGACATTGAACCCCACCTTAGACCACCTGATTGTTTATAAATATTCCCCCTGGGGCTACAACCACCCCTGATTACATTGAACAGAATTGATGTGAATGTGCATAGTCAAGCAGATTAGCCACCTATTTAAGAGTAAAACTGAAACAAACCCTCAATTGCAGGACTGTTTTGAATTCAGGTACTTAAGTCTCACAAAGTAGTAGTAAGGAATAGGCACTCCCTAAGCCTGATTAAACTAAGCAGGTCATGGGACACAATGTTAAGATTACTATCTTCGAAATTTGAAACGTATGTACTTTTGAAATATGACAAAGATTTACAGGATAATGGACAAATGAAGGTTGCCATTAAAACTAAGAAATAAAAGAATCCCTTTCTATAAGTCATAGATAATACCATCTCCTGCTGTTTTAGACTGTACCCATTGAATAAACACAAGACTTGCTTAAGAGATTAGATACCAAATCAAATTTCAAATGACAAAATACATCTGAAATACCTTTAAAATCAGGAACAGACTTTCTTTGTCCTTGTGATTGTATCAGTGGATTTACAATCATGAGCTTTGAACACAAGGTCTGTGAATGAATACCTGCTGAATATGGAGGAGGGTACCCAAAGGATGGTGCTATGTCAGCGAGACCTCCGGTTGGTGCACTGCATGTCACCCGGGTGGCCATGGGCATCTGTTGCTCCTGCCCATCTGTGTCCGCTCTGTGCCCTGTCGGAGCCCGTCTCTGGCAGACAGAGGACCCGCATGTCCACTGGGAGAGAGGGCAGGAGCCATGTCCTCCAAACCAGGGGGTTAAGCTTTTAGTGCCTGCTAACTGCAACGGAGAGCTGGTCCTGTGCACCCGAAGACATTAGGGGTAATTTCGGAGTAAGAGAAGGTAGCCCTGATGGACACTCACTCTCTGCGGCGTTTCCTCGGCAGCGTCTGCAGCTCGCCATCTGGATGGTGCTCTCAGAGCTCCAGCAGGGCCGGGAGTGCACTGGGCCACAGCAGCTGAGGCCGGGCAGACCCAGGCACGGCGGGCACTCCTGGGCTTTGCCTATCATTAAGAATTTTTCATGCTCCCTCCAGTGTTATTTTCGCTTTTTGGAGAAAGGGCAAAAGAGTGTGTGAGTGATGCATGAGATTAGAAATACAATGTGTTTATCCTGGTGGTAGAGTGGTATTTGGCCCCAATTCGATATGCGGATGCGCAGTGATTTAGGAATACATTTTGTGTAATTTGTTAATGCTAAGAACAATAAAACTGTGCTTCTATCTTCTGAGAGGAGCGAACATTAACAGAAGAGAAGATGCTACAGCTAAAGGGAGGAGGGGTGAAAAGAATTACGAAAATGCTATGTCTTTTTACTCGGAAGTACCTTTTTTTCCCCCCATAATATCCATAATATCAGTGGTGATGTCAAAGGGTCAATAGTTTTGTGTTGTTTGTGCTCAGGTAAATTCAGCAAGTCGAGTATAAATTAGATTTAATCACAAATACTTTTGGCACGACATTGGCATTTTCTGTTCTCAGTTCTCAGCCTGTCTTAATAATTTTATTGATGTCATTTATAATTTGTAAAGTGTCACAAAGCTTATAAGCAGAATAGTGTGAGCACCGACTTCTAAATGTTCTTTATCATAGTTAAAGGCATTAAATTGTACAATGTATACACATGAAGATGGGGGATCAAAGTACTCCAAATGAAATAAGTAAATAAAAATTTTTACATAATTAAATATATGATTTTGTTATTTGATAAAGGAATACATGAATAAATAACCAAATATATGGTTTCATAATTCATTTTTCAAGAATAAGTGCGGCATTATTATACATTTTTGTAAGTTCACATTGTCACTTTTTAACATACATTATACATGATATTTCCAAAAGAACATTTCAGAATGGCGTTTGAATTTCCTTACTTCATTGCACCGTCCACACTACCCTAGAGAATGGAAAAGGAAGGAAAACTTTAGTGAAACATCATTGTCCTATGAGGAAATTGGTAACCAGGCAGTGCAAAGACTGGTCCTCACACTGGTTCTCAAAGCTCAGATGTAAAAGACAATAGTGAGTTAAAAGATGACCTTCAGTCTTCTTCCAATTCAGTCACATCAGAACAGTTTGTCGAACATCTAGGCATCCCTTCAGAAGAATACATATGCTGGTGTTAACTGACACTGCTAAATGGACCCCCACAAAAATGTTTATAGTTAATGACATTATCAAAGATTATAAACTTAATATGATATTTTTAACTGGAATCTGGCTTAGTACTGATGAAGCACTCCCTCTCATAGAGACCTCTTCTCTAAATGTAGCTTTTTAACATACATAAAGGAAGGATAGGAGAAGTGAATAATTATGCAGACCCCTTAACCTGCAAACTAAACTCTCTGGGAGTGTAATCTACTTTTGAATCTCTTGCCCAGGTTTTTAAATGTGTTACTCCTGTCCTTTAAATGACTGTTTATTGTCCACCCAAGCAAAGCTATTCATTTAATCTGATAATGACAGTGTTTTCTTGTGTGGGCATTTCAACTTTCAAGTTGATACTGAATACAAATACAGCTATGGATTTTATCGATCTGCTAAACTCTGTCAGGTTTTAAACGGCATATAACTGGGCCAAAAAAAAAGTACCTGGCCTTGGGGTGTCAGATCATTTGAGTGTAATATTGTAAGATATTTTTGTCAATTGGGTAGAAATAATATTGAACGCATTCATAAGAAAGCATTTTTAAACTCAAGGATAAGCAAAAGGCTCTTTTCTCAACAATTCACAACCTATTCAAAACAAAAATGGCAGATTAATTTGAAACCTTCTCTCCATCTATGTGTGAAGAGTTTGCAAAAAAAATCAATCGTATTAAATATAACACAATGAGAAGTTAAATGGGTTGGATATTCTCCCCCTTTCAAAGTTTTTGCTCTGAATAATATATAAATTGATACATAGATATATAGTGATATTGTCATGAAAATTAATCTACTGGCCTTCATAAAACAATATGGGGACCTCTGATGTTACTGCTTGTACCACGTCCTGGGATTAAAACGGTGCAGATCTGAGAAAATAAATAGAATTTAAAGAGACAAATTTGTATTCCTTGGTTTAGTTGTCTGGCTTTAATAAGTACTACACACAAACAGTCAAGTTAAGTTATATGACATATTTTTAAATGGAGATAATGGCCATGTTTTTAGCGGCATTTATCCCTTTGAAATCTGTTCAAAATATTAGGTGGTTGAAGGGAGGCTAACAGCCATGTATACAATCTGACGTGATTTATATGCTGTTTTTCAGCAATCCTTCCTTTTGCAAAGACAATTTCCTTTCATCATGACTGTCCTATTTTATGGATTGGCTCATTAATAGAAAAGGATTTGATTAATTGCTTCATAGATTGCTCTGGATGTTTTACTTTTTCAAATGGTTCTTTTGTGAAGACACAAATATTTGGGTATGCTCAACGTAAACATAAGAAAAGTTTAGATCTCTGCATATCATTCTAGTTGTGCTTATTCCTTTCTCAGGCATCACTGTTCTTTCTCAAGTTTTTAACTATTCATGTCCATTGATCAAGTGATCTTCAAATTCAACCTTCTTTATTTCTCTCTGTGTTTACAGCACTAATAGTTTTTTTCATTGCTTTCTGTGCAATTGGATTAAAAAAAAATCAAAGCTATTTTGGTTTAGGATTCACTGGTGGAGCCCTATGATTCCGATTTTCTGGTTTGAATCTGGTATTTGTTTCTGGATCATGTCCTGAGCAGTGGTGCACAATTGACATATTACTTGCCAGACTGAGAAAGTGGGGTTTCTCTCTAAGTCTTGCAAAATAGCAATCCCTGCAATCTCATTGACACCTGCATGTTTGTAGTGCAACAGGGGGAGACGTGCCTCTCCTTAAATCAGCGCTGTAGTTCTTAAACGGGCTGTTTATCTTGTAGTGCTGGTGGTCTCCATCTGCTCCTCTGTCCCTCTGTATGCTTGTGAGGTTCATGGCCAGCAGAGATACCATAGCATGATTGCCAATACCAAACTGTAGGGGGGAAAATAATTGCTAGTAAAAATAAAAAAATTTATAATTTAATAATAATTTAAATTTAATAATTCAACAATTAAAAATTAAAAATGTGGAAGAGAATATGATGTGTACTGTACGGTAGAAATTGAAAAACGTGCGTAATGTAGTCAGTGTTTTGCTCCCATTCAGAGTGAATCACTTAAAGAAGAGAAATGAGAACATTTCTATGTACAGCATGTTATCATTTTTGTTGCTTTTGTCTGAATGATAATAATGAGGAAGTGAAAATTACAGGTTCCAAAAGGGGTCCCTTGAGCCTTCATGCTGATGTAATGGCTCTTAGAGATGCTATAATAAAGGTCTGAGGGAGGTGTCAAGTCTGTATATTTTTTAATTCTGAAAAAGACAAATAATTCTGTTATTAAAGGGAGCACATGGTTTCATTAGTAATGAAAATGATTTATCCAGCTCGTTTGGTAACTGCAAGCAGAATCAAATTTGGGTTTATTGCCCAACATAAAGAATTAGGCCATTGTGTTCCCTGTTTTTTTTTTTTCCTGCATGATTTAGAGCTACCGGTATGGCGGCCCTCTATTACACAGCTGGTTGCACCATTGTAAGATCTTCTCCCTAATAAACCTCTTAAGCATGTGAAATGTGAAATGATTTCAGACTGGACAGAAATTGGCACTGGCGAAAGCATTACATTCTTCTCATTAATTACCTCTGAGAATAAGGGCAAATTGGTATTGATTGTGGTGGGCTGGACCTGCTGTGATTTTGCCGTCCTGATCATTGCTTTTCCAGGTTACAATTTAAGGAAAACACAAACAGGATCAGCCCGTTACAGGGTCACAATTAAAACGTGTGACTTTTGGTTTTCACCTGTACTGACCCCTTGCGTCTCATTTTAACAGTAGTTGTAAAGCCTCGGAGAGTGTCCCAACTTCTAACACTCAGGGAGGGGGCGCCTTTTGCCCCTCACCACCATGACTGATGGTTTTAATCAACTGCTAAATACACCCGGACATTCAGCAGTGTTCAGCAGACCCACATGATGAATTGAACATGACTGGTGAAAGGGTACACCACTGCGTTTTTAACAGTGAAAATAGAAGGACAGTCTCTGTATTGTATGTGATGGTGGAATCAAAGGTCTGTTCGTTTGTGAGAGGATTTTAGGCATTGACTCATTGACAATTTATAGATTGACAGGTATGTTTTATTTAGACATAAATTATCTGATATTTTTGTATTCTAAAATTATATTGATAAATATATTCAAAATGCATCCTGCAACCAAGGGGTTGTTAGATTTAATGAGGAGCTCTTAAACGCATCCCTTGTTGCCCACATGACCCTTGGTGTAAAACATTTTTTTATATAGCCGGTGAAGAAGATACTGTTTTAGCCAGTGAAAAATAGTAATATTTTACTAATATGAAATCATGGGCCAGACCAACCTCTGATATGTCATTTTCCTAAAATACTACTTTTTTCAGGTGTGTCTAGCTGCTTTTCCTTTATAAGTGGTTCTTTTAGGTAATGCTGCTTGGTCATCCATATCCATCCTTGATGTAATTTAACATTCTTGATAACCCCTGTTGGCCCAAATTACTTGAGTTAAGAATGTCTGTTGCAATACATACTGCCTTGAGAAGAAATTAAAGCACCCATCCACTTCCACTTTAAGGTAATTGTTAATAATTTTATGTTTTTAAAAGATATGCAATTTCCTCCACAGTATTCTAAAGTCAGTTTGCAAACACACAATCCACTTCAGACCTTAAGTAGGTGGATTTTCAAGGGGTGAGACCTACCTTTTTCTGATGAGGGTGAAAAGAAAAAAAATTGCTCTGTTATTTCCAAAAAAAATTGTAAGAGCATAAACAAGAGAATTGCTAGAATGGAAAGCTGCCAGCCAAATTAGAAAGAGAATGCTGTGACGTCTAGATAGGAGGCTGAGGATGGGCTTTCTGCCCACTTCCTTCAAAGTCTGAACACACAAGGACAACTCAGGTCAATAGAGGAAAGAAACCTGTGGAGCAAAGACGGGTGGTGGTTGTAGTGTGAAAAGTCCAATTACAGGCTATCATGTTGTGCAGCTCAGGAAAGAGCTTTGTCTTCTGTAGTTGCAAACTTTTCTGCACTGTATGAGTTTGAATATCACCAGAACTTGTATGTGATGACCTTTTTTGGAAGGACAGTGGCAGGGCTGCAGTGTCAGCGTAGTGATTGAGCAGGGCTGCAGTGTCAGCATAGTGATTGAGCAGAGCTGCAGTGTCGGCGTAGTGATTGAGCAAGGCTGCAGTGTCGGCGTAGTGATTGAGCAGGGCTGCAGTGTCGGCGTAGTGATTGAGCAGAGCTGCAGTGTCGGCGTAGTGATTGAGCAGGGCTGCAGTGTCGGCGTAGTGATTGAGCAGTGCTGCAGTGTCGGCGTAGTGATTGAGCAGTGTTGCAGTGTTGCCGTAGTGATTGAGCAGTGCTGCAGTGTTGCCGTAGTGATTGAGCAGGGCTGCAGTGTCGACGTAGTGATTGAGCAGGGCTGCAGTGTCGGCGTAGTGATTGAGCAGGGCTGCAGTGTCGACGTAATGATTGAGCAGGGCTGCAGTGTCGACGTAGTGATTGAGCAGGGCTGCAGTGTCGGCTTATTGATTGAGCAGAGCTGCAGTGTCGGCGTAGTGATTGAGCAGGGCTGCAGTGTCGACGTAGTGATTGAGCAACCTGTCTTGTCTGAAGGTTTATATCCATCCCTGGTGGGGCAAAGCTCTTAGCCCTTCACTTCACAAAACCTCTTCACTGAAATAGTTTCAGTAAACAATTTAGACATACAAAATGGTAAAAAAATATAAACAATAAAAAGGTCAGGAATATAACAAATAAATATGAATTATTTATGATGATTAATTATGTCCAAATTCACCACTTAATCATTTGGGTTTTGAACGCACTGTCACTGATGAGGCTGTGTTCGACAATGCCGATTAAGCTTGACTACATATTGACATTCTTCAATGTTTCTTTGATGTTTCCAAAACAAGCCTCAATGCTTTGAAATGAGCTTTGGCACAAAGTAATTTGCTTCAACTTTTTCGCTGTCATCTTTAACATTGTTGTTCCCCTTGACGTTTTTTGCAGACGAACTTGCAGAATCTTCATGGTTCAGACGTGAACAGGTTTTCTCTTCCATTCTTGCCTTTTTTTCAGCACTTGTGTGGCATGTCCTAACTGTCAGCCTTCCACGGACAGTCGTGACTCCTGCCAGTGCTGCCTCAGGCTTTGCTGGACTTTTTTGTGAGCGCTGCTCAAAATTTCAAAGCAGGGCAATTTTTGACAGGGCCTGACGGCATTCTTTGGTTTCAGAGTCCCCAGCCTTGCTGGGGCCCTCTGTAAGCAGGGTCTTTTCCAGGGCAAGCTTTCTGTTCTTTCCTGGTGCAACTACAGCACCGTTCTGTGGGCGTACCAGTCCAGGTTACTGGTCTCAGCTGTAGGTGGGCTCGAGTTTGATCAAGTAAGGGAGCTTCTGCTGGTAAACAGGCACCAGTTTCAATTACACAAGCTGAGCTGTGTGACGCCAATAAGTCAGCGTTCTTGGACATGTCCATCACATCAGGCCACACTTTTGGCCTGTCGATTGATGACTAGTTGTGCCGATCCACGGAGCACCTCTAAGGCCTTCAATAACTTAGCACCTAAACAGGAATGGAATCAATAGTCTATTGAGATGCTTTTCACTACACTGCAGTTGCACCTCTGGTCAGAGGCAGTTAGCTCTGTATCACAAATGGTCTGAGCTGGGCTCAATGTACCAATGACTTTTGGGTGCTCACCACAGTGCATACCGTTACTCCCTGCAATTTGCGCACAAATCACCCTCTTTCTGGCCCTAGAAATGAAGATTATATTGCATACAGGCAAAATTAGTATGATTCTGTCTTCCGACATAAGCTTCCGACATAAGTGAGGTTTCTACACAAAGTTTTTTCTACATAAACCTCTCTTCGAGCCTATGCACTAGACGATGAGGCTTTTATCATTTAACATAATTTTTTGTTACCAATCAATTCTGTTAAATTGATTTGCTGGCACTATTAGTGTCCAGAGCTTGCATGCTCTTCTCACATGAGAAGTCCAAGTTACCTTGCAGCCTAACCCTATCTTCCACCTTAAGACAGTCACATCTTTCCATGTGAACCAGTCAGTTGAGTTGGTAGGGTTAGTCCCCCCTCTTCCTGTCTGACAGAGAGTATCTACTCTACATGCTATGTCTAGTGAGGGCATCAGCATACTATGCAGAGATAACAGAGAGATTATGCCAGTCTGGATAGTTTTATTTTGACTATGGATCCAAGTAGCGGGGTCAGGAACTATCCACAGAGACTGTCCCGGTGGCTTACATGGAGTACAGTCTCAGCAATATCCACCTAGAAAGATCTCGGCCATTCCTCTTGGGAGCAAACCACTTCTTGTACAATCTTCCAGGATGCAACACTGTGTTCTGGCTGACTCCTCATGCTTTCACCACATACTCGCTGAATGCTGGTGATGCACATCGCCCTGGATTTGGGAGGAGAGTTTTGAGGTCAGACTATAGACCTGTGCCCTCGTCTGTGGCCTAAGTTATGAGTACTAATATGCGCATACGTGCCGAATCTATGTTGTGAATGTACGTCTTGATGCTCAGTGTTTTTGAAGCTAAACAGCTATCCTTATGACAGATAGGGTATACTCAGCCATGAGTGATGGGTAGATATTTTGTATTTGAAGAGGAATGTAGGGTTATCATCATTAACTGGGTTATCTTTGTGATATTGATGATGCCATTGACAAACTGAAAGCCTTTATGAAAGTTGCTCATTGTACATTAGTTGCCTCTCAGTAGTTACAGGTTGTACGAAAGGTTGTACGAAAGAACAATGCAAAGAATATTGGTTTGTTTATTTGCATTAGGTATAACTATATAGTAGTTATAGTGCAATAAGTTTCATTCTTATGAGCCTGCAGTGGAAATGTAAGTGGGTGCACTATTTTTATGATAGGTAAAAAATATACAATAGAGAGCTACCAAAGTTCTAAGGAAAATACAAATTTGAACTTGGTCAAGATGGAATCAACCAGATTTTTTCTAAGGGAAATACTGGAACGGCGAAGTATTTCAGAATTTAATTAAGTGATGTGATAGCTTATAGTATCCCCTGGTGTTTGTTCTTAATACCATATTATAGAGGCTTAAAAAAAGTGATAAACCTGAAGAACCCTACGGTAGTAATTAAAGGAGTACTCTGACTATTCATTTTCTCATTCACCAAATGTTTGGAATCAACTTTGAAGTACTTTTTGTGATTCCTGGTATCAGAAACCCTGATACACATTGTAATTTCCTAAATATTGGACAATAAAATGGAAAAATAGGACGTGGTTTTTGCAGTTGTGGTTTTCTTTCAGTTGGAACAGCGGAGTGGTGACAGAAATACCTTTTCCCTTTTGTGGTCTGACAATTACGGGGATCATTAGCTGTGATTTCCACCCAGGTTCTGTCAAGCAGTGAGGCCGGAGTCAGTAATTTGCTGCATTGTCTGCAGGATAATGTCTTGGGTTAACACAGAAAAAGCTGCCGCGTGTCTCGGTTTCACAGTCTGACAAGCCTCTCTCCTGCCTACCGCAGCACCACTGCTGTGGTTGAGAGTTTTGCCTTGAGAGAAAGGAAAGGCGTGCCTTGAGGTCAACAGACGTGGTTTTTAACCGAGTAGAAATGCAAGCTACATAGTGATCATCAAAACGCACAGGCATGCAGAATTTTGTTGTCATTTTTCCTAGATATAATTATGGCAAAACATTATACAAAAAATGAAATAGCATAATAGACCTCAGTTTTATACTTGTTGAGGGCAATTTGGTGAACTGCTAAGGAAATGGGACATCTGTAGAAAACCCACATGAATGCAGGGAGAAGTTGGTGGGGTTTTTTATCGTGTTCATTATGCATATGTAAGTTTTTTTATGCATAAAATTTGCTTGTATAGTAGGTAAATTTAAACGGCAATCATAATATTTAAACTGTTGTCCTAGAATAAAATTACAGCACTCATTCAGAAGCAGAGGAAACTAAATAATATACAGTATGCAGACATCATATAAAATTGATATGGACTGAATTGATTTTAGAACAGTTATTGGAAACCTTCAGGGACAAAAAGTTAATTAAAAACCACATGCAGGTCAAGCACACTTAATAATTTTCCATTAGCTCATTTTAACTTTAGCTTGTGAATTTATCAGCAGTTAATTTGCTAAATCTATCCAGGGCGCTTAGAAATTGACAGGTTATTTTCATCCAGTCGATTTAGATTTTAAGATGGAGATTATTTTTTTTAAAGAACTTTTACACCTCTACTAATGCAGAGGGTCAGGATCAGTGCAGCACGCAGCCACAAGACCTGTCCTCAGTCCAGGGAGACACACCCAAAGCAAGGACTTAATTGTGTACCTGAGTATTGATGTCACCACACTCAAGTGCTTGTAACTCAAGACCGCAGAGCTGATGGAAAGATTTTTTTAGACTGAAAAGTGTGTGTGTTTGGTGTACTTTAGTTGGTTTTGAAACATAAAGTAACTGTTTTATTTGCCTGTTTCCTCCCAAAATGGGTGTTACCTTGACGTTTCCTTCAAACCATTTTCTATTTATCTTTTTTTATCTTGTTTACCTCTTATCGTTATCTATTTTCTTGATTTTGACCAAACCGGGAATGAACCAGAATCAGACTTTAACTCATGTGCATAGCCATGGTTGTTCTCTCAAAATAATTTAGCCGAGAACGTTATACAGGTAGTTTGACATCAAGACATCATCACTGTTCACGGGACTGTGAACAGTATACAGAAAAACACACTGAGAATACCCACTCAAGGCAAAGTGTCATTTTCCAGACTGATTGACTGATCACAGAGCTTAGAAAGGGGATGTCAAACCTGCACAGAACACTTTCTCTTAAAGCACAAAAGAATGAGGAGTGTCATGGCTAAAGGTTAAAAACAGAAAATGCTATTGTTACATTCAGAACACTGTACACTAGTTCTGTTACCTTGATGATAGATTTCAAGTTAAATTGATTAAATGCTTGACTTGCATCAATTGAGACCAAATCAGAGCTTGTTTGTTAAATAGGTTTTTGAAAAGAAAATACCAGTTCAATGGGTCACTACTTTACGAACAACAGCATTGATTCTTTATTAAGGTTTCCAAGGTGGCTTAACTATTGTGTGCTGTAATATCACAGAGATTGACTCAGCAGCTGTTCATTTTGGCTCTGGATGAAAAGATTTCACAGGATTTATCTCCTTTAGAACTGTTTTTCATTCAGCTGGCAGCTGGCTACTGTTACAAAAAAGGTGGTTACTTTTTCACAATGCACAACTAGGTTCAGAGTACAGATTAACCTGCTCTGCTCTTCAGCAATCCTAATCCAATCTGCATTACGCAGTTTCTGGAATCCGGGTAATTAGTAGTTTTGAAGGGCTTTCCAGCTACGACAAGACTCCAAAGTCTCCAAAGCCAGCAAACTTACCAACACCCATGCATGCTTTATTTCTTAAAAGTAGGACCTTTGTGAGTGACAGCTAATGTTTAACAGAATATTGTTTATGAATTGTGCGTTGCTGTGTATTGTCTTTCTAATTTCAAGAAGGGGAAGTTTGTTGTTTTGTTCAAAAAGAAATAAGCTACCATTGTGGCTTCTAAACTATTTAGGTTTTTCATGGAGTTGTAGCCATGACTGAAGTTTATTATTTACTATTACAGTTTGCTGATTGTTCTTGCTGACTAGAATAAAAGGCAGACTACCCCGTTGCCCTTTAAAAGCAGCTCTCGCTGTGGTTCTGAAGCTGTCGAGCTGTAGGTCACCGGAGCCCGTGGGGAAATTCCTCCCTATTATTTTCAATTGTCCGTGCGGTGTGCCCGCACTCAGAACAGATAACCGAGCAGGGGGGGCGAGCCAGCAGCGGCGTGGCCTCGCGCCGTGCCTGCGGCGTGTTATCAGCAGACTGGCAGCAGGTTTCCCCCTCCCAGCGTGTGGGAATCAGAGTGGTGCGGACTCACCAGGCACCATGAAGAGGGGGATGAGACCTTGACTTGACTTAGTAAAACTTCATGGGCAGACACTGGTGGTGCCGAAGGGCAGAAGTGGGGCTCGACTGGTGACTGGCTGAGAGAAGGCAGTGGGCAGTGTCCTTCCGTGTGTCTCTCAGTGTCGCTCATTTTTGTGACGGCATATCTCCCTCTTAACTAATGGGTAATTATGACATCTCTCTTTCCCAGCCATTCAGTGTACTTTAATATCTTCGTCTCTCTAATACCGTTCCAATACTCGGTCTGCAATTACTACCCTGGATTTGGATATCAATTACTTAGGCAGAAGTTGTTATTGGGCCATACCTGCTTCAGGCTCCTTTGGGTGAAAAAAATTTTTACCTGCAAAAATTGAATCAGTACAGGTAATAAGATTTTATCTCCCAAGATAAATATTTGTTCCGTCTTTGCCATGAATAAGGCCAGAGTTGGTATAGAGTTTTGATATTGCAGAGTGAAGAATAGCTTTCTATGTGTTTCTCCGGCTTTAAATATTTAAATATTATACAGTTGTAAAGCGGCAATAAAGTGGAAAGTGGGAATCTGTTCCCTGCACTTAAATAACTATTACAAATTGTAAGCAACAGTGTATTCATTCAGAGTAATATTTTGTGAAAACAATTAGCACATTTGAAAGGACGGGCCGAAGTAAATAATTGAACTCCAAGTAACCCACATTATATATTAATTTCAATTACATTAAAACATTATAACCAATGATATAATTCATTTTTTGAATGGTTTATAGTTGCATATATCCCTGAAGGAAGGTATGGCATACATTTTTCCATTAGTAAGCTATTTGCATTCTAAGTGGTGAAACAGTATCAATGATAAGTGCGTAGGTATGTTTTGCAAACAAACATTGTGAATTTTCAATTATTTTGAATGAGAAGCTAAATTAAGTTTGTTTGACATAATCAGCTTCCTGTATTTTTTTTTGGAGTAAATGGAGCATAGAAATCCCTTGCTTGTTCACGGGGTTGGATATTGCTGCCATGTGCACTGAGGGAATTCTTTCCTGACTGGACTGATTTGGTAACTGCAGATGGTGGCTGTGGCCCTTGTTAACAGGTCGCTGTGGTGCTCTGCCAACCTTGGACCATCCACAAAGTTTCCCTCATTACCATGTTTATAATGTATACTAATGAGCCCAGTAAGGACATGGACGGGGCAGAGGATTGTGTGCAGTGTTGCTGATCTCCGCTCTGCCTTTCAGGTCCCTTGCTGGTGGGGATGGTCAGGAAAGACTGGGCTTCTCAGAACAGCATCGCCCTCTCCTGGCAGGAGCCAGATCAGCCTGCTTTGCCTGTGTTGGAATATGAAATCAAGTACTACGAGAAGGTAAAGTGGGGGGGGGCATTGACTTCTCTGCTGTTGTTGTTATAGTAACTAACACTGCCTCCTTGCCAACAGTTTCAACCATCCACAATTGGTAAATTGTGTACCTTTGAGGCCGTGTCCTATTGAGTACTCATTAGCTGTGGCTAATTTTGGCCAGCCACTGCGAGGGGCTGTAAATCAAAAGCACCCAGCCTTATTGCACACCCAATGCTATCTTTACAGCAACTCACAGAAATACGTTTTTGTTCTTGCCCTCAAATATGGCCTCTAAGGGTTAAAAGAGCTCGACCACCTGACTTGTGGTTGGACAAGCTGTATTTTTATATGAAACTGTCAACCTGCAGATCCATAAACAGAAGGTTTTCAGCTTTTATTTGAGATGGTGAACCAAAGAAAGCACAAAAGAGCAACAGTCAAAGCGGAAGGCAGACTGCATCTGTTGGCACTTTTAATCCATGATATTGTCAATGCGTTGCACTTCTTTAAACATATCTAAATATGGATTATTTTAAAATATTTCTAATAATGGTTTAAAAAATCGTTTGGTGTACGAAATATTTATTTAAGAATTTAAAAACATGCACCGTTCAGACTTTTGGCATGTTTCTTAAGTGCTCCTTACTTTGACCCCTATCTGATTTGAGACTAAGCATGTTGACGTGAATTGCGCCAAAAAATAAAGGCCTGTGAAATAAAGCATGACTTTAGTTTATCATGCTAATATATACTATATATTTATATATTAAATGCATAAAACATCAGTGAGCTGCAATATAAAAATTAAAACAAATTGTACAAATTGGTTTCTTTGCTCTGGTCTGTCCCATAGGAACACGAACAGCTCAGCTACTCCTCCACACGGACCAAGGTTCCCAGCATTATTATCACGGGGCTCAAGGCCTCCACCAGCTACATCTTCCACATCCGCGCCCGCACATATGCTGGTTACGGCAGCTACAGCCAAAAGTTAGAGTACGATACAGGAGACGAATGTAAGGCCTCCACCGTCTGGAGAAAGTCTGACTTTGCATGGAGGATGGGGTTTTCTGCGCAAGTGGGGCAGAACAAGAATATTAACTCTTTCAGTTTTCCCATGCAATTTTTGATTTGTTTATTGTGCCCTTCTTCAACAACACAATCAAATTCACGGGGGATATTCATACTCTCCAGAGTTTGGAGAATACAACCTTTATTCAAGGGACATTCACTTCCATTGACCAGTCTACAACTGCTATTAAAACCAAATATGCTGGCCTCTGGACCTTAAAGAAAATGAAGTGATCAGAAAAATAAGACTACAGGGCTAAAGCTGACATGGGCATATGGGTTTCGTGTTTACTAGTGGAATTTACTGATAATATTATGTAAATGTGTTCTATTTATTCAAAACCCTCTCAGAGCACAGATGTCTCTTAAAACAGCCCCTTTTGTTCTTTAAAGCCAAAATTTCCTGTACTCTTTTTTAGTCTTGAATTTTCTATAGCACTCAGAAAAAGATGAGCTCCGTTTATCCAGGATATCTGTGGAGGTCCCTCCCCAGTGTCTTTCATTGAGGGAAAAATGCACCTCCCACCTCTTTCAGCACTAATATAACATCTTAAAGGTCCCTCTCCATCTCACATACATTGCCAGGTCAGACCTGTGTCATTAATCACAGCTTCAAAGAAAGTGTGAACTCCAGGACAGGAGCCTTCAAAGTTCATATAACGTATATCATTTTTCAGGAGGGTTCTCTCGACTGCCTTTGAGGTCAGGGAATAATTGTCCAGTTTGGCACTGGGTCTTTGGGGGTTTTTGTCAGTAATGAAGTAGACTTAGAAAATATTTAAAATGGAAAATCATTAATTGGTCAAATTTTACAATCATGGACAATTTACAATTTACAATTCAGCGTTAAACCAATTAAATAGTACAGAACCATTCACATGATATCTAAAGGTATCAATTTTAACTTTTCTATATAAGATTCTGCTTTTTTTTTTTACTTAAGATTGGATGTGACAAAGCGTATGATCATTGCCCTGTAATCGAATGAAAGACCTGTTGTGTTTTTTGATATGACATCCACAACTTTATATTAAAGTGTTATATTAAAGTGTTTCGGTGTTTCACAGCTTATTCAGCAGTGGTTTCTTGCTCTGTGTCCTGTGTTTTTGTTGAACATACTCTAATGTGATGTGAGCAGTGGCTTCAGTGAAAGTTTGACAACCAGATTGCTTCTTCCCCCTGTCCCCTCAGCCTCCGACATGGAAGTAGATCGGGGTCAGGTGCTGGTCATCGTCACTGCCGCTGTGGGCGGGTTCACCCTACTTGTGATCCTCACCCTCTTCTTCCTCATTACTGGACGGTAAGAGAGATTTCCTCGCAGGTTCAGTTCTGTTGAGAGCCTTGACAGTTGGTGCAGTCAGACAGAACAGGACAGAACCACAATCCATCACCGCGCCATTTCCACCATCCATCTTGTTAATGCTTATGACCAAGCTGAGATGCAAAGTGCACCTTTGAGGATGACCTGGCTGGGGATTTAAGCCATGAACATGATCTGTCAGAACAGACACTTTAAACCACAAGACAACTTTACTAGAGAGGGAAAACTTATGGCTGTAAAAAATACAAAATAGATCTCAAAGCTTATTTGATAAATGGAGATAAACTTGCAAATGCTGCATTTACTTTGAAAAATGCCTTTCTAATTCATTGTACTTTATCTTGGCAAGACATTGTATTAATTAAAAATTGATTTTGGGGGAATCTGTTTAACTTTGGTTTTTCTGTGAGACAGGATTTTTAAAAATCTTGTTTTCATTTCACTGAGTATCATATGATATACATTTATATGTTGACGTGAGTACTTGTATGTGAAATCGTACAGTACTGATAAAAAAAAGTGATAAATCAAAACATGTTCTTGTCTGTACTGTATTCATCCCATACCCGCCCCATCGAAAAGGTGTATTTACGATTCCCTTTGAACAGAATTTCATATTCAAAATTATAGCTAGCTAAACTGGATGTTAGCAGAATTATTGCACATAGTTTCCACACGTTTAGGTGTGGATCTTTAATTATGTTTGGTCTGGCAGTAGACTAGAACATGCAAGATGGCTCGTTAGAAATCTTCACCGTCATAAAGAAGCCCAGTTGTTTGATTATGTCAATGTCAACAGAGAGCGTGTTTTACATGGTGTTGTTTGAGATAATATTCGAACAAAAGCCGAGAACTTTTTCTTAAAAAAGGTGTTAAAGGTTTTCCAAATGTCTTTTTTTATTCTACAATAAAAGAGCATGACACATGCTTCAAAAGAGCAGATGAAAATAATTGGTTGAACGGTTATTAAATCCGTTTTTTTTTTTTAGACACGTTCAAACTCAAAAAGAAAATAATAAGATCATTGTTAAAGTACTTTTGGTCAGTGGTCAGTTCAAAATCCTTTCAAGGGAAACGACTGTTTTTCCTATTCGACCGACTAGACAGCTCCAACGGGTCAGGGAACAGATATTCAGAACCATGGACAGCTCTGAAATTGCAATATAATTTGAGCATTATTGTAGTCAGTTTACTTTTTAGACAACTTCCGGTGCTCAATTGAGAGTAAAATTGTGAAGAGGGTAAAAGGGTTTTTAAATCCTAAATCTTTCCCAGCACCTGCTCTCAGGATACAGATGATTAGGATACATAAGATATGATTATCTATTTCTGATTAATAAAAATTCCATACATATACCAGCCATTAAAGAAAATTATGGGAATTGAATGTATTTTTGGACAAAAGTGCCCTTCGCCACTGTTATAAGTGGTGCTTTATTGTCAGGGAGACTGAAGCAGGTGCTTTGGTCTGTGCATCTGTAAGGCTTAATGGCAGAGAATTCACAGCGCTTATAACTCTTAAGTTAATTCCACACTGAGCTCAAATAAACCCTCTGTCATGCCTTACCAACTGTTTCGGACTGCTTAGTCACCAGTTGTTATTTATTGCAATTTTTCTCTTGATCAATGGCACACTATTGATGTATTTGTTGTCCTTTTTTCTTGGGTCATTGGTTCTTGGCTTTGTGGTTGACATGATGGTTTGATGACGGTTTGATGAAGGTTGCAGATGTTAACCAACAGTGATGCATCTACGACTGTAAGTCTTTGCATTGCAGTAGGTATCCTTCATCAAGCAGTGTTCTTTAACACAATCACCTTATCTTCAAAATTGATCGTTCGTTGGAGTATGCTATTGCCGTGGTGGTCCTTCCTGGTGTATGACATAAATGACAGAAATGTATGGACTGTCAAACAGCAAAGTCCGACTGTGGTTTATGTGACTAATAGCTGAATGAACTTTGTGACCCCCATCAGTGAACAATCACTATCAGTTCCCTTTCATGAACGAAATATGACCCATCACAAATGGGTTATTTCCCCCTAACAACCCAACAATTTTGAGCAGACACGCTAAATGACGTGAGAGCTCTTATTGCCGTGTGACTGCAATAATTAAATTGCGGCAGCCATGACAGTTCTGTCTCTTTTCTTTCAAACACACGGCTGAGCTACTTGGGATGGCGTTCTGAGGAGCGCTCTGTGGGAGGAGGGGCCGTTCATGTGAACACCGCCCAATAAGTGTGAGAGAGAATATCTGGGTTTACACATAGTGTGAGTAGAGCCATACAGCTGTCCTCATGATAGATTGGGTATACTTACCCATTAGTCATTAGTTTAGATTTTGTATTTGAAAAGGGAACGTTGAGTTATAATAACCATGGTTTTCTAAAATAGAAATCTTAACCGTCAGTCTTCACAGTCTTGTGGTGCTGCAGTGGCGCAGAGTTGAGAATAGTAGAACTGTCATGCCCACCAGATTTTCTTATTTGGCATAACTGCTCAGAATTCTGGGAAGTGGAAATAACCGGTGATGGTTAATGTTTGTATTTCAGCCAACCACTGTTATAATAAAAAACGTTAAAAACAAATGTTTGGTATATGCACCCAAAGAAAGCCACAATTCTGAAATGAAAGGATCCCAAAGTTTGCCCACTGTGAGGACTGTCTGCACCACAAGGACGGGACCCACTACCCTGCCTTATCCCTCCATATGTGCCACCGTGGATTCTGTCTGTTTGTCGCTGTTCATGGGTGGTTGACTGTGTAATGGCGTTTGTCCTCATAATCAAAATTTGTTGACAGGGTATTCTCCTCTTCCAACCTACAGCCTGTTAGCCTTCAGCCCTGCTGGCCGCTAAGATGCTGCCTGGGCTAGGCCAATTCAGGGTTCCTTGTAGCTGTAGTATCCCTGGTATACCTTATCGGGCATGTGGGATGATGACTGTATTCAGGGATGTTCCATAATATGGACTCCCTGCAGTGTCCGGTGCAGCTCTCTATTATTCCCTAATCAGCATAGCCATCCGTGGTTGTGGCACTGGGCAGTGCTGCACATTGCAGCCGTCTGTTTCAATGCCAAAAATGGTAGACGGGTGATAACTGCAAGGGAATGACTTTAAATCTGCATGTTCACGGAGTGAGCTGGAAAAAGAAGAACAAATACATTTTGTAATTTGTCATGTGTTTTACTTTTTCTTTTTTTATGAATTTTTAGATTCATTTTCATTGTATTTGTGTGTTTGATGTTTTGGCTTTTAATCTACGTCAAAACACAAAGGGCTTTACAACTGAGTATGCTTTCCACTCTTCCATCAACCCTGGCCAAGTGTTTAATGCAGGAAAAACCCACTGGTACCCAGAGAAATATACAGTCTGAAAATGAATTCTCTTATATTATCTCACTCACCCACTCACGTCTCATCCACTCACGCACTCACCCACTCACGCACTCACACACCTATGCAGTCTCAATACACTTATCATCTATTGCGTCCAGTTTGTCATGAGTCTGCAGGATTTCCCTGGGGGCCACACACCCCTAGCCCTAGGAAAAATACCCAGCTTAGTTGTGCTGATGGACAGCCAAGCTGGGGGTGGGCTTTTTAATTTTTTTATTTTATTATAGTTTTCCCCAAATGGGAGGTTTTTTGTTTGTACTTGTTTGGACTATTTAAAATTATCCCCAATAAAAGGTGAAAACACCCCTGGTGTCCCTGTCCACAGCCACTTCCAGACACGCCCCAGCATGCCACAGTCCCCTGTGCCCATGAGGGCTACCACATTGATTGAATTGAAGCAGCCACTGAGTGACACACAGAAGTGCAGGGGCTCCCTAGGGGGGCTGCAAGTAGAGAAAAAAAAAACTTTAAAGGAACTGCACTCTGCTTTGATGTCTCTTGAACCAAATTTTTTCTTGAAAAACTGCATGGCCATTTTTGAGATGGAAAGGACCCTGTAACTTGCATGAGGAAAGAGCAGCCAGACCATTTACCTTTCGCATTGTTACTGAACCCCTGTCTTAGACAGGTTTTCCAATGATGTAACACAAAATGAACCCAGGGCTGGATAATACTCAGTGTTTCTTGCAACAGTATCTTATTACTGCTGTGCCCTTTGTGAGCAGCTGCGTTCTTTTTTTAAGACTCTCTTGGGCCATGATGCCCACACTCCAAATGCCATTGATAGTCGCTCTTACTGCTTATTTTTTTTGACATTGTGCCAATGTAACTTTTTCGATCACAATCTCGAGCATTTGCGAAACCTGCTCTTTGTATTTAGATTATTGCAAAGGAAAATATTTATTAAGTTGTTTTGTTAAAACCACCGGGCTGAAGTAATATAAAAAAAAAAAGAAGGAATTTAATGAATTAATTTAAATCAGTCTGTGGGCTATGAATAGCAACCTCCATCTGGCTGACTGTAGACGTGTTAGAAATAATCTGACAGAAAAACGACTTGAAGTGCGAAATCTAAAGTGCGAATTGATACATGTTAATGTTTCTCTGCGGGCAAGGGACTTATGCGGGAAGTTGAATTCTTAAGCAACCGTAAGGTTGTAAGAAAAGAATGAAGTTGGCACCATCTGGTGTATTTCTTTTCAACTTAATGCAAATTGCTCTTTTGTGGAATTCTTTCCTTTTTATTACGAAGTATGCAATTTACTGTATATCACTTTGCCTTTATCGATATGTATATACATATCTACCCGTTGTCTGTTTAGAGAGATTTAATTTCTGAAATGGCATTAAGTAATGGTGTAATCATTTATGAAACCATGAACTATTGCAGCTTCTTGCCGATGCAGTTAGGAGTTTCTGCAGGGTTGAATACGTAAGACATCAGTGAATAAAGTATAAGGCCTTGTTCAAAGTTAATCGGGTTCACTGTGACGCTGAGGGGTACTCACATGCCATAGGCAAGGACCGCTTCTATGAAAAGTGCAATATAAAGGCTGAGACCCGACAGGAGTGAACCGTGAGTGGGACGGGAGACCGCTGTAAATATTTACAATGCAGAAGGCACGTTAGGTGTGATATGAACGAATGGTCATCGTCATTTCCTCTTTATGTCCCTGGAACACGTTATTACAGCCGTTTTCCGCTTCTCCTGGCCCTGGGCTTTAATATCTTTTATGCTGCTCAGCCTCACTTGCCTCACCACTTTACGGAATGTTTCGAGAAGTGAACACCAAGGGGGTCAGATGGAAAGCTGCTACTGAACCCCTTGCGTCACCTGAAGGACATTTTTCCACTTATTTTGAGGAGATGTAATGTCCAATTTTTATAAGCCAATAAATGGATGTTGAGTACGGAGTTGGAGGCCAAAATGGGCTTTACTGCTCGTCCTTGTCTCAATTTGAAGAATAGAACAATGAAGTGAATTCTGTTAAAGGATTTGTCTCCTTGGTAATCGCCAACCTTTTGCTCCAGAGCAGTTAGATGTAAAGATGAAATATGTGAACTAGAAAAAAGGCAATCTTGTGGAACACTTATTTGTATCTGTGTTATGGTCCCTCTTTCGGGGAATGAAAGTGGCCAATTTACATCTTTGGTCTCTTTTTCACTTTCACTCCGGTGTTAGGTGTCAGTGGTACATCAAAGCAAAGATGAAGTCAGATGAAAAGAGGAGGGCGCACTATCAGAATGGGCACGGTAAGAAAATTTGTTTCAACTGTTTCTTGTGAGGGAACCTGGTCCTTTGACTTTTTAAAGCTTTTAACATTCATTTGAAACATCTGCATACAGTTGGAACACCAGAGAGGCATCTCAAAAAGTAGTACTACTACTACTACTAGTTAAATACTATCTTACCAATTTATTGTATAACTCAAACGCTCACAAGCAGGCACAAATGGATGTTCTTACTATCCTCTCACTCAACAGGTGTGTCTGCAGTATCTGGAAAGCTTCTCACCCTTTTCATCTATAGTTTCACAAGACTGAAAAAAAACCCCACAAACTCTACGCTGAATGTTAAATTGCAGTTCACAAACAACTTGACCGCAAACCATTTTGGTCCATTCCACAGGGTCCCTAATGTCCTTGGTAGGGATTCATCTATAGCCTTCTACATGCATTTCTCCACACTACAGCTTACCGTTTGGGCTGAATACCGGCAGAGCTCTTTATTTGTGGGCACCATTTATAAACCGTGGGGCCTTTCCCTCTGCTGGCCACCACCATAAAATATATTTTAATCCTGTGATGAAAGATTGATGAAACGGGGATGTGTTGAAACAGGAATTGAGTGTCGGCTGTGGGGGCACAGAGATTACAAATAAGCTCCCGAAGGGTGGCATGACTGCCCAGGTTGTGCAGCTGCCTTGGCTGTCTCTCTGGCCATGGTATATGTGCATGCCTGAACCTGGCTGCGGCAGATGCACCATCTTTGTCTGTGTGTGGAGTCCCAGAGGGAATGGAAACGCTGTTCTTTTATGTGCAAATAAACAACATTGTTTGGAAGCATAACAGCAGTATCAGGGCTCTTCTTCTTTATTGGCAGGCCCAGCTATCCCTCATTACCCATTCAGCTGGTGGCGCCAGGCACTCTCTCTCTCTCTCTCGCTCACTCTCTCTCTCTTTCTCTCTCTCGCTCTCGCTCTCTGTTTACTGCAAGGCCTTGAATCCCCTCAAATCTCTGAGAGACACAGTCTGGTTTTCAGAGCTGGCCTCAGCGAGTTCACGAGAAATGGGGAAAGGAAGGACGCACTGACTCTACACTTTCCCGCTCACACAGTCCCATTATGTATTGATGTATTTCTAACCCTCTGATTTCAATTACTCCCAAAAGTGGAGGGCTTTTGGAGGTTGAGTCTATCTTCAAGTTACTGGTCTATTTGCTATGCATGAGAATTGATTGCAGTTTTAACAATAGGAAGAATATATAGCTCTTATGCAATCTGAGGTGTACAGCTTAAGATTATGTTTTTCTGCCCGTGCTCAATAATGCTGCCATTCAGGACATCAGGTTCAAACAGGAAATGACTACCCTCATTTATCTCTTATCTAGTTCCTTTCCCAGGAATAAAGACATATATTGACCCGGACACCTATGAAGACCCCACACAAGCAGTCCATGAATTTGCCAAAGAGATCGACCCATCACGGATTCGCATTGAAAGAGTGATTGGTGCAGGTGGGTTCTTACCTGCTGCCGGCAGATGTGTGCAGTAATCTTGTCTTTGTTTCACTAGATTAAAAAAAATAGTTTTTATCGCTTTCGTGCAATTCTGATAAAACTGTACTGTATTTAATTGATACTTTAGTGGGTAACTATAAGGTGTTTATTGGTCATTGTTTTGCAAATCTTGTATTGTATTATGCATTTGGTTTTATTTATTTCATAGTAATCTGAATTATATATAATCTTTTAATTATATTGTGGTGTGTGATCTTAAAAGTAATTTATTGCTGCTAAATTGAGAGATATTAAACAGTTTGATAAGTTTTGAGGATATCAAGGGATAGCTGCTAAAAATTGATTCTTTCAATCGGTAAATCAAAAAGATCTTTTCTTGTGCTTAATATTTCTAAAGCCTGTTCTCAGCACTCCATGACTGCCATCCGGTGGATTTTGTGTGAACATGCATTCTATAATACAAAACATATTTCGCTTATTGTAATTTTTTTCAAAATAATCGGAAAATAAAACTGCATAAGAATGAAATAACCTATTCTATACTACATATAGTGTCTATGTTGAGGGCTGGGGGGTGTAAATGACACGTAAATAAGCGAAGGCCTGTAAAACACAGCAACCTCCACCCCGCCAAATTCTATATTAAACTGTATGTATAGTGTGAAAGGGTTGTATGTGTGTCACAGGTGAATTTGGGGAGGTGTGCAGTGGGCGACTTCGCACCCCAGGGAAGAAAGAGATCCCTGTGGCCATAAAAACTTTGAAAGGCGGCTACGTGGAGCGGCAGAGGCGGGACTTCTTGCGGGAGGCGAGCATCATGGGGCAGTTTGATCATCCCAACATCATCAGGCTGGAGGGTGTGGTCACCAAAAGTAAGAGCAAATACATTCAACTTAATGGCAAGGAAGAGAATAATGGTGTAACGGAATCCATATAAACAAGTGCTAGGTCACTTGTCAATGCCAGTACACTAAATGAGATTGTTAATCGACTGTATAGTTAATAGACTATATAGCCGTCTCTCATTCTGTCAATCTGCTTATCTGCATGAATGAACATAACGCATCTAATATGTCTCTTTGCATATTTTCTACATGAGATATTTATCTGGTTCTGGGAAAAAGCAGAGCACAGGTGCAGTCACAGTTCAGGGTCTACTACAGATACATGCCTGCTATTTCAGTAGCACCAGATGTGTGCAGAACGGGTATGTGAATGAAAGGGATACATCTTCACTTGTGGTACCCTTTCATGACAACAAGTACAGGGGTGATTATAATGATGATGAAGATATTTGTCATCCAGGCTCAAACAATAAACATACGTTTATTTACTTGGTAGAATAGGAATAAAACTGACACACTAATAATATTTTAACAGCTGAAAATTTCAAATCGTGGGACGGCACGATGGCTCAGCGGTTAGGGTTGTTGTTTCACAGCACAAGGGTCCTGGGTCCGAATCCGACTCAGGTCACTGCCTGTGTGGAGTTCTCCCCCTGTTCAGGCGGGTTTGCTATGGCACCCTGCAAGCCTTGGATATGCAATTGGACGGATTGAGTGCGAGAAAACAATGCCCTCACAGGTAAAGGATATGTCAAGCTGATTCATCTTATTGACTTTTCCCAGCAAACACACTTTACAGACTGGTGGCGGGTGCTCTCAGGGAGTAATTGACCGGAACCTTCAGAACTCCTTCCTTTACATGCTATCCTCCTACCGCCTTATAAATATGTAGAAACAAGGCTCTATGGTTACTCTGAGGAACTGGAAAACAGCCTTTGTGATAGCGGCCTGAATCAATAATCTTGGTAGCGGTGGTCATATATATTGTTATAAAATTGTGCGTGGTACTTTTCTTAATTGAGATACATCCTGAAACATGCTATAATGAGAGGTAAAAACATGCATTTTAGAAGAATAGCTAGTTCTATGCAAGGGTGCAATAAATCTTGCTATTGATGGAACGGGGTTGAAAATAATTGCTCTCTCTCTACTGGGAAAAAATGATAATATTGGTCTTTTCAATCTATTATCACTTCAGTATGCCCCTTGGCAGGAGCAGTGGTGACTGGAGTCGTAGCAAAGGGCCGTAATCGCTTTGTTTGCATTGGAGACACTTACCCATGTAACTTTGAATTCCCAGCTGTGGGACCTGCTCCCGTTTTCCGCATTCATTCTATTTCAGCCTGACTCACATGGATCTTGGCGGGAGGGGGGGGGGGGGGGGCGGGGGGGGTAATGGGCCCATTGGATACAGATGATTCCCAAAGAAAAAA
>JAOVYW010000077.1:427779-443384 GCA_025775045.1 Hiodon tergisus | reverse complement strand
AAAGTACTAGTGGATCAGTGGATGTCATGGCGGTTAATGTGGGGGTGGGTTGGCAGGTGTCATAGGAATGTGTGGTGTGTTACTGGTGCAGATCCAAGGAGGAGCACAGCTGTCATACCCTTGAAAAATACACTTAGCCCACACTGCTTCAGTAAATGCCCAAATAATTGGATAATGTGTTGTATGCAATCACCATGATTCATAAAATCCGCCAAGCAACTAAACACATAAGTAAAAAAATCGATTGTCTCTTTAGTATCCACGTGGTGAGCAGAGCTAAACTCCCACTGCGTCATTCAGTCCACCAGAGAGGCTATCACTTTTACCAGGGCCAGCTGGTTCACTTGGAGCCATTGTACACCTGTCATTCAGCTCCTGCTTTATTAACGTGTAGAGAGAAAAATGAGAGGTCAGTGTGGGGGTCGCTCTCCAACACAGGTCATGGTCCTATAGGTTTTAGAGCAACCTTTTCAATTAGTAACTGGCTTGCACATGGAACAGGGGCTGAGGAAATGTCCTATTTTATATATTAAAATAATGATTGCAATTATACTAATCCAGAGGTAAGGGAGAACAGTAAGACAACCTGAAATTCCTTTCTCTTTGTTTACCTCCTTGTCCGCTCTTATATAATCACAATTTAACAGTAAAGATGTATGTAGTTTATGTATGGAAATAAATAATCAAATAACAATAAAAAATTCAATGTCAAATCAAATTTTAGTTTTTCTTTACAGAAAAATGTTTCCATTATTTTTGCAACAAGTAATCTGAGGCACTGAGTGACAACACACAGCAGAAGCGTACATCAGTGTCTCTCGGTTTCTAAAAACGGAACACACACAGGGTCTCCCGTTTGAGACAATGCGAGTATCATAAACTTTAAATACTTCCAGAATGCGGGGGGGTTGGTCTGCCTCGACAGTAAAACGGGTTAATGACAGATCGAAGCAAGGAATGCATAACAATACGTTGTAAAATACCCACCACTTGAAGCCAATAAGCATGCACATGTCTAATAAATTATGTTGTGTTAATTCTAACATTAACTGAGGCATGAGTACGCGATAACATTTGCATGATATAAATACATTTATTTTTAATAAATTAACGGAACGATTTAACGCACCAGTAGTGGGGACTACAAACAGTTTTCGTCTGCAATTAGAATTGCTATTGTGTCCGACAGCCACAACCGTTTCACCCACATTCTCAGTGGAGACTCAATAGCTTTTGTTCGTTGGATAAAAAGTCTGGAACAGCTGGCTCCTGGACATACAGAAGTCCCAATCATAACGCTTCATTACTACTATTAAGATGACATAAATAAAAATAAATAAAACCTACAAAAAATATGATCAGACTTCGCTATAGCATATTTTAATCGGCCGCTAATTTAAAATCAAAATTTGAGCAACAGTACCAAAATCCAAGACAAAGACTGCTATAATAAAACAGAAATGAACTCGCACTCAAACTGAGTTTCTGTTTGCATAAAAAATAACCAATTTCGGTAGCTGATTTCAGAGTGCAATCGTCTGCAAGACCTTACCTCATTTAATATTGAAGGTTTCTTGTTTTCTACTAATTGTACGCTTCCTTCTAGTTGCACTTCGCTTTGCCCCGTGTACAGCGTTTCTTCCAGATACGACTGAGTGCAGCCAAAATTGGGGGAAAGACAGGCACGAGACGCGTGGAGGAGGAGTTGAGGAGCAGGTGAAGTTTGTCAAGAACGAGTATTGAGTTAAGAGCCCCGCGTCCTTTGGTTACGAAGAAACACTCTAATAAGATCCAAATAAATTTTGATAAATAAGGGGAAAAAAATATTACTCTTTAAAGATCTCAATATACCGAATGTCTACATGTAAATGTACCGGTAACCGCCTATAATGCTTCAAAGTAGTTCAATTTCAATGTAAACACAGTGTTAACAGGTTGTATCCTGGTTTGGTCTGCTATTTGCAAATAATTTTGAAAAGTACATGCACATATCCACTGATGGAACAGAATAATACTCGGCACATCAGAACATATCTGCAAGAAAGTGGTAAAAACTACCGTAAACTTTACATTTTTTAAGGCGTCACAAGAAAAATACACAGGTGAATAAAGTTTAATTCTACTTTATTTCGTCGAATTTTAACAATTTAAAAGGAATTTCACACCATGCAAACATAATCAGTATCAGTCCAGTGCAGATACGGACGGGGAGCCATTCGTTTGATGAGCTTTAATTCCATCTGTTAAGTAACTTAATTCAGCCTCAATCGGCTCATATTTCTCTTTTAACTTTTTTAGTTGTCTTCCGTCTTGTGATAAAAGCTATTTTACGGATGTAAGATCATGAGAGCTCTCCATTGGCACATGTTTAACAAACTAAAAAGACATGGTACTACATGTAGAAATACTCAGACCTACTATAGGACAGAAAAAGAAATTGTATTTCCATGTTTGGAGACAGGCAGCTGACAAGCAATGTATAATTATTAATTTAGGAAGAAATGGAAATAAAGGTAAAGGTTATTATGGACCAATAATATAGACAAGTTACATTCTTCATTGGTGCATGATACAAGCCAATAAGAGGCACAGGGTTATGAAGACATTCCAGCCCAGTGAAAATCCATATAATTAAGTAATGCTTGGTGTGTATTTGGTAAGAAACAAAAAGTCTAAATAACAGCAAATGATTGTATAAAAGAAACGGGTCCTATCATATTTATCATTTAGTACAACTATGAACAATAATTACAGTTAAAGCACACCGGGTGCCACTCCTGCCAGTTAATAGCTTGTTTCCTAGTGTGAGGAAAACTGCAAGCATCCATCCAAAGCATAGCTATTTCCAGGTGACAGTCTGACATTTTCCAGAGCAAAATATATTCACCTAAAATTCGCAAGAAGGGGCAAGTCAATAATGGATTTTTGAGTATAACAAGGTGTAAATAAATTGGAATAATTGCCGCGTAAAACAGTAAGGGTACAGCTCTAATCTTACACAGTGGAAAAATCGACCAGAAAACGTGAAAAACTTGCCGTGAAGGAAAAACTGCTTTGTGGCCATTACCACCAATGACCGTTCTAGTCATTTTCAGCTTAATGACAGACTGAAAATTCTCCCACAATTTCACAGCTTTCTCACAAGGGCATGGCCAACATGGCTGCAAGAGCAGGCACATTTTTGGAAAAAAAACAAGTTGATGTATGGACGTAACCTCTGATTGTAATGAAACCTTTACTGGTTTCAAATTGACAATGCCATGTAACTGCTGTCCTTGTCCAGTCAGATACATTCTCCTAACATGAGAATTTGAGGCCCAACCAATACTTATTGTGCACCTATTAAAGCAACTTGCGCCATATTCCATAGAATTGAATTCTCAGGCCCAGGCCCATCTATAATTTCAGTTTATTTTAGATAAAGTTTTGGTTGGATGTGACTTGGTTGGGGAGAGAAAGTGCACTGACGTTTCAGGGAAACTCTCGATAATAATCAAGCAAAGCTTCCTCTCTTTCGCTGCAAGGTGAACTGACTGGCTGATCAATTCCCTGCACTGAGGAAGAGTTCCTTGTGTTCAGTGACTACTAATTCATTGTACTGTGAAAATACCAGCTTCAAATATTGCACTCCTAAACATGATCAAATTATCAATGCATAAAATACATCATTGACTGCATGGGATGTAAAGTATTTTCTAATATATGACTTTCTTTTTCTTCTACTGGATTTTGCAAGCAATCGCCTTAACATGTCCACTAGTATCTGCAAGGAATACTTTGACGTTTCAAAGAAAAAATAAGCAGATTAAAAAAAAAAAAAAAAAGTATTAACACTGTCTGGGGAAACAAGGAAAAATATACTGGGTAAATGTGCACAGGTATCAATTAGTGTAAAACTGTTTAACATTATCTTTATTGTTAAGGATGTGCTACATCGACCAGAAAAGATCAGTTTGTTAACTTTCATGTAATATAAAAAAGAAAATGAGAAACAAAAACAAAAACAAAAAAAATCTGATGCTTAAAGTATCTACAAACATGACAGAATTAAGTAAATGAAAAACTGATACTTTAGAAAGGAAACATACAAAAATATATCTTTATTAGACAAAACATAGAAAACTGAACAAAGTGCAAACAATAAATTAATTTAGTGAAAAGTGAAAAATGAAGAATGAACTATGTTTCAGGAGTTCCTTTTCAGTGAAAACTATAAATAAAAAAAATACAAATTTTTCCACTTAATGGAACTTTAATGGAAGTGTGACTGTTGTTGTTCTGAGGGGGATCCGCGTTGAACAGGAAGTTATATCCCAGTACACCTTTTCTTTGTGAATCCCTCGCCTCTCATCTCTTGTCTCAAAAGCTAATTTACATAGCATCCCGTTATCCCCGTATGGGGCTACCATTTCAGTCCAACAGCCTAAATTTTAATAATTGTTGCAATATGTAGAAATGAAAAGGATGTGAAAATTTCCACAGTGGCATCATCACAAACTCATAGCTCCAACCGTGAAACGAGCCGACGGTCTCAACTCCATCTCTGATAAAGCATGTATACCGGAAAAGGACCAAAAGCAATTGTTCAGTGAGCAGAGGCTGCTTTTCATCCATCTCTTCAGTTGAGCCCGAGACAGCCGGCAGGGGGACGCAGAGCTGGTGGGGCTCTAAAACGAGAAGAAGAAAGGTTCAGTGGGCCTTGTCGCAGGTGGTGAAGGGTTCCAGGAGGATGTGGAATGGGGAAAGGTCCTGAGATGGGGGAATGATCAGAACAGGCAGGGGCTCGTCTGTACACGCGCTGTTGTATCAAAGCTGTCCGGGGCAGCAAGGGAGGAGAAAGGAGGAGACACAAAAAGCCTAATTAAAAATTCAGGTATGCATTTCTGTTATTATTCACCCCGTAAGCCAGACAAATGCTCCAGGCGTACAGACCTAGTTGTATACTGGATTCTACATCAGATACTGCAGGACATCAGCCTTACTGAAGCCTTCCCACAGCATTCAGCAACTATTCTACAGGTCACTAACTAAAAACTACAGCTACCATGGCCATTAGCTTCTAAAAGATCTTGCCTTGAACTACAATTAACTATATTTATTTTTATTTTTTTAAACGACAAAAGTGATACACTACGCCTATCAGTAGGGAAATAAATTAATGGTGGTTTTAGTGAAATGCTGCTGAATTCAGAAGGCTGTTCGAGTTGTTTTTATGGCTCTACGTCGCCCTCTTATGAAGAATTTAAACAGTGAAATAAAACAAATGTACTGAAAGCATTAACTTGCAGACACAACAAAAATTGGCATGAATGCAGAATGAGCTACAAACAAGGATCTATTGATTTTCATTGATGATAGGAAATTGGAGTGATTTAACTCACTTTGTCTTTTACTTGTGGTGGTGGGTGTACCCTCCTCGAACGGTGTGGGCCCCTGTTGGAGACGATGCAGGGTGCTGACCTGGGCGAATGGGCTTGGCTGCGGGAGAAGTCATACAGAAAACCGTTCGTTTACTATACTCCACGTGACCAGTCTGTTGCCTATGCAAAAATGTCTAATAAAATTATAGAGATTATATGTTAGCAATCTATACTTCACAGGATTTAGACAGTGATCGCGATTGCAGTGGCTAAATCAATTGAAATGTTATGCTTAATCACGACACAATCTAACCCCTCCCCAAAAGTAAAATAGAATATCTGATATCTACATAGTTGTTCAGTGTTTTAATAAATTGTTAAAAGTAGACTATAATTTTTAGTATCCCATCGTAGGCTTAAGATTGCCACATGTACTGTCCCCCAATTCAAAGTGTCCGGTCCGCTCACCGATTTGGGCAGAGTGCCCCCTCCTGGCCATGTTCTTGGCGCGCACGGCCTCCTTTATACGGTCCACCTCCAGCTGGTAGCGCTTGCGGTCGCGCATGGCGTTCTCCTTGGCCTCCTTCAGCGCAGTCTCCAGCGCCTTGACACGCTCAGCCGTTGCCCGCAGCCTCTTCTCCAGCTTGGGCAGCTCACAGCGCAGGTCTGCGTTATCACGCACCAGCTGGGGGCGGGGGGGAAACAGCAGGGCATTGGCATTGTCTAAACCACAACTCTATACAAACCAACCAGAAGATTTGGGTGGGGGCACCACTAGGTTACCGTTGATGTTAACCAAAACACTTAGTAGGGATCCCCATAGCATAATTATTCTACTGCATGTCAGTCATACCATAACTCAAAGCTATCTAAAAAATTATCTGAAACCATCCTGAGAGTATTCTTCTCAAATCCTTGCTTTTTTCTTAAATAACCTCACACTACATAATAAAGGTTACTCAAGCATAAACGTTTTCACAAAAACTACTAAACTTGAGAGCACATAACTCTGACATCTCTTTTTCTACTATAGGACTGCTCTTTTATTTGGCCATTTTGTCCCTCTTGATAAAATTGCACTTCAAAAATGCAAAGTTTTTTCTACAAACACTCTACCAGCGCACACAGTGATGAGTCACAAGAGGGGAAGCCATTTGTTCCGGATCACAACAATTACAGGCGGACTACAAAGGTGGCCTGCATGAACAAACCCGTCTTCCCTTGTGCTTACACCTGTCAGTCAGCTTGCCTCCATATCAGTAAACTGGTTCAGCTCATCGCGGAGATTGGGTGGGAGTCCAGAGAGAACTGACATGCTCGCTAAATAGTCATTTACACAGCACAGAGGAGTAATTCTTACTGTAATCTTATTAGACATTAATCACAGCAAACGCTGATAACCAGTAATTAGAAACTCCCATCATTTCAAGGCTTACAGGTTCAGATAGAGACTTCAATGAACCAATAAGGTGTCTGTGCGTGTCATTTTAAAAAGACACAAACAAGCAAAGCAATGACCCGGGCTTGTTTTCTCAGGGCACGTGGACAGTGGCGCGGGGCTTCCAGTAATCATCAGTACCTGTTTGTGAACCTTCGTTAACTGCTCCAGGTTATTCTCAAGGAAAGAGATTTTCTGTTTCTGGGCAGCGCTGCCTCCTCCGTCATCGCAGTCCAATTCAGCGCTCTGAGGGGTTCCGAGGAGACATCACATTCTCAACACTGAGCATAACACTACTGATCACCGAGATCGCTGCATCCCATTGTTGAAAGAGCACTACGCTCTTCCTATGCAGAGCTCAGCAGTTTTCTTCTATAAAGAGACGATTTTGTGACACAGCCCCGGACAGAACCACTAGGTCACGCATGCAACCGGTTTCCCACAGCCAAGCCAGATAAAGACCAGCCAAAATGTTCTCAGCGATAAACAAGTACAGATAAAATTCACAGGGGACGTCCGTAACATATGCTTTGGTCTTTTCCAAGCAAAATAACCAAACAATACCGCCACTCCAGAACAAATTGAGTGTAGAAATATATATGGATATTAGTAGCCACCAGGTAATAATTTCAGAGAGCAGATGTCTATGGCCGTTTTTAATGTTTCCTTCCAAATTCTGTTTACTGGCACAAAAGCCCATGGCTGGCCCCACTCTGGCAAACCCCCTACATCCTCTAACAAGGAAAGGGCCGGGCGGAGCGACCACCGGGGTCTACAGAACGGCGTCATTGGACAGACTAATGCCAACTTGCCTTCTTGACACGAGTCGTGAGGTCCTGGACAAAAAGTTTGCGCAGGTTGTGGAGGGTCTGCAGCTCCCTGGCCTTGTAAACACACAAAAAGAGGGCTACATTCAAAACAGGTTACAGAACAAAAATGCTACGTAAACAGCTTTTAAGCGAGGCATTTGTCCAACACTGTTGACGCATCCTCAGATTCTGTGACATTGAGAGTTTGAAACGGCCTACTCCAACAAACGTACAGTACCAAGGCTGCACTCACCACTGTCTCCTCCAGACCCTTAAGATCCTGCCTTGCCTGTTCCCGTTTCTCGTTGAGAGTGCTGAGAGAAAGGAACATAGGCTGTCAGTACGAGTTAGCATGGCGCTAGCCAGTTGAGTAGAGTGCCGCCCAGTTTCTTTTGCCTGTGGTTCCGGGCATCTGTAACCGCTAGGCCACAGTGTATCGGATGGTTTACAATAGTTACGGAATCCACAAATTCATCCTAACCCTAACCAATTTACCATCCATGTTCACTTAAAGGACGGGACAGGACCACAGATAGTTAGTTGCAGGTAGAATAACAGGTTTTAGTAATACAAAATCATGAATTTTTGTTTTGTTTTTAAGTCTTTCTGCCTTGGCATTTACACTTAGAAATAGAAGAGACCCATTCCAGAATCGGCCATTGAGCCATATGGGACATTATAATAAAAAGCAACTGCTGCCATAGCAACTGATGAGATACAGGAAGTGTAGGGGGGTTCTGGGTCAGGCCACCTACACAAGCTTTTGTAACTTCATGTCCTTCTCCTGGTCCTCCATCTTGAGCTTCTTGTAGTCCGACACAAGCTTTGTCTGCTCCAGCTGCAGTCCTTGGTTTAAACTGAAGAGAAAGAACAGGTGGGGGACCTCACATTGCCGTCAAATGATGGTAATAACATAATGGGCCCCCTGCTAGATCTCCACATAGGGGAAAAGTGTGGGGTCACATGAGGGCAAAGGACCATGGGAGGGGTCAGGGGGCGGGTCACTCACTCCCTGAGCTGGTCCAGCGCTCTCTGCTTCTCGTCGATCTCGTCCCGCAGACGGCTCAGCTGCTTCTGGTGGGCCTCCCGGTGGCTCTCCATCTGCTCCTCCAGGGTCCTCTGCGGGAGAGAACGGGACGCCTGGCTTAGCTCAGTCTCAGCTACGCTTCACACTCAAGTAAACCACAGAGACACACCAGGCTCAGTAACGACTTCCTCTGACTTAATGGATTTATTGTGGCTCTCTATAATCTTTCCCTTTTAGATCATTTACAAAGGTGTGGAGCTACAGGGATGACATTACAGGCATTATTTGGATCTTATTAGTATCCCGTCTTTGTCATTTCATTGGCATAAGTTCAGTATATGGTCCTGGACTGAGGTTCAGGTTAACCCTCTGGATTAGTGAACAACTAACAAACAAAAGGATTTGATCAACAAATCATTTTCAGATTCATCACTTCCTGTACAGAAAGTTACTTTAGTTTTTGCCTGTGACAGTCAGTTTGTGTTCGCCACACATTCCAAACATGTCATTAAACCCAAACATTCCCCTTGCTTTTTCACCAATTGTAAAAGCAAACTTAAAAAAAATATATTGGTTTGGAATTTAGCAGTTACTAGCAAATCTGATCTTAATGATTGAATTGCATTAAATCCAGGATCACAACATTATTTAAAATTTTAAACCTTAATCAGGCAGGAATTTAACGAAATAAATGCTTGTTGTTTATCTGAAGAAGAACACACCAACAGTGTTCCACCAAGGATTCGAACCCAACGCCCTTGGATGGTGTCGGACAATTTACCTTCATCTGCTCTGCGTCCTGCAGGCGGTCCATGTGCTCCTTCACCTTGTCTGTTGTGGAAACCTCGTGCATTCTTCCTGCAGGAGTAAATAAGCCACCCAGATGACACACAAACATTTCATAAGGTTTCTTTACTACTGCATCTAAATAGGGCCAAGAAAATGCCATAAATTAGCTGGAAGTTGGCTTCATTCGAAACCTTGTTATAAAGTAGGTCAGCAGATTTATGCATTGTGTAGTCACAAAAGATAAGTGTGTACATTGTCAAGATGTGATCATATCTGGGTTCTTTACTGCTAGACATAAAGACTCACCGACAGTTTGGTTATCATCACCTCTGACATCAAAGTTGTCCAGCAAAAACAATGTGCTCCATTTACTCTGACCACCACCGTTATCTACAGCATCTCCGCATTCCCAGCTCCCCCCACACCACACAAAGAGCTTCGAAATCCACAATCCCAGGCAGGTTTAGTGCCGTGATAAATCCCGCAAGGGTCCGCTGGCAGGCTGGAGTCAGCGGTCAGCCATACGTACGGGGTGCGGGGGCCTCACCCTGCGCGTGCAGCTTGGCCAGCTCTTCCGTCAGGGCGTCCTGGCTCTCTTCCAGCTGCCTCTTCTTCTGCTCCACATTCTGCATGTAGTCCGTCAGGGACTTGATCTTGGCCTGGTGCTGTTTGGGGGTGATAAGATTAAACGAAAGGGAATCTTTTTTTTCCAAATGGCCTGAAACTAACACACATATCGAGTCATCCGATTTTAATAACACGATATACTGACGCCAAAGCGAAATGGACAAGACATTTGTAACGCAGACCCCCCCAACCTGGCCTCCAAGGCCATCTCGCGGTACCGTAACCTCCACATTGTTCTACGCCTTCATGTTAAAGCTAACGCTAAGGATGCATTAATAAAGCATGCGAGGTAGAAACTAACACCGTTTGCTCAATTGCCCCTCCCCGGTCCAGTGACCTCCACCTCTTGCAAGTCGTTACCTGGGAGATGAGCAGCTGACAGGAAGCCAGCTCCTTCTCATTGGCCTGCATCTTGCGGCTGGTGTCAACCTGCGCCGTCTCCAGTTGCTTGCTGCGGTTGACCATCGACTTCACCTCCGACTTCATCTTGCTGATGTAGAGGCGGGCCATGGTGAACTCCTCCTCGAGCACGCCGTTGGCCTCCGTCATCTGCAGGTAGAGAACGCAGATCGTGCCCGAACAGTGATCGCACAAATAAAAGGTATCTGCACACTCTTCAAAGCCACAGGGAAGCATTCAACGGTGTACAGCTAATATTTAGTGGAGAAAATTTAGTGGAGACACACGGCATAAAGACAATAAAAATAAACACACAAACACCCTTAAATCCAGTTTTAAGCCCTTAGAATCTGAATCGAAATGCTTTGAAACATTTCAGTGTCTTTCAAGGAAAATTGAAAGGTATGCCAATCAAGGATGCATGCAGATTATCAAAGTTCTGGGCTGCTCATTCATCATTCCGTCTTGTGCACGTAAACAAAAATGTTCCAATGTGCAACATATTTAGCTGCAAAACGTGTGCTTTTGAGTGTCATTATGAACGGAATTGTGGGCGTTTCCTTCAAAGCTAGCTTCCCTCCACCAAAGTTGAACTGCTGTGTTAGAGGCAGGATGGGTAAGGCAGTGGGGTTCTCACCGCCTTGATGTCGTTGGTGCCGATGAGGCCCCCAATCTCACTCAGGTCCTTCAGCAACAGGCTGAAGATATCTGCAGCCCGTTTCTTCTGATGGTTGCTAAGCTCCTGCAGCTGGGTCAGCTCTCTCTGCACTGCCAGCAGTGTCGTCTGTGGAGAAAATCACACACACACACACACACACACACACACTTAACAATAATTTAAAGTAGACACTCTTCAGCACAGTGTAAGGGCACAGTGCAGGATTCGTTATTCACATCCTCCAGCAGTAATATTCTGTTCTTTTTAAACCTTCAACATGGCTTTCAGGGCTCCAACTTCTCACAATAAGGACTTATTTTATTGATTAAACAGGCCTTGTTAAATCAATTAGGGCAATAGATGGTTTGGTAAAATGAAACGCAAAGAACCTTCCTTTGATCTGTGTAGTTCCTCTCCAAGGGTTTATCTACACTGTCTAGTACATGCGACGCAGCCTTTGTACAAAGCGCCATTTTAGACTTGACACAATCCAGTTACTGTACAACCGCTATCAGGGACCCTTTTGGGAAAACGCTGGAAAGCGGGATTAACTTCCTGGCTCAGGTCCAACAAAACTGCACAGTGGCCAAGGCTCTCAACTGGCTGATGTAAAAGCAGCTCGCACCCGTGTCTACATGTTCCCTCAGCCCTCTGGGCTTCATCACCACCGGAGGAGGAACGATGGGTCTCTCCAAAGATAAATGAAAATCACTAACACTTTTTTATGCCTCCAAGTGAATCTGATAAACTACAACATGAGTCAGAGGGTGTAAAATGTCATGCAGGAATTTCCCCCCCAGCGATAGGGTAATGCAAGGGGTCTTATTTTTACTCAGGATCTACATGTTGACGAATTACATTAATGGTCTTTGGTGGCTGATAAAATCTTTTTTATGGCAATATAAACCATTAAATACAGCACTGTTTTCATATGCAAGGGTAGCGGGGCTTGCTGTGAACGAGCTCGTTCTGGACAGTGGCCTCATAATAATTAGTTCCTAGAGCTAAAGACTTAGATCTTTGGCTCAATGAGTGAAGTGTCGCTCATCTATAAGGGGGTTGTAACAACCCGAGTTCGATTCCCAACAACTTGTTGTAAAAAGCCAGGGGTTGGACCCACTCACCCTCATCTTAAAACCCATCCCTCGTTTATAAACCCCAGTAATCCCTAAATCGTGACCATATCTCTGCCCTTCAGCACTCTCCACCATCCCCCTACTTCCTAAACTCCAAAGATACCCTTCCACTCCTCCTACTCCCTAACACCAACATATCTAAGCCTAGCTCGCAACGAGACTATATGGCTAGCCCCCCTCTCCGTGCCATAATATCCCCACAGTGCTCTTCACACTCATCCATCGTTCAGCTGCTCCTGTGCCCCCCACCCACTCACAGTCTTCTGTGCCAGCTCTTCTGCCAATTGTTCGTTAGCGCGGGTCGTGTCTTCCACCTCCTGGCTCTTCTGGTCATAGTTGACAGCCAGTTCCTCCAGGGCCTGAAGAACCTCCTTCACCTCCTCCTTGGCTGCCTCGTTCTCCATCTGCAGCCGCGAGAGCTCCTCCTGGATCTTCTCGTAGTCGCGCCGCGTGGACGCCAACAGCTGGATGGAGAGAGGCGGAAACACACACACGCACACGCAGGCTGAGGCTAAATCTTTACGGAGGCTAAAAACACAGGGAGACTTTGTGAAACCTGTAACCAACAGTATTCAGGAAGATTTGAAAAGACTAATTTCCCCCAATCAGAATTCCCCTAAAGACCATCCATAGCTCATTTATTCTGCATTCACCTCATCCTGGTCCAGCATCTGCTGTTTGAGTTTCTCTGCCAACTGGCTCTGCTGGTTTATCTCATCATCCTGGGGAGGAGACACACATTTTATATAAGGTAGGAATTTTCACTACAAATCAAACAGCCAAATAATCATGACAGGCTTAAGATTCTATAATGGTCCTCAATAATGTTACTCGACACATAGTGCATTAAATGGACTAGCAAGATCCCATAGGTAGATCTATGGGATGCTAGGTGTAAAATCATTGCCAGTAAATATTTTATATACATATATAGTTAAATAAATCAAATCTAAAAGATATGCATTAAAATATATTGTAAAAGCCATGTAAAACATATCTCAACTGAAGTTTTTTTTGTATAAATATTCGCCCCTTTATCAACTGAATTGAAAAATAATTAAATAAAATATTGCCACCCCATTCCGCACTGCATTAAAGCTGTGTAGGCACTTTCTGGTACAGAATTCAACATCATGTCACAAAAGACTGTCGCTTAATTTCTCAAGCCAATTCACGCTGCACAAAGTCCCATATAGATAAAGTGGCAGTCATTTTTTAAAATATCTTAGAAGTGTGGGGGCGGAACAAGCAGTTTTAGATTCCCTTTGGGAATCCCTGTCCACTCCAGACGTAAGTCTTTGCTCTCTGCATAAAGGGGGCTCCTTTCTCTGCACAGTATGGTCTTTGCAGGCCATGTCATTCCATTACTGAATTAGACAGGTTTCATGGTTTGTTTTTTTGCTAAATGTTGGACCAGGTTGGTTACCTGGAAGATCCTGGTTGCAACATTGCTTGCAAGTGGGGGTCTGGGGAATTATTAATTGCTGGGTAAATCTGGAACTCCAGTGGGTAATGGAAAAATAATCAATACTGGCCTCTGGGCTGCTCAGCCTCCTGGAAGCGGGCGGCCATGTGGGAGGACAGGGAAATTCCTTCTGTTCTCCACCAGATGGCAATGTGTCACCCACTCTCAGTCACGATTTAACGGCAACATAAAAATAACTGCAGATTTCACTAAGAAGGTAAAGCCTTTTTTGCCATTTAAATGTTTTTTTTTATTTGATACACACGATGTCCAGCCTAGGTTTATTCCCCCGCCCACCTTGTCATCAAGCTGCTTGTACAAATTGCTGACGTCCTCCTCATATTTTCTCTTCTCCTCCACCGACACGGGGCCCATGGGCGGGATTAGATTGTCGATGACGGGCGTGTTGTCGCAGGGCTCAAAGCTCTTCTGGTCCTTGCCATCCAGCTGCTCCTCCTCAGGAACAGCCTCACCTGGGAGGGGCAGCATAGAGACAAAGCATGGACGGTGGCCACGTATTTTCTGTTACGCGATTTCTGTAATGTGAGACGACAAATTTAAAACATTAGCCTTTTCCTGCCACTTCCACTACATGTACCCCATTGTGCTATAGCACGCCAATGAACGGAAAGAGTCACTTTATGGCAACGTAGAGAAATGGCTAGACCTCGTCAAAAGAAATCACAGAAATCACACGCCTGCTGATACATCGGTTTCAAACTTATTCTTAACCGTCAAAAACCATATTGTAGTACAGAGGCTGGGTGGTAACTAAGCATGCCTTCCATAATTACGTTCTGCTGAAGTCGCCATAAGTACCCAATTTTCGGCAAATTGATTTCACCGCCAATCTGCCAGCAGACAACCATTTCCAGGGATTCTTGCACGACTTCCATTTTAAACACTACACAACTGGACATTTACTGGAGTAGTTCAGGTTAAGCAACTCGCTTAAAGGTACAACAGCAGTGTGTAGGCTTTCCTGAACAAAAAAGGGAGCAGGATGGATATCTTTGCCATTCAGTTGAAGAAGCTTTTGAGACCACTATGTTTAGAGCATGACATCATCATCATCAGGGTTTTAAAGCCAGTCTCTATAATTTGGTATAGTCACATAAAAGGGCCCTTGGGCATAACGAATTAGAGTAGCATCTCCTGTACCAGAGAGTCATAGGACCATATTGTCTGTCTGTGGAAAGGGGACGTGGCTTATTTTTTATCTAAGCTACCATTATTAGTAGTAGTCTACGTAGTAGTATTTAGTTGCTCAGTAGACACAGTTATACAGTATCCATGACTTATAATTGTACATCACGATTGAACTGGGTTATATGTAAACTTTTAACACCCTACGTTAAACGACTATGCTACACTGATGCCATCATTTATTTAAAATGGTACTGTAGCTGCCAACATTTAATGAAGCCTGCTCTACCACCAGGCTCCCAAAAATGTAGTCTGCTGGCCCCAGAAGGACTTTGTCATCCAAAACGTACCAGTGCTTTGCGGAAAATATGTCAGGGATTTGATGATCAGGAAGATTCGGGAACCCAGGTCATAAACTTAAGCCTCAAGACAGCTGGGAAACCTTCTTGACATAACGCTCAGAGGGTGATACCACGGTGAAGATTGGATGACAGGAGTGACACTGATCCCAGTTGAGCAAACGGAGAAAGGGACCACTCCCACGCACGGAACGCCACTCCCACATCACGTCAGCCAGATCTCTCACCATTTCTCCAGCGCTCCAGCACGCACAGAACGCCACTCCCACATCACATCAGCCGGACCTCTCACCATTTCTCCAGCGCTCCAGCACGCACAGAACGCCACTCCCACATTACGTCAGCCGGACCTCTCACCATTTCTCCAGCGCTCCAGCACGCACAGAACGCCA
>JAOVYW010000077.1:405617-427679 GCA_025775045.1 Hiodon tergisus | reverse complement strand
TTCCCCCCCCCCCCCCCCCCCATTCACAAGTAAAGGCAACACAAAGACCTCAACATTGGAGGGGATTAATAACGTTATAACGGGGACAGCAGGAATGATTTCAAAGGTTCATAACTACATTTGTAATTCAAACATGGCCCTTACCTTCCTGGTCTGCATCTTCTCAGTCCTCCGTCGAAAGGCCACGTAGGGGTCATTATTGGATGAGCCGTCTCTCTTCTCTTGTTTGATCAGCGGGATGAGAGACGGTCCCCTGCAGTTCTTTCTCTTCCTCACCCAGTAGTCATACACTGATTTGAGAAGGTAGTCATCCTCATTTAACAACAACTTGGCTTCTTGAAGAGTGACAAGCTGTAGAGAAGTTAAAACCATAACAATTTGTAAATAGCTGCAATCAATTTAACGATTAATCAGAATACTGGACATGCAGAACAAAATGAAAGGTTGGAAAAGCCTCATGTGGTTAAACACACAAAAATACCTGGCTGGCGCTCCCTTTTTCCAGCCTATCCACCATGACTTCAAACTGAATTGGTTTTAACTCCATCTTTCGATTCAGCCTGTTGAGGAGAGTTTCATCCTCAGAATCCATGTCATAATCTGTCTGTTCATTGTCCAGACTGAAGGCTACAGAAGGGAAGGAGAGATTTATACATATTTTTAGACACACACAGATTATATATATCAGAATTAACGAAAAAGCAACCATATTTAACACAACTAAACAAACATTGTGTACGCACAGCTTACTTCATGCATTACAGACTGACTGCAAAACCCACAAACGACTACTTAGCAAACAACAAATACATGCAAGCGCATGGTCCCCACTGTATGACCTGTTGCTGGCTCCAAAAACTAGAGCTACTCACGCTGAATGTGGATGAGCTGTTTGGGGATCCTGAATTCTCCTTTGTACAGGCGATCGTAATAGGTGATGTTGCTCTCTGCCTCGGGGACTGGGATGACCATGCTCTCTTTTTTCTCCCTGAAAACCTGCTGTGCTGATATGGCTCTCTGCAGATGGTGTTCCTGAGAGAGGGAGAAGAGTCAAGGCTATTTATTTAACTCAGCACATCGTGGACAACACACAAACAGGGGGGCATTTTCCAGTGCTGATGAAACCAACTGCAATTAATTCTAAGACCCAGTTTATATTATATATAAATATATATATTATTATATATTTCACCATTCCAATGGCTGTGCAGTGGATGTATGCAATGCTGTTTTGCAATTCTAGCTGACAAAAGCAACTTTTTTTTATTGTACTTGAAATTGGTTGCAGTACTTAAGTGTCAGCTGCTCGTTTCTGAAACTGCGTGGAGATCCATTTCTGTGGAGACCCCCTCACCCAAAAAGTAAGTTATGCTTTATTCTCAGTTACTTGCGAAGGGAAATATCTTTTTATAGAATGAATATAAAAGAAAAGCAGTTGTGACTTTCTTCCGTAGTTGCTAAGAAATTACATAAAACTTGACATTTACCTATCCACACTCTCACCTATGAGGTTCACTTTGTTTGCGTGTTTATACACACCCACCATACTACGTCAGGACCTAAACATAGTCGCGGGCGGGAAACATTTGTACACAACTTAGCGGGACAGCCAAAGATTTTAGCAAAAACTAACCAGTAAACTAGTTAATATTTCGCGGCTGTTCTTGTGGGTCGTGTTCAATTTAATACCATTAATGGGGCTTCATTTCCTTCCTTAATCAATGCAGGAACATAGCTCGCGAAGAATATGCTGCGAGTAGCAGAATAATTTATTTATTAACAAACGTAGATTTTACCAGATTTCTTTGCTTGAATGCGTACGCATAATACTCGTTATATGAACTAAAGCAGTTGAATGAGAGTAAGCTGATAACGCTATCGCAAAGCAACGTGGTACCCAGGGAATCACTGATAAAACTTACGCACATTGCACAACGTCACAACATGAAACAGCTACTCTACGCCAGACGTTTCGTTTACGCCATTAGAGTAAGAACCGAAATCTCTATCATCTTACTTCGTGAACAGCGTAGAACACGCGGTTACATGAATAAAGACGCGTTCCATTACGCATGTAACGCAACGTAACCACGTCATGAATACCAACACCCCGCTTTAGATGAAAAAATAATAACGCAATTATTAGATTTCCCTACCGATTCTTCTTCTTTTTCCATCCCTGTTGGCATCTGTGGCACAGCCCGGCTGATAGAGACGCAATCATTGAGGTCCGGAAGGTCTCTGTTGCGGTATATGGGGAGAGGTTTGGCGGCGTCTAGCGCTCGCGCACGGAACGATAGTTTACTCATTGTTTTCGCCTACCACAATAACATAAAATGTGAAGGAAACATTTATCCTGCCAAAATTCACTCAAAATCTCGGTTGAAAATCACAAGGGGGCCGATAGTTTTCACCACGGTCGAACTCATGAGCTTCTATTGGCCCGGAATCCAGATTTAGAAGTCATTTTTGTTCGAGTTTAACTGGATTTAAAGCCTATTTTCCCTCGGTCGATCCGCTCGCTGCGCCATAGAAAACATGGCGGACATGTCCACACAGCGGCAAAGCGATCCCGACAGCCAACGCGAAGAACACGGGCCATGGCGCTGCGCGCGCAGCTCATACTACATGCAATTGAGATACTTACGAAACGTGCGTAACAAAGTATAAGCTCAAGGAATATGTTTACAGTGATGTTATATGTGACTGGCGCCCATGTTGCGCAGATGTGAGTCAGAAAGTCGGAAACGAGCAAGACCAGTACAATTCCTCCTAGTACATGTACATGTAATAAATTAACGTAACGAAAAAGGCTGCATCAAATATATTTCTGAGACATATAGAAATACTACCTAGAAGCTTAAAAAAGCTTTAAAAGCTTATCTAAAACAGATAAAGTGATTAAAAAACTGGGCAAAATAAAATATTATGATGTTAAATCAATTCTATAACAAATCCGTAATAAATGTATATGAGATGTAAACGAGCTGTAGCATACTGACAATATTTTGTTACTATACATATTGTACAATTAGGCAAAATATGTTCACCTTCAAACTCCAAGGAATGTTAAAATAATACCATTATAATATAGAATTATAAATGGCACATGTTTTTCACTTGTTAATATGGATATTAGTTTTTTTGCGTGCTTTTAATCTGTCTTTTGAGTCGCTTGGTAGGAACTGAAGAAGGTGGAACATTGAACAGCTTGAAGTTCCAGCTTGAAGACGAAGACTGCAGTATATGAGCTGGACACTACCAGAAAACTGACCAGAGACCTAAGGCAGGCTGTCGCTGTAGCATTCTACAGAAGCACTTATCTGTTTTCAAGAATAAGTATTGGGTCCTCAAATATATTTTGAGAAATGTAAGACATTTAATTATCTTTAGTCACCACTACTTACGAACACAGGTAATAATTTGTTTAAGGCTAAGCGGCAATATGTGACGTAGTGTGTTAAAATGCATCTAGAAATCTCCCTAAAGTTTCTGATTGTGGGGAGTAGTGGCTGGTTTGACTAGCAGTGATTCAATCACAAAGGAATCCGTGACAGGGATTATAATGGTTACATGGCTAATCTGCTCATTGTTATTGCATCAGATCAACAGTGTCTTGCATGACCCCCACTTAAACAATAATTAAAAGTACAAGACAGAGTTCTGTTGAATAGAACTATACTGCCGAGCCAAAGTTCCACTAGCACCCTCTATGGGTAATGTTATGCTTTTACAAATCTGCATAATAAATAGATGACCAACTTGCTTGAGGCACTTTTACTTCATAGATTGGCAGTTGTTAAGAATCCCCTTTCATTACAATATTAAAAAATATATACATAGTTTGTTATTTAAAGTACTTCTTAAATTTGCTTTGTGCTGATTAGGCGGTATAAATTGAATGTTAGACTAAAAACCAAAATTTTATCTTGCATGCTTGAGCAGGGTACTTATGTTTCACTTATGTGAAGATTCCCTTTGAAGAGAACTGGGTTTAGGAATATACAAGATGTAAACAACACATTAATTCCCTTGAATAAAGGGATCTTCTAAGCAAAAAACTGTCATGGAAAGGAAAAATGAAAGCATGAATGACACTATCAGCAATAAACAAAAGTTGGTATATTTTCGGCTGACATGGGGGAGGGGGTGAATTGTCAGATTGGCACTAGATGCAATGTCTGCTGGAATATGATGTGACATTGGGCATATTGAAAGGGTTTTGTGGGTTAGACAACAGAAGCCGATTTTCCTCTCTTGGGTGCAGGCCGTCTCCTGTTGGTGACACTGCATTGCTCACGGCTACTGTGAGACTTTGGTTGACATTCCTGTACATTTGTGCGAGTCCTCAGATCAAACTGCTGTGTGTACATTATCCTTGAGAGGGTGATCTTGAAAACAAAACTGACTTGGTTTAATTCCTTTTGGAACAACTTCATGCTAAGGCCACATTACTTGTGCTGTTGTGGTGTTTTGTGGATAAAGTGATGTTTTATGTGCTGAGCATTGGTTGTAATCTGGCAAGTCACATATAAGTTACGGCTGGCTGGCCTCTCTCTAGAGAACTGCCATTTCTCTTTTACTAATCCTCAGCTGCTGGCTGCCACTTAAGGTAAGCGGGACTTCAATCAATCAAACTAACGTGTTAGTTATCTCCCATTTGGTATGATTTAATGTTAAATCTATTTGAGTATGTCGTAATTTTTATTTTTAAGACTTAAACCTCAGGGCATGATTCATGTCATGTGACTGGTTCAGTCCTCAGCCTTTTTCCCCTGCAACACTGAAAAATACACAAGACAATTTAACGCCAACTAAACGCCAACTCTTTGTAGGTTAAGCTGGTCTGCTGCCGCTGCCACTGGCCCCCCTGTATTGTCCTAGTGACATCAAAAGAAATCTACAAGATTTACATAAAAAAATGCATTCTTTCAATTATGGATAGTGTACATACTTGGTTGTTTTTACATTGCAGTTTAAACGTGACAGTAGATAGTGTTATCAAATATTTTAAATTTTCGTCTTTGAGCCATTTCTCCTTTTAAAATCTTTATTTGCATAAATTTTCCCCAGTGAAGGGACTCTTGTTGCGATGGAAAGTGCAGCTCTGCCAATCGTTTCCTCCAGGCTTCTTTCAATCAAGATTGCATCGCTGAAAGAAAACCAATCGTTACATAAAGCTGTCATGGTAAATCTGCCTCATGACTCATAAGGAAAAAGTAGAATGCTTTCTGAAACCGAAGAGAGCGCACTTGGTTTTGGAAAGACGTTTTGCTTTCTGAAAAACTCAAAATGGGTGCCACCGTTTGGGGGTGGGTGGGGGTAGAGGGGACACTCAAGCAAAATGCAGATCCATTATTTTGGATTGAAATAGAAATAATCCCTTCTGTAATTAAACTAATACCTGGAAATGACTTGTGCCGGGAAGCAATTTTGTTTATGCAATACGTGTGGCAATAAATAGAAATATACCTTACATACATATTTCAATATGGATGGATGCGTTTATCTAGACAGACTATACAAACTACACTCTCTCTTCAATAAATATTAATTAAAATATCAGTAGAGTGCATGGTATACGGTCTACCTAATAATGAAATGGTTTAGCACATCACATTCCCTCAGAGCAATTACATTGAAGGGGCAACGTTGTGTCGTATGATTGACAGCCAACCTTAAAATGTGCGTGAATGGTTGTATCCGACTATAGTCATGCAATATTCAGGAGAGAGTAAATTAAGCGATGCCACAGTCCTGGGTGTAATTTTAGAAAGGTAGAATCACAGTGAAAAAAAGAAGAAATGTAGCCCTTAATAATAATAGAGATCAACCCTAGCTTTACTCAGTTGGTTGATCGAAGTGTATTTTGCTGCTAGTCTTCAAAGGCCTGTTTTCACAGAGGAATAGCAGACCTGAATCTTTAAGGTTTAAGTCAAATTCTTTGCTTGTTTGCGATCCCATTTGCTAGAGACTTCATGCATTGAGCTTATCAATGGGCATTTTTACAAGGATACCTTACCATCAGGAGAGTTCTCCTAAGCAGTTAAATTGTCATTTCAATAACAATGTGCTGGTGGGATGGTAAATTTTTATGCCGGCAAAAATTTCAAGGAAATATAATTTAATAGGAGAGGTCTCGGGTGCAAATCCAAGGACATTCTAGTGTATTACGTTCAGCCACACAATTCAGGAGCAGATGAGATGTTTGGAATAGTCAAAACTACTTAAGTACTGCTTTTTGGTTCATAAAGGCTGAGAAGACTTGATCCTCAGTTAGATGATGAGACTAAACTCTTACTAAAAGGAAGTGTTTCTGAAGGAAATCAAAGAGAACCATACCATTGAAATACAATATATCCAATACATTATTATTTTATTGCAACTAAATGCAATATATAGTGTTTTGTAAATTCCATTTTGAAACGTTAAAGCACACCACAGAGATTTTTTTCAAAATAATCATCTGGATCACCTGTATTTCAATGCGCCGTTTTAAAACTAAAATGAATCCTGGCATAAAAATAGAGAAAGTAGTTCTGACATGGGGATAAATACATAATAAGGGGGAGGGTAAACCAAAATGCAAAAAGGAAATTTCAAGTACGAGTGACCAGTTTTTAATTGTAATGTAGGTGCAACATTGTTTAAATGTTACATCACTGCATGTCCTGTAATGCTCATATTTACATAAAACTGCTGCTTACATGAAATAACTCTTAAAAAAAAAAAAAAAAAAAATTTAATTCAAAGGAAAAACCAAAAAGACTATTTCTTGCACCCATGTCAATGCTATTTGCAACCAATGAAACCAAGTGCACAAAATACTTTACAACGTCTAGTATTGTAAAGTGTACATTGATGAAAAAATATAAACTCAATTACATGCTGAAAAACAACACTGATGAAAACAGAGAAAAGGGTTGGTCATACCAAATTAAATTAGAAAAAAGCAAGTGGAGGGGGAAAAAAGGTGAAATATAAATGCACACGCCAGAGCACACCACAATTTGGAGGAACAAAACACAGCAAAGTCCCAAAAGACATACGCATCAGGATGTCAGCACACAATACCGGGCAAAAACCGAATAACAGACCTTACACAAGTGGGATTGCAGTGGGTCCCCAAGGTCATTGCACAAAAGGGCAGAATGAACTTTACCAATGGGGCTGAAGTATCTACTTGGCTGTGATGATGTGCTGTGGGATTGGTCATTTTTAAAGCACTGGTTTACCAGACGGGTGACCAGTTGGTTCATATGAGATAAACTTGGCCTAAAGTAGGCGACATCGTTTTGCAAAGCACTTATCGTTTCAAATTTTTGTAAATACAGAAACGGATGACGATATAAACATGCTCCAATACGATTGTATTATAATTTGCAGATAATGTTTCATAGCACTTTGTGTAAACTATGTTGAGGAAGATTTTAGCCATTCGATGTAGCTATTTCAGATATGCTACATATTCATAGCACAGGCAAGTAAAAAAAAAAAAACCCATAGTTTCTGAATCATCGTATACATATCATTGTAATGAATAGACCAAAGACACTTTGTGTGACAATTGTCAAGACCCTAGAATAGTTTCTTCCTGGCCTTATTCACTCTTGTCGCTTTCATATTGACGTGAAGGCTTTGTGGGAGGCAGAGATTGGAGGCCTCACCTTCATGCTGCTCATAGGGCTGTTCCTTCAGCAATATACCATCTGCGGTTTAGCACACAAGACCATTTGTTTCATTAAGAAGGGGACAGAAAGGTTCTGCACAGCTCCACACTTCTATTCTCCTGTCATTTATGCTTTGGAAAGCCGGCCCAATAATGGCCCCTAAACTTGCCATCCCATATATGCTGTAGAAGGTAAGAGGCTTGGAAAGCTAGCAGCTATTTATTTTTTGACTGACTTGGATTCTGAAAAATAATATATTTCTTTAGCATGACCATGAAAATTTTTTTTTTCCCAACAAATCTTTACAACATGGAATAATATTCCCCTTGTGTACCAAGTTATAGGCCATGTGTGTGTACGCACACAGACAGACAGACAGACAGACAGACGCTCACCCACCAAATCCATAATACTTTCAGTTTGTCTGTTATAGAAGTCTTTGCCATAATAAATAAAACACTTTTCCAGGGACAGACAAATTCCAACTCCATGGGGTCCTACCAGGACAACATGACAAGACGGCATAATCCAATTAAGATATAGTGCTGTAAAATAGGTAAGTACAGGACGCAGAGAAAAAAATACAACAAAATATACTTATTAAATAACAAAACCACAGCTAACTGAATAATAGACTGTTCCTCTTGTACAAGAGAAATATATATACATACTCTAAGGCTTGTCAGAGTTTACAACTCATTAGTATTATTGCAAACTATTACAATAATAAAGCTACAAATAAATATGTAATACATTAATAATTTACATCAAAAACAGTAGAAAGAACAATAAAACCACCAATATCAACAAAAACGATTAAGGCCCCTAATTGAAAAAAAACAAAACAAAGAACAGTCCAAACAACTGATAACGCTTTGGCAGCTGGGGTTCTTGCATTTGATATAAGGCTTAGATCATACATACCATTCTACTTATTTGAGCTTTAAACGGCAAAGATAAATTGACCTGTATATTACATCCCATCTGTGAAAGGGCCCATACGACCATTTTCATTAGTTAATTTATTCCAACATGAACACCTTGAATGTAATGTCTTGAAATTAACAATTAAGTGCCTATAAATATTTGAAATAAAAATAACTTATTTTAATGTATGTATTAATCTTTGCGATAATTCCAAAAGATTTTTTTTTGGCTAATATTGCTAATATTGTAAATATTAGTAGTTACCAGACTGAGTAAAATCCATATTTTAAGTATTTTTGGAATGCAGGAAGCAATATGAATGGAACAACACGTCAGTGTAACTTAAGATTTAAACCTCTTGTGCTATTTTATCAAAGCCGATGTATCAAACACTCATATGTCCTTTTTCAAATGCATTTCCTAGTATTTGTAATATAAAAAAATATTTAAGAAAAATAGTAATTTACTTTTGAAGTACAAAGTGATCGATAGGTTCATAGGCTTATTTCGATTTTATGCTCCTTCCCTGGACATGGCTTTTTTTCTTGTGTAACAAATACACGATACTTCCCACATAACTTAAACACTATTCAAGGACAGAGCAGAGCATCCAATGAAGGGGACAGGTCTTGTGTGTAGTGCCCTGTTTGCGTTGTATGGAAGTCACCTGAAGATGAAGCGGTTCTCTTTTGCGTGTTGCGATGACCTGGTTCAAGAGAAGCCCAGAAACACTATCAGTTGGTAAAGTTCATTCTGTTTTGACAGACATAAATGAACACTTACTGGTGTGAAGTGTAGGTCATTACCCCGGGATTTGGTAATCATGCCTCTTCTCCTGCTATTCCATACAAAAACAGCACGTTTCAGCATAGTCATATAAAAGCATTAGGCTGTATCTCTTTTTATTCATCCCGTTTACACTGGTAGCCGTATAGACCACGTACTGAATAAAAACCAAAGGAACTTGAACACTTTTCTGCCTTTTTTGTACAATAAAAGATAAAGTGTGCATTCGGTAGGCTTGTACATGACAGTAATGTACAATATTTACATTTCTCTTTATATCACCATGAAATTTCTGCATTATCTATATACATGTTGAAAATGTATTAGAAATATTTAGACTGTCTTATTTCTCGTATGCAGGATTGTTTCTTAATCCTTTTAGTTTTGAAATGTTCTAGAAAAAAAAAAGTTCCCCAGCAAGCTGTAGACAAATTGCAAACGTAGTTTAGACAGTTCCTGCTTGGTTAGCCCAGCGCCTTCACTGCCTTGTGAGTGGGGGTGGGGATGAGGGCGAACAAAACGGTACCACTGTCCGTAGCACCAATGGAGATGGGCTGGGGGGGGGGGGTTTCTAATTGGCAAGACTCAGTATGTACACAGTTCCATTGCTGGGTACCGGACTGGGGACCAAAACATTCAATGTTATCTGGAGATTTTCCTCCTCTTGGGTTTGGGGAGCTTGACCTGTCTGTCTCTCGGTGGCATCTGGTGAACCTGGGTGGCAAGACACATACTATAAGAACAGAGACCTCAAACTAACGTTGGGTTATTAATATAACCGTGGTTCCCTGAAATTAAAATATATTAGAAATATTAGCCATCAACAACCATAATGGGTTGTTTTCCCTTTAAGAATAGAGAAATTTAAGCAGATATGCCAAATCTCACGATAGCTTAGCTGACATTATGCACCCTTAATCTCCTTAAAGCACATAACGTCAGTCATCCGCTCTGTTTTTTGGTATACAGTACTGTGAAAAAGTCTTAGGCACGTGTAAAATAAAATTATGTAAAGTAAAGATACTTTCAAAAATAATGAAATGCAGAGTTTCTAAATAAAAAAGAAATACTATAAAGGACAAAAAAAAAAAAGGCTCGGTAGCATGCAGAGGCTGACACACCAGCTTCATGTTACCGTGAGCCACCGGGATGGCCTCTGCTTAGACAGAGCTTGGCTCTGTGACTGAGACATGTAGCAGGCAAACAGCGGTATTGTCTAGTACAAGCTCTCTAGTCTATCCATGTAATACACTGGCGATCTCACTAAACTTAGCATTTGGAGGAGACGCTCTCCGTCAGACTGGATGTAAAAGGCTCCAGTTCCACAGGCTAACATGGTAGTCTTAAGTAAAAAGTATGTGTATCTCCAGAATAACCTCCAGTCTGCTCAGAAACACTGTCTGCAGCCCCAGGAGGCAGAGAAGGTGACTCCCCCACAGGGCTCTCTGCACGCCCCACACCAGCTGTGCACTCCATGCAAAACCCCAACCAGACTTGGAGATTTCTGTGAGGGCAATGGGCTGTTGATCAGAGGAACAAACACCCCTCAGAACCATCTCTTGCAGAGTCCAGGCCCAGCATCTACGCAGCTCTCTGCATAAGCAGCACAAGCCTTCTCAGCAGGAAAGGAACAGCTAGCGCGAGAACATCATCCAATGGCATGTTGCATAACCCGGCTCCACCTGGAGCAGACAAGGCACAGGAGTCGTGACCATCTGTGGATAGCAGACATCCATCACAACCTACAGTTAAGCAAAGTCCCAGACATAGTTTTTACTTTACATGTGAATGAAAACAATCTCCAAAGGATTATGCCCTACGTCAAAGACCCTAAGGACCGAGGTTGGAGCACCAACCAATCGATGCTGAGATGCCACACAGGAATCAAGACCGTCAACGCATACGCAAAAAAGGTAAAATAGCTAAAACAATTCGATTTCTCCCACAAAACAGGCCATCGATTAAACACAACAAATTACTTAGAAGTTCTCGCAAAAAAAGTTCACAAAAGGCATACACAGTCAAGATACAAGGTACAAAGTATAAAGTCATCGAAGCTCAGCTCTGCACTTCATCTAAGAAAAGAATGGATGTCTAATGTTATAATGTCAGACACAGCAAATCTGCTCAGAATTTTGCCTGCTTAAAGGTGAAATAATCATTAGCGATGGTTCATCTTTCATATTTGAAAGGGAATCTCATACACCTGCCTTAATGCCGTAGGATACTTAAATGCAAAAAAAACCAAAACCAAAAAAACATTGGGCCTAAAAATCACATCCTATAATTAACGCAGACCCATGAAATCTCTTTGGTTGCAAACCTTCATGGCCAGGCTCCCCAAAGTTGAGACGGCTTTACTGCATCACAGAATAAAGGTAAAACACAGAATTCTCCGTAGTCCTCTCAAACCCTAGAAATAAATCCCACTGAGCATTTGAGGGATTAAAATTATTATTTTTTTAAATCTCAAACACCCTTCTGGAAGAATGCTGTCTCAATCCTGTAGGACAGCTGCAGACCCTTGAGTCTTGCCGTTTGATGTCTCCAAAAAGAACGTTGCAACAAAATGCCCATTTGGTAAACACTGATAAATCTCTACATATTGCAGTTAATTTTTTAATCATTGGTCCGTTTTCTGCATTGGCAGCTCGAGGTCGTAACCATGAGTTATCTGACAAACTCACTGCGTAATACTTTTTATTCTGTTAAGACAGACCACTGAAAGGAAACGAAGTCATTAAAAGTAGGGGATCTATTCCCAATGGAAGTGCGGCTGGAGAGGCTGATGCTTCTGTGGCTAGTTTATGTAACCCTCTGACTGGTGTCCCCCAGCAGAGGTCAGAGCGGCTGATGACTGGCAGCTGTCACAGCTCTGCTCGGCCCCGGTCCCCGTCACATCCCTACAAGAATCCATCCCCAGCAGCCTTGGTGATGCCAAGGACACCGCCAATCATGAAACAAAAATACGTACCATACTGTGTGACTAGGCGGCAATGTGGAGTAGGAATGAGAAACAGTCTCCTGAATAAAGGGTCACAACCGCAAACCCATAGTAGTGTACCAAAACTCCAATTCCATAAATTGATGATAACAGAAACTTGTTACGGAAAAAAATACTGTACAGTAACAAAACTTTCATCTGTGAAAAGTACAAAATACTATTTAATGAGCCTTTCAACCATTTAAAAGACTGATGGTGACAGTATACCTTTGATTAAATACACACATAGACTGAATACCCAACGACAAAGAGGGTAAAAAAATAAGATAGGGGGGAAAAAAAGGGAATAATGGATACTCACACTGCCTGACATTTTGTCCAGCTCATTCATCGCTTCATGTATAGCAGCTTCTAAATGATTATTTAGTTTTCCACCTCTGTTAAAGAAGAAGCAAAACAACCATGGTATTATTGACACGTTTCATCGTTACATCTTTCGCTACATCTACCCAGCGCCTCAATAGGAAAGCATTCCAATAAACACATTCTCAGCAAAGAGTAACAAATTCCAGTTGCCTTAATCAATCATTGGCGGAGGCCGAATTGAACCGAGGGGTTTTGACACCTGTCGAGCAGAGAAAGCGTTCACACAGGCAGGAGTGGGATTGGTATTGCTTGGTTTTGGTACAGCTGTCATTAACCTCCCATCACGGCCAGGATGGGCCTGGCCCCAGACGATCAGGTGGACAGGAGGTAATCCTTAAAGTTGGAGGTAACACACTTCCTAGAATTGGCCAAACTGACAATAGGCTGCTTTGAATAAATAAACTCAGTCCAAACTATTTTGTATTTTGTATTTGAAAAGAATTCTAGGCCTGCCAGCCCCTCTCTCTTTCTTTCATAAATATGAGAAAAAAGGCAAAAATAGCTGCCTGTCAGAGAGTGGATCAGGATCAGTTTCTAAGAACCAGGAATAATGGAAACGATGACCGGTGGAGTGTGTGTTAACCAATAACATTCACTCCCCCCCGGTACAAAACTTACTTCCTATTCCTCTTTGCGGCCCTATCAAGTGCCTGCAGGTCCTCCGTTAGAGTCTTCAACTTCTCCGGCTCCACCTAGGGGTAGGCAAGAACACAGAAAGACATGAGCCCATTCTCTCCCATTGGACAGCTGGTGGTGTAGTGGTTAAGGTGGCAGGCTTGTAACCGAAAGGTTGACGGTTCAAGTCTCACCCCAGCTGCTGGATGAAAGTGTCTGTCTAAGAATGTCTTTCGACTCAGGCATCGGCACAGAAACTGAGCACTCAGAACACCTCATTACCACTAGGCGGAACGAGCAAGGTTCAAGTAACGCAGACACTTGTAAAATTAATTCGGGATAGTTCTGAGACAGCTGATGCTTCAACGTTCTGACGGATTAACAATCAATGGAGCTTTTATGTCTCTTGATTCATTAGAACGATTAATATTCTTGTTGTGATTAAAACTCTATTGTGGAGCGGAGAACCGTCAAAAAGGCAATAAAACATGGGACGGGTCGAGTCGGGGGGAACAGATGTGCCTAATGAGATCGCAGGCTACTCAATGCAAAGTGCTCATTTCACACTGCATCATTTTGATTCATATTCAGGGAAGCTTCGTTTGCTTGTAATAAACAGCGGCTCTATCCAAGGAGAGAGAGGAAATGGCAATTGGAGACTTGCATCAGCAAACAAATACAGAACTTCGGGTTATCTTAACCGCAGTCCCCTTTATATATAAACATTAACCATCACTAATTGGTTATTGTCTTTAAGAACCCAGAAATATCTGAACAGATATGCCAGAGTGCTTTGTGTCATGTGACAGCAATCTTAAAAGCTGGCAGCCATTTTTTCTTCTAAGCCACTGTGGCACCAAAGTGACCATGAATAGTGACAGTTAATATTTCTATTTCACGGAACTTTGGTTATTATAATTACACAACTTTCCCTTTCAAAAACGAAATTGCACATCCATCACTAAAGGGTGAGTATACCAGAGCTGTCGTCAGAGCTGTACCCTGGAACATCACCCAAGAAGTGGCCTGCCCTCTCGTGGAATGGAAAGAGCTTGGCCCAGTAACTGAGACCCGAGGCAGACTTACAACTGTTTTGACTGGTGTAAGCTCTCCGTTCTATCCAGGTAGTACGCTAGCACTCTCACTGGATGACACATGTGGAGGAGACGCTCTGTCAGACTGGAAAGGAGGGACAGAGAAAACCTCCAATTCTCCAGACTCGTTTACATGTCATTATTAAATTCTCTGGACACAGACAATGCCTTCAACTCGCATACACACTTACAGTAGGGTGGACACGTACAAAAATTCCATTGAAATTTATGGAAACTGGATTAACCCAAAACATTTTTTTTCTTACTAGTACCCAAATAACCTTCAACCTCAAATACAAAAAAATATATATTTCACAAAAGCCGCATATATTAGCTTATTGGAATGAAGACATATTAATCTTTAATTTAACACCAGTTATCTGGGTGCCACCAAAAGACACACACCAAAGAGTTTACATTGAGTTAGGACAGGGAAAGAGGGAGAAGAGATTTCTTAGTCCCACTGGGTGAGAACACGCTCTGTGAACGTCCCATTAAATTAGTTTTCCATTCCCTCGCACTAGAGGTCCAGCAATTTCGGAGTTATTGGGAAGTTTGTCGCTGAACCCAAAAGGCATAGCGTTCTATTGTCTTACGGAAGGGATTCCCCCTCCGAAAAAATCTGTGTTAATCGATAAAAGCCTCAGATCGGCTGAACACATAGGTTCAACAGGAGGTTTTGTCGAGGCCTGAAGCATTACATTAAGCCTCCACAACGGAACAATGCTTTTCTTTAGGCCACCTGGATCCTTGCAGAAACAGTCCAGTCATTCATATTTGAGTTGCCTTTCATATGGCAAATAGAAATGGCTGCCAGATACACCTCATCAAGCAGGTCCAGCAAGAACTGCAGTATCACTGTCATTGAACAGTGATGGGATCCTTGTCCTGAGCCACACACTACTGCCGGCAGACTAACCATTCATAAGGATGTTCTAAGTTATAAGTCTTCCTTGGATATTTGGCCCTCCTCTGAAATTTGGAGCACTGCTTACAGAAAGAGGGGTCAGCTAAAACCTGCTCGGCATGCTCCTGCACAAAGAATCACATGCAACAATTGTGCAACAACCTAGAAACACGTCGACCAAATTCCATTTGCATTGACAGACTGGAAATGGGCTGCCAGACACAGTGACAACAACCAGACAAACTGAAATGTGTGTACGAGGTGCTTTGGCGATAGAGTTGGGGCTGCGTCGAGTTGAGAGTTCTGTAGCACAGATCTTGGTTAGCTACCAGATCTGATGTGCAGGGTGTTCTTTCAGGCACAAAGAGCAGGTAGAGAACCTACAACCAAAGGTTTATAAAATAAGCTGCCTGTATATTTAGCTGTGGCAGAGCCCATCACACAGCTAAAATAAAATTAGCTCCAGCTGGAGACAAATCAAATACCAGTGATGCAGCTGCAATCACTGACATCTTTCTCTTGCAAGAAAAAAAAACAAAAAAACACAGGAAAACACACAAGTTCGCTACAATGAAATATAAACTTGAGTTTTAACCTTATGCTTTGCAATGACAAATAGACAAACAAAAGCTAGGAAGGGTGACGCAAGCTTCCACAAGCACAGAAGGCTGCAATAGAGCTAGCTTGCAAATGAACACAATCGCTTTAAAACTTTCCCTCTCACAAAATTAATTAAGCGATTACACAAAATAATCCAATAGAAAACTAGTATTTTAACCGTTAAATTAGCAGAGAAAAACGAACATACATATCATATGCTGGACCCGAGAAAGGACTTTCAGGCTTCTGCGAATGCACTAGGCCGCAATCGAGCTAGCTAACAAATCAGTTCGTTACATTTTGAACTTTACACAACAGCAAAGAAGGCTGTAGTCACCATGATAAATTCAACACAATGCCTGCACAGATCATCAGTTCTTTTTATATTATGTGGATAGGCTTTATATCTCAGTGCCTATACCAGATGATCACAGTTAGTAGGCAGTTGCTGTACGTGATCCATCCCTGTGAACAGATCCAGAGATATACCCATGTTGGTGGTGGTGGTGGGGTGCACCATCAATGAAAGCAGGGGCGTGACTCACCTTGTCCTGCTCACTGCTCTGCATGCTGGGATTGTGCACCTGCTCATGGCCAACCAACTTGCCGGGCCACGGGGGGAAGCCCTTGATCTGGCCCCACACCAGGTCGCCCACATTAAACATCCTGGGCCGGTAGTGCAGAAGCTCATTGGAGGAAGGCGAGTCAGGGTGGCGCAGGTCCTCCTCGCTGCTGAGGCTCTTGGTGTCGGAAGGGCTGGGCGCGCAGCCATTGTAGTGCCCGTTGTAGTGGATGTAGTCCTTGGCCAGGGGGCCTTCTAGACTGGTTGATGAACTAGGAGACTGGTCATCTGCCATCAGGTCCTGCCTGGGAGGGCCGAGTATGTCCCCGTAGCCCCTGCCCGGGGGTGGAGGGCCACCGTTCATGTGGGTACAGCGCTCCACCGTCTGCTCCAGCCGCTCTGTGAAGTTGGCCGTAGTCCTCTTGTAGTTGTTGAAGTGAAGGCTCTCCTCCAGGAAAGCTGTGTGTTCATGTAGGGGCTCTGAAGGGCAAGGGGCCAGGCTGTTGTGTCGCTCGGAGCCAGCACTGCTCCGCACGTGTGTGGAGCACTCCAAGAACTCCTCACCCCTCCACTGAGGGATTCTCTCTGCCGGCGCCACCTCCGTCTCCCATTGTCTCCGTGGCGTGCTGCGGCCTGGTGACCGGAAGTAGTCGTGAGTCTCCCCGCACTCAGCGGTGCTCTTGCCCTGCTCAGAGTTCCTCCGGGGGCGGCCCAGTCGGAGCGAGTGGGGCTGGCCGTGGGCCAAGGCGTTGATAGGTTCCCCGATGGAGGCGGTGAAGGCACTCATGGCGCTCAGTGCCGGGATGGGGCTGGCCTGTGTGGTACCACTGCCTGCGCTGGTAATCACCACATGCATGCCCTTGCTGGCAGCATTCACTACCGCCCTGTAGATGGCATCCACGGATTGCCCACCACCTCCCGGCAGGCCCTGAGCCCCGGGGGGTCCCGTGGGCGGGCCCAGGCATCGGAGTTGATGGTCCTGAGGACTGTCCCGCAACTGCTGATGCAACCTCAAACCTGGAGCCTCAGGAAATGTCGTCATCCCTGACGGAGTGTTCATTTGTTTGTTAGGGACTGAAATTTTCTCAGGCAAGTTCACCTGAAACACCCCAAAAAGAAATTCATAATCACCAGTGATAACATCAGTGGTAGGCAACTTTAGTGTAAAGGCCAGTATTGTATAAAAATCATCTAAATACGAGATCTATAAAAAAGGAAAAACAAACATGGAAATTGCATTCATTAAAATTTTTAATTTCACTTATCTAAAAGGTGGCACTAAGGTAACTTTGAACTCAAGCAAAAATATATTAGATATTTACTCGAAACTGACCTTCCTCTGCGTTTGCGTATTTAAAAACAAAAATGTATCCATGAAAAGACGACCATATTAACCAAAAACAATAAAATCAAATCAAAAGGACAATATCGAGTAGTATCTATAATAGTGCCTTGGTTAACAGTGATTAACCATTTTGATTAACACTACCTTAACATTATGTAGGTGTGAAGTTATTAAAGCTTTTAACATGCAATTAACATATTTGATTAACAGTAATTTTTGAAGACTGAATGAAAAACTTTAATCGAGGGAATTCGGTGCTTAAAGTAACACCGCTAGGCTTAGATCTTTTGCAAAAACCATACAAATTTAAAGCAAATTAGAAACCCAAGTTTACAACTAACCTGGAAGTTTTGAAAGAGGCAGGCCATGGGATTGGAGGGAGAATGGTTGGAGTAGGCGTTTTCTGGGAACACCGGGGTTCCCTGCATGCCCTGGCTCAGCTGTGACTGGCTGTGTTGTGGGAGCATCTGGCCGTTGCCCAGCTGGGGGGTTTTCAGGCCACAGTTCAGGGAGGAGGCATCGCCTGTGGGGTCCCGGAGAAGAGACGTCAAGGGATTGGCTCACTACTCAATTCTTTTTAATATCCATTGCTTTATTTCAGCGATACGCTCACCTCAGCGACAGCTAAATTAATCTTGTGCTTCACGTTACGAGTTACTGAAGCATGTGGACAAGTAGACCATTTCTGCCCTAACTATATATTAATCTTTCATGCTGTGATGAAAGCCTTAACCGTAACCATAGAAACATGGGGAGTCGTTTGAGACGGAAATTTTAATTTACATGCTTCTTCTAATTTTTACATGTATACCTATTGACATTATATTATGGGTAATTACATGCATATTGGAAATGATTAAAGTAGCCCAGTATTATTTTACACTTCATTATTCAATACACTCAACTGTTAAAATCTGAATATGAATTACATAACATAACCAAGCTTTCAAATTAACTTCTTATACAGCCAGACACTTAACATCCCAAACAATCATTAAAATGTCTCCATAGCCTCCTAACAGCATTCCAGCAGCTGATCTCTCAAACTCGGCCCGTACTTGAGTAATTAACCCATAGAGGGAGCTCTAAGTGTTGGTTTTTACAAGGCCGCTTGATTGGCCCGCTCCCCTCCAGATGGCACACAATCCACTTTGCCTCTCCCAACAAAAGGAGACATGCAAGCGCTCCCAGAACGGTCTATGGGTGGAAACGTCATCTGGCCTGTGAAGCTGTTGAATGCGAGCATGTGGGTTGTAATGATTTTACCCAGCAGGCTGTGCGTGTGACAGGTTGAACAGGGCCTCATGGTCTAGGTGTGGTGCCCGCGTGCACTGGCACTTCACAGAACAGAATTCCTTTTACGTCAAACCCAATGCCACAAATTTTTAGGACAGAGGTTTAGTATTTAATAAATTACAGAAACAACACATACGTACCTACTGTGAGCTACAACCTTCCTGTTAGTTTCAGAGTAGAAAACTTTTTAATTAGGTAAATTTGATTAATTGTGAGGTATCCTTGAGGAAAATATATAAATTTCAGATTGAACCCTGCGTAGCAGTTTCTCAGGTCAGTACATCATTGTGCCTTGTGAAAGGCTCACAAAACCAGCTTCGGCACAACTGTATCTGATGAAAAATGGGCCCCAGTCATTTTCAAGGTCTGCCACTTTAACACCTTAATATCTAACTTTCCACAGACCATAATGTCTCATGTTTTTTCACACAAATCGGGAAATGGTGACTCTGAAAAGCATTGAAATAGAGTGGGCGTAATTCCATACAGTGTGATTTTTCAGTCCCACTTGAGAATCATGGGCGAGGTCAAGGAGAGACCCCCTTACTGACTCATCATTCAAAAAACAAAGAACAGATACCGCACAAAATCTGCCAGTTATAGTTTAATGCATGAAAAGGAAACGTATTCCTGACATCCATCAATGGTACAATTTCACTGAAAAGGAGGCTTTTGCTTATAGCGTTTTAGGTATGATTTAAGCTAACACAACAGATTCCCCACCATCTGCACTTTCATTAAGGATCAGCTTCCTCCGACAACTGCCCTTTTTGTCTTTAGACTTTCTCAAGCTACGCATAATATCCTCCCTTGACTCCCATATATACATTAATCATTTAAATGACTAGTTCAAATGAAAACAATCACCAAAGAAATTGCCACTCCACTGGTGTATTCACAGATATATATGAAAGGGTATGAGAAACAAACAAAAGAAAGACTACAATATGGCTTCAGAATACGGAATTGCACAGAATCACAACTTCAACAGTCCACTACCTTTTGCCATTACAAAAAAGCTATTATAATATATGATTATAATAAATCATGTCAAAAAAAACAATTATTGTGTTTGTCATCTTCCACGAAGATATTTCTAATATATGCATACATGCACAGATTTCAAAAAAATGGAAGGGAATGAGCAAAACTATTACAAATAAATGCCCCAGAGTAGGCTACAAACTAGAGATCAGCCACAAAGTAACCACACTTTGGCGAAGATACCAGTAGCACAGTCTTTTGTTAGGAAAGTGTATGCCCTAAGTTAACCTGACAGACTTAAAACTAAAGGTCAAGCCAAGTTCACTCTGAAGTTACTAGTATACATGCTGCTATTCCAGAGGCAAGGTGGGTGGGAAGCTGGTCAATACTGAGAGAGAAGCACCCAGAAGGACCTGAAAATAAAATAAGGTCTTATTAAACGGCCCCGTGGCCAGCGGCAGGTTCATCAGCTGGGTCAGTGGCACTACACTGAGGTGCACACTGGGTCCCATTACATTCAGCACAGCCTCCGCCACCCAGTGCAGATGATAAGGATGATGTAGTGGCGGCAGTTGCCAAGGAGGTTGCTAAGGGAGCAGAGGGATGATTGGTGGCACTGTCTGTAGCAGGGTTCACAAGGCTCCTTAGCAGCTGGTGTCTGAGGGACACAGGCTCGTGGGGGGGGTCAGAACTGGAGATGAGTGGGTGGGGCATCAGAACATGTGTCATGCTCCCGTATAAATGGCCTTGCTTGCGAGGGTCTGATTGACGTGACAAATTGGAAAGGGATAAGCTCAGATGGAGGGGGAAGGGTGGGGCCACAGCTGCGGCCAGCACATGATTCTGAAGCAGTTTGGCCAGGCGCTGGACTTGGAGAGGCCGGGGCACACTCTGGCCCCAGACCCCTATCCAGGCCAGGCTGGAGGTACCCGCCTCAGGCCCAGGAGGTTCCGCACATCCTGCATGGCGGCTACTGCTGTTTTTGGAGAGGAGGACCTGGCAGGGCTGCAGACAGAGACAGACTGCCATTGCTCGGGTTATTGTGTGGGAGCAGTGGCAGCTGCCCCTGTCCCATGTGTGGGAAGGCGGTACCCCCTGCAGGCAAATGGCCTCACAGTGAATGGTGGCGGGGACAGGAGCCCCGTCACTGCAGCCTGTTTTACACACCAGACACTGCTGATGACAGACGGACTGGCACTAGCTATTCCTTGCAGTAAGGTTGGCCTGAACAACATGCAATAGATAAAGAACTATCTTAAGGTTTCTGCATCCAATGTTGGGTCACAGCCATTGGTAGGCAGTGGCAGCCAAAAGGTAGGCACTAAGGGCACATTCATTTTTTACCACTAGAACACATTGCATGGGGCTTGGTAGATAAATTAGATCATCAATTAAAGATAATGTGCTTTAATTAAAACCAAGGAGCACTTCAGTCCTCTGATGCCATGTCTAAAAATTGTAAACTTTTTATTAATTTAGCCATTCACTGTCAAATGCATATCCTGCATAGAAAGAAATAATTGGATAGAAGCAGAAATTGTTGGAACAAAAATAATCCACAACTCACCTAATATGAAAACATATAAGCATGAATCACTGAGAGAAGATATAAAATAGGAATTTAGGTATACCATTTTCCTTGAAAGATCCATCAACGATTCACAACAGCAGTTCGATGCTCACAATGAACCCTCATGAGAAGCAACATTGAACATTAACAAGTAAACATAGCTATATGAACGTCATCATTAAAACTTTCCAGAAGAATCACATTTCAGCCACCCGAGTGGCTCAGTCGGTGAAGGCGCAAGCCCGAGTGCAGACTGAGCCCTACGAGCCGGAGTTTGCCCGAGTGCAGACTGAGCCCTACGAGCCGGAGTTTGCCCGAGTGCAGACTGAGCCCTAC
>JAOVYW010000077.1:381988-398439 GCA_025775045.1 Hiodon tergisus | reverse complement strand
ATATCTCTAAATATGCAATTAAAATGAATCTGTCTGAATTTAGGGCCTATTTGGCATAATGTACTAATTGGCGAGAAGGAGCGATCAAAAAATTGTAATGCTATTCCATATACTGTTTCTTATTTATGTGCGTGTGTGTGTGTGTGCGTGTGTGTGTGTGTGTATGAGTGTGTGCACGCGTGTGGGGAGGGGAGTGGGGAGTGGGTTTTCACTCTGTCAAGTCTCATACAGAAGGTAGCACAAAAAAAAAATCTATGCAATTTAAAGCTATTTATCAAGAGGAATGCTATTAGTCAGTATTAGATTTGCAGTAATCGTAATCAATTTTTTAAATTCTGCGTGTTTAGACAGAAATCTGGGAATTGAATCCAGTCCATTCCCGAGGCACAACCTCCGACAAGATAAACGGTTTGCTCTTTGAGCTAAAGATCCGTAGCTTGAGGAATGAATGGTACGGTTGTCTGGGCTCCAGGGAGCGTCATCACTTTCCAATGCAAACTCTATTCACTACGAGCTCTGCTATTCATGCACTCTGAAAAGTAAGTAAACATGTCCACCCCTGGAAAAAAAAATTAGTGAACGGCGTCCATCTGCATTCAGCTCTTACATAGTTTGTAACACATGCTGATGCATGTTGTCTGTTGATAAAGAAAGGGAATATAACCCATTTAAAGCCAAATCTCCTGTAACATTTATTCAATGGGATAGGGTTTGACAGGTCAAGGGAAGTTATATGTTCTACCATGTCTCCTCAGGAGTACAGAAGTGCACGTGGAACCCCCTGGTGGACATTATGAGGAGCGCCTTACTATCCACTCAAGAACTTTTGTTCTAGTAAGATGTGCCATTGGTTGACATATGGCAGCAGTCTTTTTCTGAAGCATTGAAAGTGGTCACTCCGAATGTCAAATGGTCAACCCCTCCTAGACGGACGCACCCCTCATTTTTGCACTCGCTATAGCACATATTGCAATTCAGAGAGCTTTAGCATGATGGGTGGTGTTATTTTTATGTGCACACAATTGCTTTTCAGATAGCAGATACCACCATCTCCCCCACAGCACAGTGCTCCTCGCTCCTTCGGTATTTAATGGATACCTCCATCTGTTCAGCAAACAGTATTTGAAAGCGGGGTTACAATAGTGCTCCTCCATGCAGATGTTTGGAGAGACTTGCAGATAGAGAGGCTTTTTAGTTTGGAGAAAGCCCAAGTCCGTGTTGGAGGATGGTGACTGAGCCAGATCGGCCTATTTTTTCCTACAGTCCCTGTTCTGGTCTCTTTACTGAGACAGCAGTGGTCCTCCCCCTGGCCTGAGATTCCCACCGTTCAGGGACTTTCCACCATGCAGAACAGAAAGAAAGGGCCCGAGGTGAGTTACTCCGTGCTCCTTTGAATGAATGGTCTGGAACAGATAAATCAGGGCTGGTGGCATGTTTAAGTTAATTAGCGCTTTGGTTGCTTTCATTTTGTAATATTATGCACCCAGTGGCATCGCACTATGGTTTTAGCCTTAGAACTCCATGAAACACAACAGCTTTTGGTATAATTAGATTATACCTGTGGGGAGGATGTTCATATAACAGCAGAGACTATTCTAGAGAATAGAGTACTTTACAAACATCTTGAAGGGAGACTTTCGTTTGCGTTTCTGCTGTGCCCACTAGGATTGTTTTTTCAAACCAATCCATCACAACACTAAGATTAAACCACATAGCTGAGTTAGAATGAGTGATGGATGGGTCTGCAGTGATGTAATACATCCGATAAATTATACAAGGCGTCCAGCCACCCCCTGGCAGCGGGGGAATTAAATCATTGCCCCCTCCCTTTGGCCTTCGGATGCCTCTGATTCATTTCATCAAGAGCTGCAGAGGTAAAGAGGGGCTAGGGTTTCAGAAAACAAGACTACTGCTACATTTTGAATGAGGGCTTTCTCTCTATTTCTCCGTCTCACTTGTATAGGGGGATTAGCAGAAGAACGTTGCATTGAATCTTCTCGTTGCTTCAACATGTCCCAAACCACTGGTGGAGCTACACCAGCTTTGGCAGAGCTGAGGGTAAAACAGGCTTTTCACCTGATGATTATCTTTTGCTATATTCCACAAGGAGCACATTTTTGGGCCGTTGGATAAATGGATTTTCATTGTTTTCCTAGAGTCATTAACAGAAGAAAGGGAGTATTGATGCCCTCCCCCAGTTTATCAGGGTAGCCACATCTGCCACCATGTCACACTCATCTTAACACACCGTCGCCCAACCTAATGAGAGTCACTCATCATCTCCCCCTTCTTCCCCCAATCATGTCCTTACATGATAATAGCACTAATTTCAGAGAGCGACGTCTGTGACTGGATTAATTAGGATTCCTGCCAAAGCCGTGCGGAGTCCCACACTGCACCGCCGTCGGGGAGAACCGAACACCGAATTGACCCTTCCTCGGAACAGATGGGTTGTGTCGGAGTAGACTGTGGGTTCACACCACGCTGTGCGCGGAGCTCGGCAACACTGCGGGTAAGCAGCAGACGTCAGGCACGCGGCTGGTCTCCTTTCTGCAGGCCTTTCGATGGGGACTGTGAGCACATGCAACCCTACCACTGGCTGTTCTGATTGGTCATCACACGCGCAGTAGAACCGACAGGGCGGGGAAAAATCACGGAGGGCCAACCGAATGATGAGAGGGAGTCGCGAGGCGTGGCCTAGTGTCGACGGCTTATGTTTATAAAAATCTGAATGGCTGTGAACAGGTGATTGACAGCGCATTGGACTCTCAGTCAAGTCTTCTGTACATCGATGGTTCAAAGTCCGTTTTTATTTTATGCGAATGTTGGTTCCATTTTGTGGCTTTCGTTTCTAGTTTCACCGCGCTCTACATTCCGCAGATTGAATCACCTCATTTTCTGGGTATTCGGGTGATGTAGCCTAAACAACCAATCCATCAAAATGATTCCACAAGCATTATATCAATTTCTAAAATGTGTGCACCTTTTGATGTTTGGTAAGATTTAAAATAGCGCTGAGAACACCAGGCTAATAGAGAGAGAGTAGTGGGACGCATGTCTCTTCCATCAGCAGAATGATGTCACAACAGATGGCTGGACCTGATCAAATGAAACGGCACTCCCTGCTGACAGCACAAGCGGGCTGGTTCGCTCATCGTGGGACGGTCCTCGTCTGCACGGGGAAATCATGTTAATCCACTGGGAATTTTAATCAGGACTTTTAAGTGTAAAATATCCAAATAAGGCAGGGCAAATTCATTGAACTGTTCACTCCGAGAGGTAATATTGAAGCAAAAAAAAAGAGGATTAAAACAGGAGACATTTGTCTGCTATTTGTGAGTAGATTTAAATCAAGCAGAACAATAATACTACGCCTTTGGTGATTGACAGGTGTACCAGTTCTCAAAATGTTATGCTTTCGGGACAGTGACAACAATAAAATGAAACACGTGGCCCTATATTCTGTACCACCATGTCAAACGACGATTTATTGTCGTTTATTGACAGATTTATTGTAACTTATTGAGTATTGTGTTTTAATGTTATTCTTTCAACTTTTATTTGAGTGTAATATATGATTTCACTACAAAAAGCATGCACAGCACTGAAAACAAGCATTTTATTTAAGTTGCTTGACCATTGTATCTGTCGATCCTAGACCAAAAAACTAATTTCTTAACAAAAGCCCGTGACTAATCTTAGTCAACACATTCTTCTCAAGGAGATTTCTCACGCCAGGTGACAGAATACTTTTACAGCCTGCATTAAAAAAAAAATTGTGAAAAAAAAGGGAACCTTTACCTCATACCTGAGTCCTTCCAATACACATTTTAAACAAAAGGGCCGGACAGGTCCTTGCTGGCTTCCTAGGCAATGTGTATTGGATATTGGATAGATTTCAGGCTTTTGATGTAGAGTCAGGAGAGCACCTCATTTATGTTTGTCCTCAGTTTAATGTCACTTCTATTTTGGAAAGGTACAACTTTTACAATATGAAAGGTGATCCTAGCTGAGACATGGGCGTTGATCTCATACAGCTGGTTCTCAGTGCACCTCCTATTCTTAATCTGGATCGAAAATACACAGAGGCACATTATTATTGGGGGGGTGTAATTGTACCCGACTCCCATGCTCAAAAAATTAAAAGGACAAGATATTTCATTTTTTTAATTAGAAAAAAAAGTTGAAAAAAAAAAAAATATATATATATATATATACATGGAGATTATGATAATTATGTAACAAGCGTTTTCAAATGATTAAAATAAAACAAAAACAAAATAGAAAAATGTTGTCAGCTTTGAGAAATGAGAGTTTTGAGAGTAAAACCACCTTCACTGCAACCCTTTTTATAATGTACTGCATGTGAGGTTGTGTGACATAATCTTTAAAGCAGCATCAGACCTGGTGGCTAGTTTTTTTTCATACAAATATAATCATGTTCCGCTTAACCCTGTCAGAGTTACACACAATTTTGTTTACTTTCTCTTGTAGAAAATACAATGATTATTCTTATTTTCAGCTTTCTAGATAAATTGGATAATTAATTCTTTGCAAAAAAAGAAATGCTTCATTGCCATCTAGTGGATTTCTTGTGTAACACACATTTAATAATGTAAGACATCGAGATCCCCCAACAGTCCAAGCTTCCATTTAAAAAAAAAGTTTGTTTGTTGCTTGGATATTTTTACAGTTTTGTGGATTTAATTTATTTAAAATATAAATACAGTTATAGTAACTATGTCAGCAAAAGATAATGTCTCCAAGTCGGAAAGTTCTCAACACCGGCTGGAAAAAGCATTTAGGGAGCTGTAAACATCCGGAGTGTGTACATGGTATAAACCAATTAACCAGTAAGGTTATGGTGTTAAATATATGTAAAGAAAGGCAGGATGTTGTTCTTTTTCCTTTTTCCGAGATTCCTTAACCAAACTATCGGCTTTACGCTAAGCAATTATTAGCCTAACTCAAGCTCAGTCATGAAAGTAATTTTCCTGTTGGAAACGCATAGGCCTGCTGTAAATCAGGTGGATATGATATACCAGTTTGCTAGGACCAATCGTTAATGTGTCTGATACATTAAGGCCTTTGGAGAGTAGGATAAAATATTAACGGTATAAAATATTTTACAGTTTTGTAATCACCTTAATGTCTCTCATTAAAGGCTCTGTTAATAAAACCTCTTGATAACGCAATCCATGCTCAGTGTGGACATGATATAACTTCTGTTTTTTTTGCCAATACCAACAATACCCACATAACCTCAAATTAGCATCAAAGTTACGTCTGTAGGGCTTTCATGAATTAATAATAATTTTTTTTATTTTTACTTTCAAGATTTTCAAAAGCTGTCAATTTAAAGGTAATATACTACAGTGGAGACTATGCATTAATTATTATTAATGATATATTAATTATGCATTAATGGTATACAAATAATTTTTGCACACCAAAACATATTGAAGAATGTTAAACTGCATAAACAAATAACATATTTTACGTGAATGTGTTGAAATATAAACATGTAGCGTGCATATGCATATAATTGCACATAAAATATGTTAAAGATAAATGCTAGACATTTATTTATCCTGATAAAATTTGTAAATTAAAATGTGTAACTAAGTGCTTCTTTTGAAATAAATAAATTAATAAAAATTTAATTTCTATGATAGATGTCATCAATCTGTTTGTTAGGATTCCATCCTTCATAGAGCTGTAGCAACTCATTTGTCGATGATATTGTGTTTTTATTACCACTTGCTGTTAATTAAAAGCAGCTTATTAGTGTAAACATTCTGCAGAGGATCGGTTAATTGACAATTGTTTTTAATTGGGGTGAAAATGCATTGCAGTAACTCCATGGATTTCTAGACGTCTTGTTATTTCAACAACCACATTAGCAGGAAATAATTTAATATTCATGTTTTGTTCGTTTTATAGGAATTCAGCTGTCTGGCTTCCTTTTATTTTTAAAACGTTTTATCTCTAGCATGTTGAAAATTTCCTGATTTTTTTGTATTCTCCTGGGGACAAATTCCTTAGAGTTTTGAGTCCAACAAAATGGATAGCTTTTTGCCTCACAAAAATCTTTGGTGTAACATACCACTGTTAAAGATATTATTTGTCCCTTTTTGATGCTAACGTTTTGGTGGCCTTTGCTATTTTCATTGATCTAACTATCTCCTTGGACATCTCTACGTGTGAGAGTAAAACTGTGCTAGTTTTGGCTGACTCCTCTTTGATATAAAATGGAAGTGGGTAACAATGGGCATGTAGTGTACTCGCAGCACTTCTGTTGGTGTGCGGTTCTAAAGTGTTGGGTGTGCAGGTCGCTCTGGATATGGACGTGTGCTAAGTGGCTAGCTTCATTATACAGTATGGGGGCACATCAGTAGCATACATTATAAAAAGCGGAATTGTGGCCGATATCTGGGGAATACCGACACAGCTGTAACTGTGGCCTCCTGCCCCAGATGGGCGTAAGTTGCAGTTTCCCGTTGCTTCGCGGGGACTTTACATACGGCAGCTGCTTATCGCCCTCAAGGGGGAGCTGTCACTGCTTCTGCATGATTAGTCTTCACCTCTGTTTGACCTTCACAGTGAAAATGACCAAGGGAACGCCAGGGGTACAGCTGTTATGCCCCGCCTGATGTATGCTTCTATAATACCGTATTGACGTGACCTGTGTGTGTGTGTGTGTGTGTGTGTGTGGGGGAGGGGGGGGTTGGATGTGGGTGTGTTTGTGATTGTATGTGTGTGTGTGTGTGTGTGATTGTGTGCAAAAGTAAAGGCTGGGACTGTTGGGTTTGGTTGAATAATAATCTCTAGTGTCAATCTTCCTCTGGGAGGTTTATGCTTTTGGAGTTACTGTATATTTTTATTATTTGAGAAACATAGTTGTTATTTATTTAATAACTCAAACACTGTTATTATGTAGATGTCACGTGCCATGTCACAAGAATTTTATTGTTCAGAATGACGCGTGTTATTCGGTGCACTTAAAAGACAAACAAATAAAAGACTTTGACTATCAAGATAATAGCAAACCTCATCATTTAAAAAAAATTAATATTGTTTGTTTTTACTGGTTCACACCAATCTAAATAGCTTGCATGCAAACATATGATAATTACTTAATTAGCGCAAGGTAATTAGTGAGATGCTACAGGAATCTCAAATCTATAATTTAATCCTCCATTATTCAAGGTGCTTCCCCTGATAATTTGCGGGGGTCCGTTGGGAAATCTGGTGGTATGCATCTGTGAGTGTCATGCTGAAGGTTTTACGTAACTTATCCAGGGATCAATTATACATGCTGATGGCAGGGAAGGGTAAGCGTGCTGTGGAGCTGCCAGTTTCTGCTTGTCAGGACTATTGCAATAGAAATACATCTGACGGCTCTGCCTTCAGCATCACTCTCTAACGGATTAGGAGCATTGAGTTGATTACACAACTCACAGTTGCCCAGATTGAGAGGGCTTTTGGAACAAGCTGTTCATCATAGTGTATCATAGTTTCTGAGTGGAGTTTGCTGGCCAGCGTTGCCTGTCCAAGATCAGTAAAGCTGTTGACTGTATTGAGCTGGGAGAGGTACTATTTCATTGGCAAATCCTGGTTTATAAACTCCACTTGACTGATCAGAGGTTAATTGGCTGGGTGGGTCAGTCCAGTGGCCTTGTAGGTATTGTAGTTCTGGAACTGGGGCAGCCATTTTCTCCCACACTCCCCTTGATGTGGCGGAGGTTCTTCGACTCCAAATTATGCATTTCATTCGTAATTTTTTGTCACATGAGAGGTCTGTGCTGAAACGCATTGCACTATAGCACAAACAAATAGTGAAACCAGGTGATAGGTGTACCTGCTAAATATCTATCTGCCTATGACTCAATGCATTCAAAACACTGCCTGACAGCGTATAGCTGCCTAGTTTCATTTTGAGTCCCAAGTGTGACATTTCTTGTTTTTTATATTCTCCTCACACTCACGTGGCCAAAAGTATGTGGGTACCACTTCAAATTAGTGGATTTGGCCATTTCAGCAACCCCCGTTGCTGAAAGGTGTATAAAATTGAACATGCAGCCATGCAATCTCTAAAGTAAGCCCTCACAGTGGATTGGCACCTACGGAAGAGCTCGGTGACTTTCAACGTGGCTCCATCATAGGATGCCAGCTTTCAAACAAGTCAGTTCCATTTCTAAACCGGTTCGGAAGGGAAGGTAAATCTTAGCACTACAATATAAAATGACATTCTAGGTGATTCTGGGCTTCCACCAGGTGACAACCTTTGCTTGGGGAAGGCCCTTTCCTGTTTCAGTATAACAATGCCCCTGTGCACAAAAGGTCCATAAAGAAATGGCTCGTCAAGATTGGTGTGGAAGACTGGCCTGCACGGAACCCTGATCTCAACCCCCATCGAACATCTTTGGTCACGACTGCGAGGCCAGGCATAATCACTCAAAATAAATGCCCAACCTCACTAATGTTCCTGTGGCTGAATGGAAGCCACAGCAATGCTCCAACATCTAGTGGAAAACCTTCCCAGAAGAGTGGAGGCTGTTATAGCAGCAAAGAGGGAAACCAACTTCATATTAATGACCGTGATACCTTTGGCCATGTAGTGTATATTATTGAAACCATATAAATAACTCTAGAGAATAGAGTACTATTTTTATGCAGTCCCCTTACTTAAAATTTGGATTTCAGTCCTCCTGCAGGGCACTCTGAAATCATATATTTATGTAAATAATGTGCTTCTTTGTATAAGGGAGATCTTTTTTTTTTTTTACTCTCTGAGGATGATTTACATCTCTGGGGAGTTTTAAAATTCCACAGTCCTAGTGCAATTTAAAAGCGTATTGAAACCAGACTAAAAACTTATCTGCTGGACTTGTCTTCTAGGTTATATTTGTATTGTATTTGTATTATTGTAAAAAATAGTGAACAAAGTTAACAATTTGAAAACAGCACGTAAAGCACAGACCAGGCTTTTCTCACTTAATAATTATTGCGGTGTATCACTGTGCGGAGATGTTCTCACATGGCAGCTGAGAACCACTGATTTATTCACATAGAATTTATATTGATTTTTTATTCTTAGAAATAAATAAATAAAAATAATGGGAAATTAAAAGTCAATTTATTTTAAAATAAGTAGATGCATTGAAAAATAAATCATTTGTGTCTTATCGAATGACTAAAGAACGGCGACTGCAGAACTGTAATTCAAGTGAATTTAGCCAAAATATGTTTAGCCAAAATACGCCTATCCCCCCTCCTGTTTTGAAGGTCTTTCACAATGGGCAAAAGATGCACAAGCACAGAATGACAGTTCTCCGTTTCGCCCCAGCGCACCGCAATCTGTAAACAATTGACCAACCGTCTCCAGACTAGTCAGGTAAAAAATCCCTTCAGAAAGGAGCGCAAACATTTTCATCTCACTCTGCTTGCTGGAGCCCCAAAAATAGAAGATGAATTGTTGTTTTTTTGTCCCCCTTCGATGTTCTACAATGGATGTCACTTTAGAGCAGTGCATTAAAAGTGTAATAACAGTTTAAGCACACAATCCATCAACGCTGTCCTTGGCTGAGGCAGAGAAGTTGATCCATTTCTTAGGTCATCATTTTCAGCATACTAGATGACAAATAATTGCCCATTCATCAATAACAATAGATGGAAGCTGAAATGATTTATTGCTGTTTTGCTGGCGTTATGATGAAAGCTTGTGAGTCATTCGAGCACTGCACGAGGAGGAGGCTCAGGCTGGGGTTGGTCCTCATTTCATTTCCACTAACGGAGTAACAGACAACAGTGTAACCGCCAGGAACATAGGCTGATGGGTGAGCCTTCACAGTGGCATGGACTGTGGCGTGGACCCAGGGCTGGCTCTGGTGACGCTCCAAATCGTTCACGGCCCTCTCTGTTCCCCAGAAATCTCTCTCTGCCAGTGAAGTGAACATGGGAAACCTTTTATGGCAATGATCTTCCCATAGAGGTGTCCACGTTGGGCCAAGCCAGCCTTTCGAGGCCCAGAGGTGGGTAGCAGGATGAGTCTGTTTGGGATACAGCGACGGTCTGGACATGGCATCACCCTGAAATATTTGCATACAGCATATGGTGTTAAATAGTTGTGTTAACCTCGCCAAAAAATAGAAATACTGTATGGAAATGGTTTTAATTAAGGTTGGCTAAATATGGAAATAGGATTTGTTGTTTAATGCGTTTAATAGTTGAAATATTAGTGTGCATTTGCAATAATTTGATAGCATTTTAGTCTGAATGTGCATTTGCACTGATTTGATAGTATTTTACACTTTTGATGCTCTAACCAATCCAATAATACTTTTTTTGCAATTCAGTGCAAAAAACTGTAGTTACTTAACTGTGACACTAGATGGAGGTAGAGAACACAGGTCACACGTTTGTCATTTTGGAGCAGTAATGCTACTGTTAAAATAGATGAAAGTAAGAATGTCTATTTTGTAATTAAATAATTTAATTAATCTAGTACAGAACACATATGGATATTTAAATTAATAATTTAAAAAATGTATTGTCTCTACACAGTCTATATGCCCTCATTCTAAATGTATACCATTAATCATGGCTTTCTTAATAGTCTACTAAAACCACATGCCAATCTTGAGCAAGCCAAGAAAATCTACCTTTGTAGCAAATATCATGACACTTGTCTGTCAGTTACAGGTGTCAAAAGTCATGATCTTTAAGTCAAGCTACAAGCTGTCTTTCTTTTTAGTTACTTTTAAATAATTTATTTTTAAACAGATATTGTACGATGCATGTACATACATACACAACAATCAGTGGACACTCGCATCTAATATTTAAATGCCTGAAGACTCCGTCTTTTGTGTCGCTACAAATCCTATTTTCCATTCCCCTCTCTTTCCTGAGTAATTGAAGTAATTTCCCACCTTGCCCATGATGAATGTTTGGCCCGTTTCTACCCTGCCCTTCCACTTTACGGAGCCTAATTAAAGAAAACATTCCATGATTGCCTATTTTTCTTCATGCATGACAGCCTATTATTCTTCCTACTACCTGATTAGGGAGTTATTATGCTCAGATTTAGATTGATTTAACGGAGCAGCTTGATAAAAGGCTACTTGGTTTGATTTAAAGGGGATCACAGGTTTGTGCCAGTCACATTGCAATTTTTATCACACGTTCATGACTTGAACACTATTTTTTGGGATGATAAAATTTCATTATTAAATTGGAAGGCTAAGGATACTGGAGACAACAGGTAACATTAAGCCTTTATCTCTGTGACAGAGCTGTCAGGAGAATACATTCTGCAGTAGATTGGCAGTAGAATTATATATCACATCCATCATGGTACCTGAAACGTGTTGCCGACACATTTCTATGAAAACATGATTAATCTTTCCATCAAGTTTTTCATAATCATTTGTTAGCACTGGAAATAAACAGACACATTGCTTTCTATTTTTGTTTAGCGAAACTATTGATGCAATTAGTGAATAATTGAATGATTTTTGGGTTATATTTAACTCATACAGTTAAAAAAATAATAACGTCAAACGTGCACACAATGGAAAAAAAAACGTGCAAACTAGATCATTCGCTGGGATAACAAACTATTAATAAGAGCTATTAATAAGACGTTTGTGGCTTTTCAAGTCAGTTCATATAAAACTGAAACATTGCATCTTTCTGCTTGATTGGTTTCAGTGTCAAGCAGTGGTCATATGGGGACTTTTAAAATGGTTTGAATTCCCTTGAGTGTATCTCATTGTCACAGTGGTTAATGTATGAGAAGTAGTGAAATTTGTGACCTATTTAATATGAGTATATTATATTATGGGCAATAACCATACTTGGGGCTGCTGAAATCTATATTAAATTACACAAATCATGCTTTATTATTCAGAATTACTTGGAGTTATCTTAGTAAAAAAGAGTATGAGGCTTTTTTAAAGGAAGTTCTTAATGCACAAATAATATAAATAATAAATAAAGAAATAATCAATTTAGAAGTATATATATACACACACACACACACACACACACACATATATATATATATGATTATTTTTTCTTCTTCTTCTGTACTGTCAGTCATATCGTGGTCTTTATTTTTTAACATTTTCTGTATGAACTTGCTTTTATTTTATTGTGATTGATAAAAACTTAGTTTAAACGAATGAGGGAATATTTTATGTGAACATTTGATTAAGAAGAGGTTAAGATAAAAGCTGTCCATGCCTAATTATCATTTCAAGCCTGAATATTATATCATCAATACTGATAACCTACAATCAGTCAATTTCATTGTAATATATGAACAATTGAAAATAAATTAATCAAATGCAGTTTCTAACCTCTAATGCTATATCTCAACTGTCTAGCTTGGATATTACTCCAAATGACAAATGGCAATAAAAAAAATATATATATTATTGCCTTCTTTAATCTCAAAGAAATGTTCACTAAACAACTGACCACACTATATATCAAATGGCTTTTCCAATATGGATAGTCTGATGTTCCTTTTATGTAACTAAAGATAATTAGTAACTGGCATGACAAGTACATTTTTACCCCGAGCCTTGTGACTTCAGCTGTATTCACAAATGTAATAACGTTTAATAAAAAAACATTCATACTTTCTATAATATATAGACTATGAAGGTATCATAGAATATACTGCACTCAGAAGCTTTGTTGTTAAAATAATATTATATTTATATAAAATAATATAAAATACATAAAATGTATTTAAAAATGGATATAAAATATCTAGAGTCTAGAGAGAAGATCAATCATGAAATCTATATTTTTCTTGTCAAAATTGTAGCAATCTTAATAATTTCATATTTGTCTCATGGTATGATCTGATCGTATCAAGCGTCACACCTCTAAAGATCTTGAATGGAAATAAAGGGAAACGCCTTGCTCCTTTGCCCAGATCTCGTTAGTGTAATCAAACAGATCTTGTGCTTCAGCAGCAGTTTGACAAATGACACAATTAGAGGTAAAATGAACAATTTCATTTGAGCCATGTAGCGAAAGGATTAAGATTCAGTGTGTTCAACGAGGATTCATGAGTCCATACTTTCATTGAAATGATAGCTACTTGTGCAGTCCATTCCTCCCAGCTATAATTTATACATGGCTTGCGCGTATTTGCAAAGAATTCCAATGTATCCACATATCTGTTTGCCAGTTTGTCTTCAGCTTTCCTGCACCACATTTTATTTGGGACTTGGATCACAGCAAATGAAACATTAAGATGGTACCAGTTGCCCCAGCAAGAATTTCAAAATACACCAGGCCACTTTCCTGGAAGGCCCAAAGGGTCAGGAACACAAAGGAAGACCGAAAGCAAGACACAAAAAAAAGAGAGAAAAGTTTACGACCAAGATGTTTGCGTTTAATTTTCAAGTGTGCAGTGCATTATCCAATCATTTATTTGAAGCAAGATGAGAAGTAATGTATGTAAAGGATTATATGTCAGGCGCCGACGCTCTTAAATGAACCTATTATGGCGGGGTGGGAAAATAGAGTCTTCTCATTATAAAGAGTGTTCGACTTGTCAGTTAAGTGAAAAGACCTGTAATGATTTCCATTTTATTTGTTATTTCAGTTATTAAAGCTGTCTGCTTGCTGGCATGAAAATGAATTGATGACTCTTCACAGAGAAAAATTGTGGACTTTCTAGATATATCTTATATTTGTCCAGCGAAGCAGAAATAAATAAACCTTCAGCCCTGTAGTGCCACAACGTGAGCAAAAAGAACGAGGGATCTAACATGTTTATTATGCCCTGGTAAATGAGATGTTACAATGGAGTAAATCTAAAGATACAACTTACCATTAAAAAAAAAAAAAAAAAGTATTCTAAAAGAATTAACAACAATCTGAAGCTATTGAAGATCACTCAATGTAGACTTCATTATTGCAATTAATGGTCCCTCCGCTTCTTGACCTAATAATCTAATTCAGTGTCAGGGAAACTTTAAGTCTGATAAATGAGCATTTTGTTCCTTGAATAACTAATTGGGAGATACAGCCACGAGGAAACATGTTTATGAGACAAAGTGGGAAAAAAAGGGGGGGAACGGAGCAACACGATTGAAACAGGCAACAGACTGCAGTTGTAATTACACTGTCAGTGGTGTGAGAAATAAGATGTGGGCCGCAGATCTTTCAGGTTCATGGTCGATAAGAGTCTCCGGCGGTCGCTAGCGCTCAACGCACTCAGACCGCAGTGTTAGAATGCGGTTGCGTTGCCATCCGACGCAACAGATTTAAAGCCCTGAAAGCGATGTTGATGCCATGCTTGTTTTTATTTAAACAAACATGTGGTGGCAATTATGAATTGGCAGAGACCCTCAGCAGTCACTCTGGAGGAGAAAAAATAAGACTCTTCAGGGGGGGATTTAGATGGAAGAAACACAGATAGAAAATGTTTGTAATTTCCTGTGCGTTCGTTTCCCATTGATTTTGTCTTATTCTTGGTCCTCTTTCATACATCAGCCAAACCAAGCATAAAATAAGCAGCTTGGATGGGTGATCATGAACTCGGGCTCATGTGAAGGTTTACAGCTGTTAATGTGCCTGCCACTTGGACTTTTATCTTCCTGGCACCCACATTACTGAATTCATTTATGGTAATTATGTATCTTCAAATGTTTTCAAAATATTCAGAGGCGAGGCAAGGGATCATTTACCTTGACTTGGTGAGCGTTTGAACTGATTGGGTATAGCATAGTGAAACAAACACCGGTGTGATTACTGCTAGGGTACCGAAAACGTTCAGTTCAAATCTGTATGATGTAGAACAAACCATTGAATGTTAGAGGGGATTTTACTTGACACAGTCTATTGCACAGCTGACAAGAGGACAAAATAATAACCCCTCTAGACAATAAAAAAAATATAAACTCTAACTCAGATATTCATCCAGGTGCAAGTCATTGGTTATGCACTTGAGAGCCTGTATGAGGATTACGTGTTTTTGGTCACACATTGACAAGCCTGGTAGGTACAGATTAGATCCTGTGTCAAAATCGAAAAACTTAAACACAAATTAAAATACACGCTCAAATGAAAGCACACATGCAAATTTCCTGTTGGAATATCGTGTTTCTAAAAGTTACCGTAGCTAATGCCCCTCCCACAAAGACTCAATAATAACCAGGATTTGCTGATGCTGGAAGGGGAAGCAGACGCTGTACTCTTTACTAGATATTTTTATTCCATTTTTCACAGCTTTTATAAATTTTTTATTTAAAAAATATATATATCTAATGTGTTTTTTGTTATTCTTTACTCAACAAATGTGCTGTGGAATATTTTTCATTGGCATATTAGTTTTTTCTGCGTAATAACGTTCTGAAACACAGTAAACCAACAGATGAAATCAGTCTTGTGTGTGTATTTTCATCTGTGTGCTTATTTTCCATTTTTGTTTTCACGCCCTCAATTTCTTCATGCCCTGCACCTCTTGGCCACCACAATCAAAGGGAAAATGCCCTCTGTCAGGATGCCCCCTCTATTTGTAAAGAAAGAAGGGCACAGATATTTCACCCCGTCCACTCAGATGCATTATTATGTTTACTAGAATAACCAAGGGGCCGCCGTTTTTTTCTTTCTCACTTCACCCTCAAGGACGGCCTTCCCAATTTGACTTGAGCAATGACAGACGGGCAAGAACATATAATGTGATGGATAACGGTGGAACGACGGGACTTAATCCTTCTAATTGTAACGGCTACATTATCATGGAGATTAATGGGGGTGTCAGGCTTAACTTCGCCCTCCCATTCCAGCTCTTTTCCTTTTCCTTTAAACCATTTTCAGGTGCAGTAATGCTGCATCAAGCCCATTTATTCTAATTATCCTGGTTCATTCTCTCAGATTTTTTTCGGTGTTGAACCCTTCTGTGCAAATTAATAACATAACTAAAAAGTGTATTAATTAATTTTTTGTGGCTTTTAATTTCTGGCAAGGATGCCGTCTTGAAGCAGCTGGCTGTCTGGGCCTGTCAATGCTGAATCCGTGCCAGAGAAGTGCAGATGTAATTCTGTTATCTTTTGCTTAGTCGCTTATGTGAATTAATTTGAACAATTAGCCTTTTACTGGTCTTTCATGAATCATGCAGGGGGAGCTGCCAAAAAAGGGAGTATTTACTGACATAGAAGAAACAGTTAATGGCTAACTTCCTTCCAAACAGCAGTCATGGAGCGAAACTGTGTGCTGAACCATTATCAGCTTCCTTTGCATGTGTTTCTTAGATGTTTGAAGTTTACCCAATCTGTTTCATAACATGCGTGTAATAGAATGACTTGCTTTTAAATAATTTAAAAGTGATGATTTAATGTCACATTGTGTGTTTTTGTGTGTGTGTGTGTGTGTGTGTGTGTGTGTGTGTGTGTGTGTGTGTGTGTGTGTGTGTGTGTGTG